>WEIT01003933.1:50641-60741 GCA_013389985.1 Dryoscopus gambensis
GGGGTCACCGGACTGCGGCCGCCTGCGTGCGTCCCCGCCAGGGCTTGGCCCCGCACCGTGCATGCAGCCCCCCGCGATACACGGTGCCCCCCATCCTGGGGAGCCCCCTGCGATGCATGCTGCCCCCGCCCCCCGATGCCACACTGTGTATGCAGCCCCCCTGGGTTGCCCACACGATGCACTATGCCCCCGGAGTGCCTGACCATGCATGCAGCCACCCAGGGTGACCACAGGATGTACTGCTGCCCCCCAGAGATCCCATGATACACCCAGCATTTTCCGGGATAGCTGCAGCTCCTCAAAGGCTCTGGTCCCTCCCCCTACTGCTGCCGGGCACTTGTGCACATGGATGGGAGGGAGAGATTCTGCGCAGTAAAAGAGCAGGTGGGCAGCCAGCGGCATCCTGCGCTGTCCTGGCACTGCGGAGCTCCACACCTGCCCAGGCTCCACCTGTGACATTCCGCCACCGGGAAGCAGAGAACGGAGGCAGCCAGCACTAGGATCTTACCCGTGGGGCCAGCCAAGCAAAGTGAGGAGGGTGTCAGCTCCCACTGGTGAGTATTCTGGCGAGCCGGGGTCCCCATTACCTCCTGGGTGGGCACTGATGGTTGGGAAGAGACAGGCCAAGGAAGGAATGAGACAAAGGGAACAGAGGGTGAGCATGGCACAGGTGCTGCTGCCATCCCCCCACCCCAGCACAGCACCCTGGGGTCTCCCTCCCCATCACTTCACACTCCCCAGAGCTTAGTGCCAAAATCTATGAGCACTCATAGGCTGCCCTGCACCCCAGGCGTGGGCTATGCTACGCCATGCACTGCAAAACCACACTGCAGAGGAGGGTAGGCTCTGTGTCCAGCAGTGCAGTAGGGGTACCTGGGGTCTGTGTTGAAAGATTGGGATCACCCCTTTCCTCACCAGGCCCTGACACAGCATTGCCTCTGGAGGGATGTTGAGGTGGCCAGGTGGCTCAGTCTTCAAGGGTGCAGGCAGGGCTCTGCCCTGGGGCTGGAGTCATTGATGCCCATGGAGGGAGGGGGGCTCAGCTTCTCCTCAGAACTCAGGTTTGAGCCTCCTGTGAGGCAGGAGGGGGTCGGGTCCTGCACACTTCCCTCTACCCCGGGGCTGTGCCATACTGCAACCCACCACCTCCAGCATCTTCCCAGGGCTTCTTCCTTCCCAGGAGCCAGCAGCCTCCACGGGCTCCGCAGAGGGACAGCAACCTCCGCCTGCCAGGGCAGCACCACTGACCCTGGAAGCAGAGAGCTGCTTCTTGGTTTTTCCCCATTTCCTCCTGGCACAGCCATGGGGATGGTTTTCCCAGCAGTAGGAAGAGGGCAACTGCTGGCCACTGGAATCCCTCAGGACTCTGGGGAGGCCCTGCAGGGTGCTAGTCCCGGGGTGGGGGTGGTCAGAGCAAGCCGTGCACAGCTCCCAGCCTTATTGGGACAAAGAATGCAAAAGGCCAGGGTTTGCTGCTGGCACAGATTCCCTTTCACGGCCCTGCAGCCACCCGGCCAGAGTGGGAGCCCCAGTAAACAGCCTGCCTGGCACCCAGCTCCCTGGCTGGGGTGGGCATTGCCACCACTTGGCTAGGCAGCAATAAGCCCCCAGCTATGGATGGCCTTTGGCCTGGCCATGTCCCACACTCACTCCTGGCCCAGCACACGTGGGCTGGAGTCATGTCCCTAGGGCTGCCTGGGATGTACATGCTGCAGGATAGGGGAGCAGGGGGCCCTGGGGTGGCACTGCCCAGCTGGAAGGGGCCCATGGCTCTCATGTTACCACCCTCAGGGCTACACTTACCCACTGGTGGCCTCCCATGTCTCCCACCTGGACCCAGCACCTGGCAGTGCACCCCAACATGAAGCTGTAGGAGGAGAGGGGCAGAGCACTCAGCTGGGGGTCATGCAGTCCCCCCATCAAGTTGCCTTCACCCACAGACTGCCAGCCCTGGGCAAGGAGGGCAGTGGAAGCTGCCACCAGTTCTGTACCTGGCTGCCAGCACTGGGCTGGCCTGGGGTGGATTGCTCCCCTCTGGGACTTTGCACCGCACTGGGCTCTGGGGTGCTGGCAGGGCTGCCCAGGTTCCTTTCCTTCCAGGTTGCCTGGGGCTGCCGCTGGGGCTGGCCATGCTGCAGGTCCTCACCACCATCCTCAGGCTCTGGATTGGTCTCTGGGGCTGGCTGCAGCTCCAGGAGCACAAGGGTCCCTGAAACCACAGCTGTGAGTAAAAGAAGAGGCTCTACTCGGGAAGCCTGCAGCTGCCTGCAATGCATCCCTACTCCTGCAGCTCCTCCAGGCACCTGGCTGCCCTGCCCACCATTGTGAGATGCCATATGCCCTCCATCGTCCTGCAGCTGGCCAGGCACAGCTCTGGCCCCAGGCATGGACCCAGACAGGGCTTTGCCATGGACATTTGCAAGGACTTACCCTGACCAGTGGGTTTCTGGGGGTCTCCCGCCTGCTGGCTGCACAGCTCCTGCATCCCAGCTTGGACATGCTCCTGCTCCTGCTCCACCACATCCTCTCGCTTGTGGGCCTGGGGAGAGCAGAACCAGCCCTGCTCCAGTCTCTGACCATGTCACCATGTCCAATTCCAGCCAGGAACGCACAGGTCCCTGTGGTCCCCACAGATTGTGGTCTCTTCCCATGCTATCCAGGTCCCTGCCTGCATGCTGCCAAGAATGGACAAGCCAGTCCCTGCATAGGGGTCACAGCAGGAGGCTCATAGGGTGACAAGTGTCCTGACACCCCGCTGCATCCTGTGGGCAGGGAGGGAGACAGTGTCTAGTGAAGGGGCCCCCAAACCGGCCCCATGCCCCCAGCCCAAGTCACTCCAGGGCCCCGTGATGCAGGGAACACCCAGTTTTACCCTGTTCATGGCACCTGCAGCTCTGCTTGGCAAATGATGAAATATTCTGGACACAGGACCACACAGAGGTGACAGATGTGTCTCTGACATAAGTGAGAGCAAGGGCTAGGGTATCCTGGTGTCAGCTAGGGAACAAGGTGCGAGTCCTGGCTGTGCCAGTGCCTCTAGCAGTACCATGACTCCAGGGCAGGGGGAGACAAAGCGGGTCCCTCAGGGAGCACAGGGGAACTAGGCCCCAAACTCAAGGACGGAAATGGCCTTGGGTTTGCAGCAATCAGCCAGACTGAGCGGAACAGCCCTCTCAGCTGCTCAGTGATGTCCCAGCCCAGCCAGGGCTTGGGGGCTACATGCCAGCATATCCAGATGGGGAGGTAGACAGTGCTGAAAGGTGGCACAAGGCCACACTCCTTCTTCAGCCTCCTGCTGTGGCCCTAGGGCAGGTGGAGGAAGAAGCAGGGCTGGACAGAGGCAGATGGGGGAACCCATGTCTTCTCACCTGTCTGCGGTTACACCCATTGCTTCTCCTCTTCTCACCCTCACCCTCAAAGGGCAACCCCACAGGGCTGGGTGCAGAGATCTCCTACTGCCACACAGTCTCTTGCAGGATCACTCCTGCTGCACTGAAAACCCTGGCTTGTACTCATTCCTTCCAGCTCTGCCCACCAGCTCATCCTTCCCCCATCCAGAAAGCCCCCAGCTTCACTCCAGAATGAGCCCTGGCCCCTCAAAGGCTGGCAGGAACAGCCATCATGAGAAGGGGGATAGGGAATCAAGGTTTCTACCCACGCAAAGGAACTGCTGCAGGAGAGACGAGTGCTTATTGCCTCCAAAGAGCCCCATGCCCAAAAACTGGAGCAGGGAGGGGCGTACCACATGCACTAAGGGGCTCCCAGATCCCCACCAGGTTGCATCCTTGGGAGAAGCCCAGGGGCACCCTGGCCTGAGGCCCCAGCCTCAGCTCACCACTGCTGGAGCCATGCTGGCACAGCCCAGCCATGTCTCCCCTGCCCCCAAAGACCCCAGCCCCACATGCTTCAGTCCCTTCACACAGGCAAGCACAGCTTGCCCAGGGCTCTGTGCTCCAGACAGGCTGGCACAGGAGCCCCAGGAAGGGGTGAAATCTTGAACAGTCCCACCCCCTGCAGTGCCCTACACACTCACCGCTGAGCCTTCGGGCTCCTGGGCAGGGGTCTGCTCCACAGCCTCCCTGTACCCACTCTCGTCTGGCCCAGCCAGTGCTGGCTCTGCACTGTCCTGCTGGCTGCTCTCCCCACTCATCTCTGTGCCTGGTGGCTTGGTGGTTCCCTCACCACAGCTCTCTTCATTCTCAGTAAGGGCTGGTGTTTCAGCATTGTCCCGCTGGACAATGTTCACTTCCCCAGGCACAGTGGGGAGCTTGCTGCTGTCCCTTCGGCTGCTCTGCACATTCTCAGCCAGGGTCGCGGCTGGATGGGAGCAAAGATGGTGTTCAGGAAGGAGCTGCCCACATCCCAGACTCTCCAAGGCATCCACCCCAGAACATGGGAATAGTGCCTCACCTTCAATCTCTTCGGCCCGCAGCTTACGGATAGCAGCTCGGATCAGCTTGCGCTCCTCGTACTCACCTGCTGCCCGCAGCTACAAGAGGGAAGAACCCAGGAAAGAAGCAGGGTCAGCCCCAGCACAAGGTCCATTCCGGCAAATGGTCTGCCCCAGCACATGGTTGCTCACCAGTTTTGTCAGTTCCTCCACGCTGGTGATGGCTTCCAGCTGCTCAGACAAGGCGGCCAAGGCTGCCTGCTGCTCCTCTTCCAGGTGGCAGGACCTGAGCAGCGTGAGAGAGGTGGCCGTCTGGGAGCTGTCATGGGCACTTGCGAGCAAAGTCCCCTCCTGGGCAGCTGGCAGATCCAGGCAACAGGCCCCACCATGTGCCAAGCTGCTCTGTGCCAGGCTGCTCCCACCCTCATGTTTACCCAAATCTGCCCCAGCCACAGTGGGGCCAGGTACTGCAGCCCCCATCTTCCAGGGCAGAGGCAGAGAATGACACCAGCTCCCCACAGGACTCACTGCGGCCGATTCTCCTTGTCGTCCTGTCGGTGGCTGCTGCGCTCTGGGCGGAAGCGCTTGGATGCCAACGTCTCCTCATCCCGCTCCAACTCCTGCCGCTGCAGCTCCCGGATGGCCGAGCGGATGCGGCGCCGTTCAGCCAGGTCCAGTGTGGCCTCCAGCTAGGTGCGCAGGGCAGGGCTCAGCACTGGCTCTGGCCACTGAGCCCTCATCTCAGCCCTGGTGCTGCCCTCTGCTATGCTGCCATGAGCTGCCCACGCTCTGGACAAAGGCACTGGCTGTCTGTGGCACCTGCGTGCCCAGCGCATGCTGCCCGGCAGTGCCAGGCCCTGTGGGAAGTGGGCATGGTCCCCCCAGGCAGGATGCTGGGACCAACCATGGTGAGGAGGGGCTGCCATGGTGGCACTGAGACCTCCGGGCATGTAAAGGTCAAAGAGACGAGCATGTGAAATGAACACCCACCAGTGATCCTGCAGCCTCCAAGGCTTGGTACCCTGCAGCTCTGCCCCTCCCAGTGCCACCAGCTCTGGAATGAGCCCTCCTCCCACCCACGCCAGCCTCTCCAGCAGCAAAGGGACAGGAAAGCCCATTCTTTTCCCATCCCAGGAGGCCCTGATTGAAAGGATCCCAGCATCCCACCCAGGGGTCATCTTGGCCACCCTGCAGCCCTCCCCACCCTCATCCACTGCTAGGGGATGGCAGGTGGCTTTTGGAGCCAAATCCATGGGTGGGATCTGTCCTAAATCCTAATCCAACCCCTTATGTGTGGGAAGCACAGCCACAACAACTCCCCCACAAATGCCCCTCATGAACATCTCACAGGCACTCCTCAGCCCACCCAAGGCCAGCACCTGGCAGGGGCACCCAGAGTTGCTCCCCGTCTTCCAAATCAGATCACAGCCCAGCCCCACTACCAGCTCCAGTTTTTCTAGAGGGCCATGGACATACCTCCTGATGTTGAAGGGGCAGAAGGCAGCCACATCTGCAGTGAAAAGCCAGCCAGGGCAGGCATGGCCCCACTATCCTCACACTGTCCTGCTATGGGACATCAAGACTGCCCTGACACTGGGAACCTGGGAGGTGATTTCCCATGGAGCTCATTAAAAATAAACCCTGTGACCAACAGCAGCTGCTGACAGCACCAAGCCCCATCACACTGGGAGAAACCATGGCTGTGCCACAGGACAAGAGCATCAGTCCCCTCCCTTCCTGTCCCATGGGCCACTGACAGGTCACCCATCCAGGCTCTCTGAGTTTCGCTGCAGCAGGGATCCAGGGTGAGTCCACTGATTGCACATGAACTGAGCCACACTGGGGGCCCCTGATCACCACCTGTATGCAGACCCCTCTGCAGAGACTCTGAGAAGCTATCGCCCTTTGCCCTCTCTGCTTGGAGTTTGGTGATATGGGAGGGTATTCCCATCTTAGTGAAGCCAGGAAGCACAAAGCAGGCACAGAGATCCCATGTGCCACCCCAGCGGCAGCCAAAACTGTGGTCCTCCAACCCTTGCCAGCTGCAAAGCCCAACTGGGAGCATTATCCTTCCCCAACTGGGAAGATCCCAGTGGCCAGGACTACCAACCCCCAGGGCAGACCAACTCTAAAAATACACGTAACCTCTGGGGGAGCTGCCTGGAGCCAGGATACTCTTTCTCTCCCACCCCAGCAGCCCCCACCATGCCAGCAGGCAGTACCATCCCTTCCAGTATCCTGGCTAGAGCTGTGGCCTGCAAGCACCTCTGCCACCACAAGGCCAGGGAAGCAGCTGGAAAGAGCAAGAGCCATGGCGCTGCCAGAGCAGCGGGGAGTGTTGGAGAGAAAGCCAGCCCCTCCATCCTCACAGGCATCTCATTTCCCATCTGCCTCAGACAGCTGCTGGCATCCCAAGGATGCTGCTACAGTGGGGACACTACTACCAGGACAAAGGCATGGTCCAGCAGCAATGGTGGCCACCCTGGCCAGCCGGGAAGCCCAGCTCCCTGCACACAGGGCAGCATTAATGGGCTGGGAAGTGGTGGAATCTGGTTCGGCTCAAAATGAGGGGCTGGAGGCAGAGTTTGGCAGTAAGGACAGCTCTCCCTGCAGCCACCCAAAGGCTATGAGGACAGGAAAACAGTCCTCAAGTGCTTATTGGGTGGCCAAGGCCTTGGCCCTTCCCTAAATAAGCTGCTGGCAGTGAGTGGCTTGGCCCCAGCAGCTGGGTCAGGGCAATAGGGAAGGTGGGGAGAGGGAGGAGAAGGGGCATGTGCACAGCAGCTACAGAAGTCATGAGTGCCAGGAAAGGGGAACACAGTGGGACACCAGCCCTGCACACCCTGATGCAGGGAACATGCTGGCACCAGTGTGTGCTGTCTTGCACCCCCCTGCCAGCTCCAGGGTCTGCCCTACCCAGGAGGCCCCAGCTGGGACCTGCCCTGCACCTAGGTGCTGGAAGGCTTCTCCCCACAGGACAAATGGCAGGGCAGGAGAAAATGCCTTATTCCAAGCCCACGTCAGCACGGAGCTGGGATGAGGCAGCTTTGGAAGCTCCGTGGCCAGTGGCAGGGGAAAGCATGCCGGAAACCACAACAGCTGCAAAGGGACCAAGGAGCCTAGCCCTGCCAGCACAGGCAGCCTCAGGGATCGGCACATGCCGGGGCCCCATGGGCCCTGCCCAGCTGCCAGCAAATTAATGGTTCCAAGCAAACACCCTCCTCGGCAGACAGAGTGCCTCTGTGAAACAGCACTGGCATAGCACCCATAGGCTGCTTCCCCACTGGTGCCCAACACAGCAGTGTTCAGAGCCCTGGTGTGGTAGGCAGCTGCTCTGGGAGGGCTGCAATTAGCCCTGCATCCATCCGGCTCTTTGGAGTGCCTGAGCACACAGCATTTTGGAGGCTGGAGCCTGGCCCCTGGGAAACTGCTTTGGGACATCGGATGAGCCTGGGACATCAGATGAGCCTGGCACACTGAGCACCTCCTACAGCCAGAAGCTTCACTGCCACCTTTGGAAAGAGCCATGGGAGCATGGGTGCCCCCTGAGCAGAGGAAAGCAGGAAGGACACTGGATGACAGGGACATGGCAGGGATGCAGTGCTTCTCAGGGCCATCGAAGATTTGCCAAAGGCTACGGGATATAAGAAGCAGATCTCACGGAAGCAACTTTCCTAGCTCAAGCCTGCACCTACCTCTGTCTCCAAAGGTATTTACATCCTCCCTAGTTAACCAGACTAAGACTTGGAGGGGCTGGGAGAGGGAAGCATTCCCCAGCCCAAGGCCAGCAGACCTCAGCCTGGAGCTCAGAACAGTCATGAGTGCTCAAACAATTCCCTGCTTCTGGTCATCCATCTAAGACCCACCCTGCGGCAGCACCCACCCCATCCCCCACAGCTCCCTCCTCTGGCTCCTCCAAGCCCTTGGTCCCCTTTATGCTGCACCATTGGTTCATCCCAACTGGCCTCCCTGGGCCAGTGGGCAGCTGGGGAAGGAATCATATGGATGCCTATGGCAGGAGTTGCAGGGCAGAGGCTTCCTGGCAGCTCCCAGCCCAACCAGCACAGGAGTGAGGGGGCTGCAGGGACCTCCTCAAGTCCCCCAGCCTCCTTCTTCCAGTTTCCCTGGGGACATCAGATGCTGCTGCCTAGGTGTCACTTGCTGGGAGAAATGAGGAGAACCAAGGCAGAGTGGAGGGCTGGCGAGAGCAAAGAAGGGAGGAAGCAGTGGGAGAGGCAGTTTTCCCTTATATGGACTAATCCTCTTCCAGCTGAGCGGAGCCAGAAACCTAACCAGAAGAAAAATAATTCCTTCCCTGCCTCACGTCAGCTCAGAGGAGCCTTTTCCCAGCCTGTGCCACTCAGCACAGGGAGATCTCGGTCACAAGCACGGTGCTCTGGGAAGGCAAAGCCTCAGCATACCAAAGAAAAAGCCCCCACAGAAGCAGTGCTTGCTGCAGGATGTGATCCACCTCCCTGGGCTGGCTGGAGACTAGGAAGCCACCACTGCTCCTGGGGCTCCATCTCAGATCAGAGATCTTGGCTGGGACACGGCAGAGCTGGAGCACTGGCAGGATGGGGAAACACCTAGACCACCCACCCCCAAACCTCTGGATGGGTGGTCCGTTAGCCCCAACATCACCCCACGAGAAGCAAGTGGGCTCCTCAGCTCGAACCACGGGCAGGTTTGCGTGTCGTCACTCAGAGATGGCTGAGGGTGGCAGGACAGGAGGCTCAGCAGGGGACAGCCTCCGTGCCGGCCCACGGCACAGTCCCCCCTTCCCGCCGGCATCCCGACTCTTTCCTGTTCCAGCAGACCTGCCTTCCCGGCTGACTCAGCTTCCTGCTGTGACCATTCCCTAGCGCTGGCCCGGGCCACCTCGACTCAATCCCCGGGGCAGCCAGCACAGCCCCAGCCCCGGGCCGGGGGTCCCTGGGGTTGCCCAAAGCCGGGCAGTTGTAGGGGCTTCCCGGGACACCAGCCCCTGCTGAGCATCCTAAGTCCCGTCTTTGGGACACGGAGGCCCTCGTCCTCCAGAGCCCACCGGACCTGGCAGGGCACGACTCCGGTTCTCGCTCCTGGGGCAGTACCCGGCCAGTGCTCCAGAAGCCGCCGCGCAGGAGGGGATGGGATGCAAAGCCATGAGGGCAGAGCCCGGGAAGTGTGCCTGGCACCGCGCCAGCCCCCGGCTGCGCGGGAGCCCGCAGCGGGAGAGCGGGGAGCAGGGAACCGTGCCGGCATCGGGGAACGATTCGCCGGGATCCGCCGGCCGAGAAGATGGAGCCGGGACAGGCGGTACGGCCGGGCGCGGTTGCGAGCAAAGGGCCAAGCGGGGCCAGAGCCTCCGAAATCACCAGAGTAGAGCGGGGGCTCGTGCTGGAGCTCACTCCGGTCCAGAGCCTGACCCGGGCCAGCGCGAGTCCCTCCAGGTGCTTCCGCCCGGGACCAGCGCTGGCTCCCCAGCGCTACATCCGCTCCCAGTCATGGCTCCGGAATCTCCCGGCCGAGCGACAGACCCGAGGCCCGCCCGGTCCCGCTCTGTCCGCGCCTGGGACAGCAGCCCCCGGCCCTGGGGATTCAAGGAGCCGAGGCACCCTCAGGCACGATCCGGCCCCGGAACCGCGGCGGGCGCGCACCGTACCCCGAGCCCCGGAGCAGCCGCGGGACTCACCAGCTTCCGCAGCGCTCCCTCGTCCATCCCGAGGAGGCT
>WEIT01003933.1:60842-78543 GCA_013389985.1 Dryoscopus gambensis
GGCCCCGCCCCACCCCTCCAGACCTACGGGTCCCGGGTCCCGAATCTCAGTGCCCAGCCCTGTTCCGGTACCGTGCGCCGGGCACAGAGACGAGTCCCCGTGCCATGCCGTGCCGCGCCGCGGGGCTCCAGACTCACTCCTGTCCCGGTCCCCACGCCGGTGCCGATGTAGCGGAACTCGGGCCTGGCCCGCTTGGGGTGGCATCCCAGGGTGTATCGCTGCCCGCAGTGTGTCCCCGAGCCCAGTCCGGGTGCGGGGACTCCCCGCCCGCAGGAGCTGCTGCACCCCCGGCTTGCGGGATGCGGGGCAGAGAGCCACCAGCACCTCCTGCCCAGAGGCCCTCCCCACCAGGCCCGGGGGATCACACCGTGGGATGCACCTGCATGCACCGGGGGGCTGTTTGAGCTGCTCTCTGACACCGCTGCAGGATTAATGCCCAGGGCACCCCCAAAAACCTGCGAGGGCTCCCTGGGGATGTGTTACCGCCCCCCCCCCCATGGTCCCACTGCTCGCTCCAAATCAGGAGCTGCTTGTGGTGTGCTTGTCCTTACATCCTGTCCCAGGTCCCAGAAGGCAGTAACAGGATAGCCAAGCACTGGTGTCTCGCTGTCAAGAGGTTCCCCTGGAGATCCCAAGCTCCTTACCTGCAGCTGAAGTCCCCTGCTTGGCAGAGGACAAACTTGTCAGGGCTTTATCTTGTTTCTGGGCAAAGGCCAGAAGTGTTCCCTGGAGAGGACTAAGTACCTGACGTAACCCAGAGGTGCTGTGGGCTCTGCAAACCAGGCAGCTGCCATCTGCTTCCAGCTCCTAGGAGAGAGGGGGAGAGGTGCTGCTCTCTGCCATGACCAGCAACCCCGAGACCAAGGGGCTTTTCCAGAGCTGGTCACTGAGATGAAGTTCACTGCTCCTCTGGGAGTTCCCAGCAATCTGGGAAGATGGATGGGATGGAGCAGGAATACAGCATCCTCTGACACAGGGAAGGACCCACCACTGTAGGCCAGAAAGATGGGGTGTGGTAGAGGTGCCTAGAAGGTCCAGCAGTTTCCATACTGGGAGTGTTGGTTCAGATGTCTCACTTCAGGCCTGTTTGGCAGGCTGGGCCTCCAGCTGCATTGGCATCCCAGAGCCCTCTGCTCCCCTAGGTTCCTCAGCAGCTCTCCACTCTCCAGCCCTGAGCAGCATCGGGCTCCACTGGAGCATGACAGCCCGTGCCCAAGCAACTATGCTAAAGCCAACTCCTCTACGCACTGTGCCCTCCAACATTACATCACCCTCTGCCAGTCTCAGCAGCAACATCATCTTCACTCGCTGGATGATCTCTGCCACAGAGCTGCCACACAGGGGTCTGGGATCTGCCCTGCCCTGCATCTCTGCTGTCACACAGCCCCTCAGGGAGCAGGCACCAGCACACTCAGGGGTCTGCATCACTTGCAGCTCTGCTGTCATGTGGGAGCAGGCACTGGCACATATCCAGGTCCTGGCCTTCAGGCAGCACAGCTGGCAGCAACTCATCTGCCCTTGGGTTATGGGGGGGACCCCACTACCAACCTTCAGCTGTTGAGGGTACATCAGGTTTGTTCTCCAGCCCTTCTGCCAGCAACAGCACTGGGCAGGGCAATGGATACTGGTGCATGGCTGGCAGCATGAATGGTGGCCTTCCCCCATGGAGCACCCAGAAGCAGAAACATGCTGAGCTGTGTGGATAAAGTAGCCTTGGGTGCAGAGCTCTCAGCATATGCAGTGGCACTTATCCTGCCTCTGCTCCCACAGATCTGCACAACTCCTGGCTCCATCCTCCCTGGCAGTGACCCTGTCACATCCTCACTGACCACTGCCACATCCCCAGGATCACCACCCACCACACAGCATATGCAGGGCTCCCTGGGGGTGAGGTGGGCATGCAGTCAGCCAAGCACAGACTCCAAGCAGACCTCCTTATTCCGTGAAGTGGAGCAAGGAGAGATTTAAAAACCCCTCAGAGAGCCCAGGGCTCCAGCTCCAGTCCTGGCCCTGGGAGGGCTGCAGGTGGCTGCACTGTGCATTGGTGCATGGCAGGTGAGGGAATGATCTCACTGGTTTACAGCAATCACAGAGCACTGTTGTGTGTTCTGTGCTGACAAAGGCGGACATATCGCCCAGTAGATGGGATGAACCTGCACCAGGGGGCAGAGGCCGGGGTGGGTACACAGGCCCTGGGGGCTGCCCCAGCCAGGGGACAAGCGCAGCAAAGGGAGGAGGGGCAAGAATCCTTTAGCATCCCTTTGGGGATGCTAAACATAATGTTAAATACCAGTAATGGAATTTTATTGTGCAAGCACACATCTGGAACTGGTCTGGACACCTGCCTGACTCAGGGATGGGACAATGCAGACAAGGGTAGGGACATGACTGTAGTGCCAGGCAGGGAGAATTCAATCTCCTTTGAGGCATGGCCCTTCCCCTGGGCACAGGAGCACAGTATGGGGCCAGCATTACCCTGCTGTTCTGGCAGCACAGACCCACTGGCAGTGCAGGGCCGCACAGGCTGCAGTGGGCAGAGGAGGGTCCTGGGACACCTCTCTTCTTCCTCCTGAAGCTTTCCTGGTTTCATGCCTCCTCTCCTGGGAACTTCTGATACCATCTTCTGACACACTTCTGTGTCCATCCCACTGTCCACACATCCAACACTTTGAGACTGCTCCCAAAATCACCAATTGGCTTGACCTGGTTGGCCTCACTCCCAGAGCAAGCCAGAGCGGGGGGGACCTGTCACCCCAAGTGGATATTTAGGCCAGGCACCCACTCCTGGCTGACCAAAGCAGCAGCATGAGCTCAGGGAGGAGGAGAAGGAAGAATAAAAAGGGGAGGAGAAGAAGGATAGTTCTTGGCTTCACTGCACTGTGCTGTTCACCCATGGCACACACATGTGAAGCCTGATGCTGCCACTCCTCTGTATGCTGACAACAGGGTAGGTCCCACAGAGCACCATGCTATTATCAACAGTGACATCATGGTGGTTGAGTTTGGAGCTCTCAGATCCACTTCCCAGGGCCCCCCATGGCAGAGTACCCACATGGTGGCCAGCTCCTCTGGGCAGGAGAGAAGCTCCTCCAGCTGCCTGGGGCTGCAGGAGAAGTTGGGCTCTCCCCGCCTCCTCCTCCTCCTCTCACTCCTGAGGATTGCAGCCTTGGGTGTGATGATGTGCCAAGATCCTCCTGGACAGTAGGTCCCTGGGCACTCTGCAGCTTGTTTAGGTCATAGGCTGGCATGAAGAGAGGCCAGAGCACTAGGACCTGGGGTGGATGTAGTGCTGTGCCCTCTGAGAGATGGCAGAACCTGGGCATTGGTGCACCCCAAAGATGGGGCAGGACAAGGGATGGGTTAAGTGCTGCTCTTGGGTGTGGATGGAGGCTGGGCAGCACAGTGTGGCCAGGGTGTCCTGGGACACACAGCACAGCTGGAGGGCAGAAGCAACTGGAGGGCAGCAGTATGGCAGCTTTGCCGCAGCCAGACCAGCCACAGGGACCGCTTGCCTGCACAGAACCGGTGCCACTTGCTTAGGACAGGGCACTCATGCCCAAACATGTCCCCATTTCTCAGGCATGATTCACATCCAGGAATGTGGATGTGAATGTGGGAGCCAGGGCAGGATCAGGTGTGATAGATCCTTTATATCCTGCTGCTGGCAGGGGCACTGGGCAGCCTCCTACGTGCCCAGGGGTACTGCTTCATCTGGGATAGGAAGGAACCATGTGACAAGGAAGGTGCCACTTTTGCGGTGCTACATTGCCCAAGGAGGATCAGTGCTGCCACATACACTGAGGGCTCCAGTTGTCCCACTTGGCTGGCCTGTATGGGGACCAGCATGCAGAAAGCACACACTGCTTCCCTATGAGCTAGAACCCATTTGTCCCAGGTGAGGATCTCAAGGGCTGGATCTCTGTTGTGCCTCTTTACCTGCACAGAGGAAGAGAATGGGCAGGTCTGTCCATCTGTCTGCAGGCTCTGGTCTGTTGCTCATGTTGGTACAGGAGCAATGCCGGTGAGTACCTGAGGGCTCAGCCTGCTCAGGGCATGCACCTGTGCTCCTGGTGGAGCCTCTCCAGAGAGTAGATCCACACACAAGGTGCTGGGTTAGCACCCTTCCTGCCCCTGCCCACCCCAGTCCAGCTCAACTCCTGCTGTGGGGGCTGCAGCACTAGGGCACTGAGCCACTGCCCCACCCTAGCCTTGGCTAGCAGGAGTTAAAGCCCAGATAAGTGAATCAATTTCCCTTCAATGACCTTTGGCCCCTGTCCCACGCAGAATCCCCTAAGGACCCTGTGAAGCGAGCACAGTCTGTCCCACTCCCTGCCCTGCCACAGGAGTCAGTGAGTCTATCCTGCAGCACCACATCTGCCACAGAAGCCTGGATCTGCTTCTTCTGCAGTGCCTCTGACACAGCCTGCTCCTACCTGGGCACCTCTTGGCCATGAGTCCACCTTGCCTGTGCCCCAGGAAAGAGGGGAAACACTCTCAGTACCCAGCACTGCAGGAGCCCAGCAGCCCAGGGCACTGTACAGCACCCCACAGTGCAGGATGCAGCCACAAGGAGGGCACCATGTCTGCCAGGAGCAGAGGGAGCCTGCAGGCAGAGGCTGCCATGGAGCTAGCTATGTGCTCAGGACATGACTCCCCAGGCTGCAGCCTGCTCCCTGGCAGTGGGCACGGGGGACTAGAGTGCTTGAAAACTGTCAGGGCCTTGGTGTCAGCATCTCCAGTGACCACAGGGCTGCCAGCCTGAGAAGAAAAGTGGGAACCTCCCTTCCCTGCTGTATGCTTGTTGCGGTGGGGTTCTGCAACCTTCCCAGGGACAGCTTTGCCCGCAGAAGAAATCAGGAAAGGCTCATATTGTAGATATTTCAGCAGATCTTTAATTGCGTCCACATGGCAGGGAATCAGCACACAGACTGGACTCTGCACACAGACTGACCAAGTCACGAGATCACCCACAATTTCCCCTCCCCGGGGGACACCAACCCACCAACCAGAACACGGAAGTGGGGCACATGTGACCGGGGCAGATGCAGGGGCAGGGGAGACGCTGTGCATGTTCTGCATCCCAGGGTCCCCCCTGCCCCCAGGGGAACAGGGGAGGGGGATCCTTCAACATATGCTGGCATTTCCAGGTGGATCTGTGCATAGCAACACCTGTACCCAGGCTGAGTGCATGGTCCCTGTCGTGCTGCACAGCTGCTGCTACCAGGGCCTGCAGAGGCACTCTGTGGCATCTGAACTTCTCACGGAGCTGTGCCCCTGCTTAGATGGCACTGGTAGGCTGCAGAGTTTCCCCTACAGCCTGCCCAGACCTCCAAATGTGCCTTGTCTGACTCTCCTTTCTCCAAGGGGTTGTATCCCTCCCACCATGCTGACCCACAGGGGTCTCATCCTGCTTTTCTCTGCACCTTGAACAGTGGTGAGAAATAGAGTCCCAGGGGGACCATAGCTCCTGGCCACCTCAGAAGCCCCACCTGGAGCTGGAGAGAAATACCTTTGTGCTATCAGAACAGTAGGAGGCTCCAGCTCAGCTGCTCTGGGAGCTCACATGAAGCCCTGGCTGTGCGTTACACTGAGGGAGGCTGCTTCAGTATTTCCACAGACAGGACATTCCTGAGAGGTGACCTGAAAGGGAGGATTTGGAAAAAGAACAGCGGTTCAGGAAAGATGCCACTCCTGGTCACTTACCCCTAAAACCCAGGCTCCAGACATCTCCAAACACTGCTCAGCCTGGAGAAGAGAAGGTTCTGGGGAGACTTCATTGCAGCCTTCCAGTACTTAGCGGGGCAGATAGTGATAGGATAAGGGGGAATGGTTTTAAACTGACAGAGGAGACATTTAGATAAGATGTTAGGAAGAAATTCTTCCCTGTGAGATAAAGCACTGGCACATGTTACTCAGAGAAGCTGTGGATGCCCCATCTCTGCAAGTGTTCTGGGCCAGGTTGGGCAAGTCTTGGAGCAACCTGGGATAGTGGAAGGTGTTCCTGCCCATGGCAGGGGAATGAAGTGAAATGAGCTTTGAGGTCTCTTCCAGCCTGAACTATTCTGTGAAACATGCCAACCCTTTCAGGGCTTTCTCAGAAGACTAGATCAGCCACCTGCATCTCCAAAAATCCTGCCTGTCAGTTAGGAGTTCAGATGCTGGGAGGCAATCAAGGAATTGTTTTCCAGACTGCCCTAAAAAATAGCTTTATTCACAAGCTGTATTGTAGGAGCTGAGGTGGGTTGGACGGTCGAGATGGATGGAGACAAGAGATCTCTGAAGTCAAGTCTTGGAGCATGTGATTTATTGCAAAGGGCGTGGGTGCAGGGACCCTGCTTGGAGCTACCAGCTGCAGCTCGGAGCAGACCCGAAAGAGCAAGAGTAAGAGAGCGTAGGACTAAGAGCGTACAAGTAAGAGAGAGTAAGAGCCTGTTACAATACAATAAATCTTCTTCTGTGCTGAATATTCTAATTTTCACTAACCAATCTAGTACAAGATACAAATCCTATAGCATTTACATACAGCCTATAAGAATCATTACATTACTATACTGCGTTATATTTTAAACCCTAAAAACTGCTCTTTGGACCCCTTCTGCCAAGCTAGTGGGGTCTGCTCTGACCCTGGGACCTGTCTGCAAGCAGAGGGTATTGTTCAATCAAAAGGGGATTACCTTCAGCCAGCCATACCATTGTTTTCCTGTTGTTCAGTAACTAAGGCTTGGTATCTCAAAGCTTGCCTTCATTTCAATCTCGCTTATAGTTTCTATATTCTCAAAATCTTTTGCCAGGCAATCATATTTATAAGGCTTTCCTGTTTCATCTTCCCCAACACTGTATGTCAACAGCAAGATGACTCTTCTTGTAGGGATGGCTTTGGGGAAGGTCCCCCAAATCACTGGGACTGGAGACCAAAGTGGCACTACTGTACCACAAGCAAGGCCAAACAGACCCGGGTAGAGGTGCCCAAAGCCCCTGGACTGCCCACGTCCTCTCTGCAGCCCTGTGCCAAGGCAAACAGACCGCTTCTCCTGGAGCTGCAACACTGCCTGCGTGGAGGGAGACACAGCTGCAAATGCAGGGTTCGGCATGGCCCACACTCACAGGTTGGCTGCAGGCAGCCCTGGCTATGGGCAGCCCGGGCTACAGGCACAATTTCTCCTCCAGGACTGAGGAGCTGGGGACAAATCTGCCTCAGCACTCAAGAGGTTGTTCTCTTGTGGTCACTGGCAGTGTGGAAACTGCATCACAGGTACCAGTGCCACATGACTCCCAGAAACCTGGAAGCTGTAATGTTATGGAGCACCTGTACATGACCAGACATGGTATTTGCTAATGAGCCACATCACATGTTGACAAAAGATATTTGGGTGTGCTGCTCCCAATGGGTCATGTCCTGCCAACTGGTGAAGGGCCTGGCTGTGTGTCACACCTCTGAGCTTTCTGCTGCCTGTGGTCAGTGATGGCTGCCCCATGCTCCAGGACTACCGTGTCCTTATGGATCAAGAGGATGAGCTTCCATCTGCTGCTCTCTGGTGACAGCTCTGTTTGCACCTGTCTCAGGCAGAGGCCCTTCTGTCTCATTTGCCATGTGAACTATTTCAAGACCAGACTCTTTTCTGAACATATTTTCTCCTTATAGTCACTTGATTCTCCCCTGGGACAGCCACAAGAAATTAAGAAGTCTTGGAAAAATATTCCTGAGTATGCTCTTCAGGGCTGCTCCTCTCCAGGACCATCCTACCCCTTGCCTGCAGCTCCATGCTGTGTCCTCTTGCACTATCCAAGTCTTGTGGACTCACCATGAGGAGACATTTCTTGGCAATGCTGCACTTTCTATGTGCAAAACATCAGATGTTTTCCTAGCTGTAATAAATCTCACTAGTTACTGTTCTTTTCCATTATTTTTATAGCTGTTCATAGACTTTTCTCTGATGCATAGCTGGCTGCACTACCAACATTCTTTTTCTGTTCCCTCCTTGCTTTGCACAAGCTCAGATATGAAAGCTGTAGATTGGAGACCATCTGTGTAGGAAGCAATACTCTCATGCCGGGCATTGCTTCTTCTCGTCTAGACAACTTATGTAAGAAAGAAATGAACAGCCACCACCTGGTCAGGAGTCTTCCTTGCCCAGCTGTGACTCTGCCAACTCTTGCACTGGACTCCTAATCTTTGCTGCTATGCCTAATATACTGCAGGCAGGCTGAGCTGTTGCATTAAAATGCCCTGTCCACACACAGTGAGATTCAGAGAGCTTTTCACAGAATCACAGAATAGTCTGAGATGGAAGAGACCCAGAAGGATCATCAAGTCCAACTCTTAAGTGAATGGCCCATAGAGGGATCAAACCTGCAGCCTGGGTGTTACTAGCACCATGGTCTGACCAACTGAGATTGCTAGTACTCCATTCAGCATTTCACATGTGGTGTCAAATTAACTTTGCGGATGGAAGATTAATTTATCCACTGCAAAGCCAGTATGAGCAAATCCTTATCCTGCAGCAAAAGCTCCCACCAGCATCTCATGATGCTCTGCTGTCTCCCTGTGATGTACTTTCCCACCCTTCCCTTTTCTGGAGGTCATTTTCTTAAGTCCCAACTTCAGTCACTGAACTAGGGTCAACTACAGCTCTGTCATGTATGGAGGTCACAAACCAGCACTCTGCTCCTTTTGACTCATTTACAGGTGAAAGGTGCATCCCAATCCAGCTACTGCCTTCCATGATTCTCTGACAGCTGCCTCCCAATCCAGCTATCTCCATGACATTCCTTCTCCCTCCTCAGTGGTATGATGGCACACAGAGAAATCTTAAAATAACCTTTCACAAAAATTCTGCCATTCCTTGCAAGTTGTGCCTGCATTTGGACGTCCCTGGTACTCTGTTTGGTCCCTCAAGAAGCTGCTCTGCCTGCCACCCAAACCGTGCCTGATTTCTGTCCCCACTGCAGCAGCCGTGATGCAGGACACAAAACCAGCTGTCAAAAAGCAAAGCTTCTCCCAGTCACCTCGCAGCATTTATGTTTTGTTCTTAAGACCCACGCACCTTTAACACCCTGCATATCAGCAGGCAGTTGTTATAAGGCTCCTTCTCTTCTCCCGTTAAGATGTTTCCCGGCCCCAGGTACACACGGCAAAGTGAACCAGCAGAATAATGAAGGATAACATCAACATCCACTGAGACCACAAAATGGATCAAAGTCTCCATCTGATGTTACAAAAATTCCTCACAATTCTTAAGATGCTCCTACAGTGGACTTCTCAAACCACCCCAGGGAAACACAGCAGGTACTGCAGACTGGTCAGTGAGAAAATACTACAGAACATACACTATAACTGCCAAACTTCCTGCTGAAAGCAAAAACAGCAGGCAGCTTGTCCCACCAACTACAATGTGTGACAGACACCATTCCTCCAGGTTCCCTTGACAACCACAACCTATGCCTAGCCTTGTGGCTCAGCCTCAGTGGCAGCAGGAGCCTCCAGCTGGTCCAAAACTCATCAGCTACAGCTCAACTCCAGGCTGGGGGGATGGGCTCCCAGCTGAACGTACTTCCCTGCGCTGGGCAGAACTTGCACCGACATGCTGCATGCTGTTACTTCTACCCTTGAATCCTTTGGCCTCCAGTCCCCTCATCTTTCTCCTTGTTTCAGGGAAGTGCTTGCTCAAGAGACACTCAGCTCCTATCAGTTACTGGCATCCCAAAAGGAAGTTGGGCTTCATCTGTCTGCATACCTGGAAAGGGGTGCCTGCTTGTTCCAACAGCTACAGCCCAGCAGCCTGACCTCAGCTCTGCCATGAACTTGGGAGAGGGGAGAGCATGGCCAGCCACTTGTGTGCTCCGATGGCAGTCCTGCCAAGGTGCGTCCCTCAGTGCAGGCTCAAACTCCTCTCTGCCTGGTGCATCTCCAGACCATGAATCCAGCAGACACCTGTGAACACCGCAGAGCCCTGGGTGCAGGACATGATGTTTCTCCACAGCAGGGACCATGCGGTGTGCCTAAAACCCTTTCAGCACTATGAAAGTGGGCAATACCTTTGCCAACCAGAGGGAAGGCAAGCCCCTTAACAAGCAAAGGCTTTGGAGAACCTCAGGGAAGAGCTGGCAGGGACAAGTTCCAGTTGTGGCACTTGACCCATTCTGCCTGCTCTTCAGCATGCTGTGAGGTCTGGGGGTCCCACTCATGAGCTCTGAGATCCCATGGCCTCTCTTTCAAGGGCTCCTCATTCCTGGCAAGTGCCCCCTTCCCTGCACAGTTGATGCTTAGCTTCTGCCCCTAATTGTCCCATCCTCTTCCTATGTGTGTTCTTTCATATTCCTTATTCTCAGTGGAAAGTCTGTCAGATGGAAAGCTTTTCCCAGGATTAACTATAAATTCTTTTCTCCCCCTTGCTATGACAGTGGCTGGATGAAGACCTTAGCTACATGTAAACAGAGGGCAGAGTGGAGGGAAGCCCTCATCATGGCCAGAGCCTGAGCCACATAATCAGTAAAGAATTAAATCTCTGTGAGGCAGGGGAAGGAAGTACTGTCTTAGAGCAAAATATTTAGATTCTGTGGAATATTGGCCAATTACAGTATTTTTCTTCAAACAGAACATTTATAAGAACACGGAAATAAATATTTGAGAACACTATATACCAAAGCATTGAGTAATTCCTGATGCAAAAGTGTTCCCTCATTTTTCAGGCAGCTTCCCCATTTAGTGTTTGGAGTTGGGATGACTTCTGGTGGCACTGACAGGCCCGGTGGTGTGTGTCCCTGCTGCCTGGAAATGGTGAAGCCCTACTGGCAAGGGTCACCTCCCAGTTTGAACCAAACAGCTGGGTGTGTTGGAGTGCAAGCTGTGCTGTCTTGACTTCAAAGACTCTGCCAGCAGCAGCTTGGGAAAGGGCCTGCAGGCCAGCTCTACCTGGGAAGTGGGAAGGCAGTTTGTGACCTTCTTCTGTTGTTCAGTTCTGTGTGGAGGACTGCAGAGGGATGTGGACAAAAATGAGATTCTTTAAATGGCCTTTTCTGAGATTCTGATGAACTGAGCTGCTAATTTAAGTCACACTCGCTGCCATGTCAGGGGACTTGTTCAGTGATGCTGGGGGTCACATCCCACTGCCGTGGCTGCAGAAGCAAGGCAAACCCACCCACACAGCCCTAGCAGATTTGGTGTCATGCTCCTGAGTTGATGCCCACCCTGGCCCCGAACAGCCGCAACCACATGCTTTGCCTTCTATTTTGTCCCCATTTCCCCCTGCCATATGAACAACCTAGCCCAGTTCTTTCTCTCTCAGGCTCAATTTCTTGCTGATTTTGCACCCTTGTTCAGTGATTGTAGCCTTGGTGAGTGATCCTAGTCAGGCTGCACTGCTGACACTCTCTCACATCCCTTTGTCTGACTGATTCTTGCTTTTTGCACAGCCCCTGGACAGGGCTGGCCCTTCTCTGGCCTGGCAGTCACCCCTCCATTCAACCTCAGCCCAGAGCCAGACATCTCCTTGCAATTTCGTCATTAATGCTGGTATTTTCCTACATTTCAGCCACTGCCACCTGATGCAACACCAAAACTTACTTTCAACACAGGCTGGAGTCTCTCTTCATTGGCTTTCACATACCCATTATCTGACATGCCAGCAGGAAACAAGCCACCACCACACTCCTTGTGAGACTCTGGATACTCGGCTATTCCTTATGTTAGGTGGGGCGGGGTTAAAGAAAGAGTTTGGGAGAGGCACACAGTCAAAACCACTTTTACAGAACAAAGTCCTTTGTCTTTTTAAAATATTATGCAGATTATGTACTATGCAGATCACTGATGCAGGACAAAGAAGCGGGGCTCAGGATGTATTCAACAAGCATGATGACATCTCCACACATCCTCCAAATGGATGGGATTACAGGATTGATGAAAATTGTTCAAACCATCATGAGATGATCCAACTGTGCTGATAAAACATTTCCTGAGTTTGTTTCTCTTAAAGAAAGTAAGTAGGTTTGGATGGAAGAACTGAGTGACAAGAAATAACTTTAGGGTGAAGTTGCTGAAAAAATGATACTGCCTCACAGATTCTTCTTTTTTGGCCTCCCAAGAACTTCCCAGCTTCCTGATAGTCCCAGCTCAGTCTAGGGACAGTCTCTGGAGCTGTGTGTTGACAGAGTGCTGACAGCTTTTTGCTACAGTACTTTTGCTCCTCATACCATCTCTTGACTGCCAGACTGACCAGTTCCTGCAAACCATGATATTCCAGGGAAGATACTACACATCTGTGAAGTTCCCCTCATTCTCTCCCACCGTAGCAGTCAGGCCTTCATGTTGATGTCAGCTTCCTCTAAGGCAGAAGGGCAGCCCACGGTTCTGGTGCAACTTGCACTTGTTTAGAGCTAAAGCTAGGAGAGATTAATGCCTTCAGAAACGACAAAAGACATCTGACCCATGCTGGCATTCCCAGCACATGCTAGAGGAGCAGTTATCTAGTCATCACTGAGAGATGCTTTGATGGGAATGACCGGCACAGCCCTGCTCTCTCCGTAGCACTCCCCAAGTGTGTTCTGCGCTAGATGTGGTGATACATTCATCTGTTCAGCTCTTCACTGGTATCACAGCGCAATCTACTTGGATGCTGCTTCCATGAGGCACTCAAGAGATGTCCATAAGCTTTTCACTACAAGAGTATGTTTTTGGTTGCTTTCAAGTTGCCAGACTGAAATTACCTGAACTGCCCATGTCAGGCATACATCCATCAGGCTGGGTTAAACAGGGACTCTGAACTGGACCAAACTCACAAGTCACATAGTCCACATATTTCAAATAATGAGGCAGGGAAAACTATTTATTCATGAAAAGAATTGTACTAGTTAGTCACCTCGTAAAGCAGCCTGCACACCTTACGTTGGCTGAAGCCACTAAAAACATCATACACTTACAGTTCAGAGCAGAAAGCCTCCAGGCATGGGTCCTTTTCAGCATCCCTGTGGAAAACCATCCAACCTAGACCAATCTATCAATTTCTGACAATGAGTTCATGCCATCCATAACTCTTTCAAGTTAGTGAGGAAAATTCTTGTAAGACACTACTATCGCTTCTTTTCTACCATCTTCTTGTAGGCTCTTCTGCCTGTCTTTCCCGCCAAGGCACAGAGTGTTTTCTGTGGTAGGCCTGAGGTGGTGACACAATGCTGTAACAGTTGTGACATTTTTTTCATGTTGTTAATTCATTAATCAAACCCAGGCTCAGGAGAGTGGGAGCCTGAGTGGCAGTGGAGGATCCTCCCTGTTCACCATTCTGCGGACAATTCACTCCAAGATGTCTTCCTGCTCTCACCTAATCTTACCCTTTCCATTCTGCAAACTCATTTACAAAGTAATTTCTGACAACCAGTGTCTCACTGAGAATGGTACCTAGACTGAAATAAGGAATTTAAATCCATGATGTAACTTTCCCTGAAAACAAAGCATCAAGAGGCTGACACTTGGCACTACAGAAAAGGTCTCTGAACTGTTGTGCTAGTACCTTCCACACATGTTTAGGCACTCATCTTTAAAAATCTTGCTCTGCATGTCTTGTAAAGACTGACACACAGACTGTTCATAAAACTACTGTTCCAGAGAAGAACCATAGAATTTAGGCCTCCCAACATAGGAGAAAAAGACACTTCCATGAAGAGAGGTCCAACTTCATGACACTTGCATTTAGTCACCAAATTGCTCTGTTACTTGATGCAAATGATAGAAAGGCTGGGCAGACGTGGCTAGGAACACAAGAAACAGGGCTGCTCTGGGTCATATAGGGGATAACTCCTTGCTAGGAGAAGCCAGGAGGAAAACATTTCCTTCCAAATTCTTGACTTCAGGGTTGTGTTCTTGCATTGTATTGAACCAACATGGAGATGCAACTCATGCTCAAGAAAAGGCAGAATGCTTTGATGCTTTTTGACGCAGCTCTTCTCTGTGAGAGAAACTAACATGCTCTTTCTAAAGGAGAACATCCCACATTGTTTGGAGGCAGCAGCTTATTTCACAGCAGAAGTTCCCATTCTGTACAGGAAGACAATGAGAACTCATCACACAGCAGAGGCAGCATATTGCACGACATGAAAGAATGAACCAAAAAGCTGTGAGGCAACATGATTTCAAGCCCATTAAAGGAAGCTGCTTTGTAATTCCTTCTACACACTCAGGGCAATGGAAAAGAGATCCATGCCAATTTGGTTACTGCACCAACTGCACCCAACCTTGTTAGGAGAAATACCAAGGTGAACGCCCAGTAGAACAGCACTGACCTAGAACTTCAGCAGCTTCTGTCATGACGAAGACAGGGGACCTTGCATCCAAAGGCAATGCCATTTTTCCTTCCAGAAAAATGAAGGATAAAGGAAAGGCCAGTAAACCCCTGAGGATTACTGGTGGTGTCTCAGAGTTATATTTCACTGCCTGCTTATTTCACTGAAAACCTTGTTTCTACAATGCAAAGGTTTACATTTCTTCATGTACATATACACAGAATAAAGCTACCAACAGTTAACTTGGGAGACCCCACAGGTATGTGGAAAAGAAACCTTGCTGCACTCACGGCACTTATCTGGTGCAGAATCTAGTACTTACCACTATGATGACTTGTGCATTAAGTACTGGCTTGGAAGTCTAGCTTCTTAAAAAATAGGGGGAAAAAAGAATAATTGTTGATTCAAGACCCATATAGGTGTAGAAGCGGTTACCTTCAACTTGAAGGACAATAGCCACATAAATAAACTCTTCAATGACCTCAGGCTACGGCCTGGACTCCAGAGGAAAGAGGCTTAACAAAATGCTATGCCAGAGTAAGGACCCAGCAAGCACCACACGGGACTGCATGAGAACTCACACCACAGCCTAGAAACATAGGTTTTTGAACAGTGTGGATTCAAAAGAGTAGTTTTACAAGGGGATGGGGGGATTATTTCAAAGTAAGAAACTCAGCCTTAGGGTAAAGGAGAGCAGTACCATTTGCTCCAAGCTCTACATGTATAGGCTGGACAAACCACCAACCCAGAGGCCATTTATCAGGAAAGTTATGTGCACCAGAGCAAACTGCTGCCTTCTACTGCACCCGAGACTTCAAAAATGATGGGTTACTGCCTGTGACACCTGAGCAGCCAGACTTGTTCTGCCCATTACTGTAAGATGCAGAAATCCTGAGACTGAACAGAAACTCAGGGAAATGGTGCTGGTAGCAGAAGAAAAAAAAGGGAGGTTGCCTGTCATAACCAGTATAACCGAAAGATCTAGAACTATTTAAATAAAGTTTGGGGAGAGAGTTTTCAAGAAAAAACAGCTGCCCCAAAAGAGGATAAATCTGAATTTCCAGTGGGAAGACTTTCATCTCTAAAGTACTGAGAAATTCAGCAGTTTGCAGCAGTAGTACACAGGCCAAACAAGCCTATTATGTCTCCATTCATGGACAGAGAGGTTCTCAGCAAAGCATAGCTCTGTCATGGCCAAGGCAGAGCTGTGATGTAATCCAAATGCTGCTTTGCAAAAGGAAAATTCATTTCATTACACCTTGGGCCAATGTCTGGCAGCTCAGAGAGCCAGTGAACGAAGGTATAAATCTTTCAAGACTTGGGCAAGAGAAACCAAAGAGCAGAAGTCAGGAACATGTCTGAAACCTAGTGCAGAACAGTTATGGAAAGTATAAGAATTAAATTCTCACTTCACTTTTGTCAACGAAAACGAAAAAGATGTGGAATTGAACACCAAACGGCGAGATGATAATGAGCCCTGCCTGGGCTGGCCAAATGAAATGGAACTGCAACGTACTGGTCTTCTATCAAGAGCCAGATGGAAAGGACTGGCATCCAGTCAGCCCATCCTCAGAACAGGTCAGATCCCATAGGAGCAGCAGGAAGGTGTTCAACTGCTCTGTCCAGAGCACTGCAGTACTCAGATGATGTTGTCAACCTCTCCAATATTAGGAAAGAAATATTGGTTCCTCCCTAAAGGTAAGATGATGAGACAAAGTTCCTGTAGGCACAGAGACACTCAGATTACCTAAGAGGACAAGGCTGATATGATGTCTAAGTTCAGGTTCATGTTTCTCAGGAACATATATCTGGGTAATTACCTTGCCCTTACACTGATACGATTTATATTGCTATTGAATATCTGCTGTTGATATTGACTACAATGTGACAAAACAAAAGCTGAGCACAACAGATGATGCTACAATCTTTAATACATTCACGGACTGTCATAAACCAAATACACGTAGACACAGTTCTCGACAGTAATTTTCCTAATTCTTTCATGTAGTTTGATGTCCTGCTGTGCACAGCTTTTCAAAGGTCTAAAAGAGCCACTGCATGCACATGCACAGTGATTTTTTGATGCCTTCACAAGAACACACAAAGAAATCTCTGGAGGAGGAATGATACAACTTGCTGGCCTGAACAAGCCAAACTGAGGGTAAATAGAGTTAAATGCTGTTCTGGGAAGTGAAGTTTCAGGCCAAAGCTGCAGACTTGTTAGCTCAGGCTCACACACCACTGGGGATGGGGGTCATGAGTAACAGATTTAAATTTAACTTTTCACCACATAGCTTGGATATTATAGAATCACAGAATCATGGAATGGTTTGGGTTGGAAAGGACCTTAAAACTCATTTTCTCGTACCCCCTGCCATGGGCAGGGACACCTTCCACTAGACCAGGTTGCTTCAAAAGCCCCATCCAACCTGGCCTTCCATATTTCAAGGGATGGAGCAGCCACAGCTTCTCTGGGAACCCTGTGCCAGGGCCTCCCCACCCTCACAGGAAAGCTCTTCTCAGTAACCCATCACCCCTTGTCCAAAGTCCCTCTCCAGCTCCCTTGGAGCCCCTTCAGGTACTGAAAGGCAGCAGTAAGGTCACCCTGGATGCTTCTCTTCTCCAGGCTGAATAATCCCAACTCTCAGAGCCTTTTTTTTCCCCCGATGAATTAGATTTTATTGTTGGAAAATTATCAGACAAAATTAAAGTCCTTCCTTTTTTTTTTAACTAAACCTTTACCTTTTCCCTGTGGTGCCCTATAAATAAAGTATCAAATAATGTTTATCCTTTTTAAATCTGCAATCTTACATGTTTCATTCTTGCTGGACATTCTTCAAGAACAAATATGCCACATCAATTTCTGCACAGACTGAATTCTTCAGATTTTAGATATTTAGTTCAGATTCCTATTATCCGAGACACAGCAGACACAGTCATGCTGTTTCAGTGTCCATTGCAGAAGTCAACTGGGGATGTTTTTCCAGTGGACAACTCAGGTGCTCAGACAAGTATTCCTGGCCTTCAGGGTTCCCACGTTCAGGCTGCATTTTGGGGGGGCATGGTGTGTGCAGGACACACGTAGGACATGAACCAAAGGCACAGAATTGAAGCAAGAATATTTATGATTTTATATACCCTTTACATTAATGTTTTTTGGTAAGTACGGGCACGTTCAGGATCTTCTCCTCGGTGACTTCCCAAAGCCTTCATCAGCGCCGCAGGACCGGCACCCGCCGAAACCCGCGCGGAGCCCCCGTAAGAATTCTGCGGCGGGATCCTTCCATCCAGCTGCGTCCCGGAGCCGCTCCCGACGGTCGGGACCGGCGGGCCTCACCCGCTCCAACCTGGCACCCCGCAGTTACCGCCAGCTGGTGGCCCCCGCGCACGCCGCCAGCCCTGCGGCAATCGGGCCCCCCGGCTCCGGCAG
>WEIT01003933.1:79010-133526 GCA_013389985.1 Dryoscopus gambensis
GACCCGCGGCACCCGGCCTGCTCGGGGCCCCGGCTCAGTGCGGTGCCCGAAGCCCCGCGGGCCAATGGGGCTGAGTGGACCCCTGTCCCCGGCCCGGGCGCCTCGCGGTCCCTCCCGGACCGGCTGTTGTACCGCGGGCGGGTCCGCGGGTCATGGAGAGCCGATGCATGGGGACAGGAGACCGCGGGAGGAACGGGGATGCCCCTTGGGCAACCAGACCCCCACGGCCGCACCTCCGCAGAGCAGTGTGTGTGCTGCCATGACGGCCACCATCCCTCTGCAAGCAACTGGCTTTGTGTGTGACTGAGTGTTTTCCAGGTTTATTTTCAACAGGATTATGATACTCTTCTTCCAGTTAGATTTTTGCATGTCGCCAGTGAATCCCCCAAAATAACTCCTCCTGAGAAGAGGCAAAGCCATTCTTTAAAATGAGTTTCTTCTGAGTGCATGTCTAGAAAATGAGAAGCACCATCAGGAAGCAGTGCTTAGGGTCAGGCACCTATCAAGACCTGCCTGCTGCTCCTAAGCCTTGTAATGCCATGTGTAGAGGAGATGAAAGAGCTTACTCTGCCCGAATTGAAAGAACACTGTGGAACCACTTGGCATTGCTTCATTTTGATCAGCTGGTCACCAGTGTAAGGTTGTCTGCTGATGTTCTGTGGAAGAGTTGACTTACTGTTATCCATCAATAGAAGAACAAATAAAGTGCAGGTTTATCTTTTTGTTTCCCTTTTCAACGTGTGAAGGATCACAGTGGTTTGCAGCAGTCTAAAGATGGCACAGAAACATGGGCAACTTGGTTTCAAAGTATTTTTATCTGGTTATGACGGTAATGAGATACATCCGCAAAAGCAGTTAAGACTAATCTCACATATGCCAAGAGCATTACAGTCCATTTATTTTCAGAATTAGGAAAGTAACGGGCTTTGAACAGGGGATAAAGCTAGTAATGGCTCCATGTCACATTTGCGTCTGCTCTCTAGCTTGGCTGGTAGCATTTACATGTGGAGTGAAGAGTCTGGTGCCTGAAGATTGACAATACTGAGTCATGTTGTGGTGCTGTTGTTGATTTGTAAAATTTTCATATCCAGCTCCAGAAGACAATCTTTTTTATGGATTAGAAGACCACGCAGGTGATGGCAGTGCTCTGTCAGCAGCTTGTGTTTGCCTGCAAATCTCCAGAACTCTCTCCATCTTCGTAAGAAGATAAAGCCTGTTTTGTAGAAAAGGCTGAGTTGTTGCTGCTGCCCTCAAGTATATTAAAGTTACTTCATGTTGCCACTGTGCTCATGCTGCTGGTCTGTGTGTGGTGTGCTGCATGTCTATCTACAGTGATACCTGCGTTACTGAATTGTTGGGAGGAGCTGGAAGCTAATGCTTGGATAAGCCTCCGTCATGAACAAAGAGCCTTTTGAGGTTATGGGAATCAGTGCATAAGTCAAATGCTTCCCAAGAATGGCAATGGGAGTAATGGAAGTAATTTTAAAGACAAAGAAAGCCCCAAACTAACCCATGACAAACAACCCCTCCGGCTCCTCCATTAAAAAAATGAGCAAAAAAGAGAAAGAACCAGTCCCCAAATCAACCCAAGGCCAGCATAGGGCTTTTGATAGAGGAGAGTGGTCTTCTGGACTGTTCTCTCTTGCTGAGGAAGACCATCCCATCTCAGATAAATTCCAGTTCAGTGCTAAGGGTGTTCTCTTAGTTTAAGAGGTGAAAGTTCCTTAATTGCAGTGAAAGACCATCCCTCTGGCTGTTAGGGTGCAGAAGAAAACCATGCCTTTTTTTTTTTTCTTCCTTTTTAAGACCATCTTTAGGAAAAGTTTCTGTATGTCTATCTCAGACCACTCAGTCAGAAGTGCTTTACAGGAGACGGTTGATCAGGTCGCTGAGCTTGAGGACCTGCAGCGGATCTTTCCAATAGCAGCTTAATGTTTACATGTCTTGATGGCACGTTGAATTGGCCCTCCAATATCTATGGGAATCGATTCAGTTGCCGTATTTTTTTAAAAATAACACTGTGCTTTTCCAAATGCTTTACTTGATGAATAGTTGAGTGGAGACAGACTTTTTAGTAAGTTCTGTAGTGATAGGATAGAGGGTAATGGCTTTAACCTAAGAGCATAGATTCAGACTAGATATAAGGAAGATGTTCTTCTCTGTGAGGGTGGAGAGACCCTGCACAGGTTGCCCAGAGAAGCTGTGGCTGCCCCTGGACCCCTGAAAGTGTCCAAGGCCAGATTGGATGAGGCTTGGAGCAACCTGGTCTAGTGGAGGGTGTCCCTGCCCATGGCTGGAGATGACCTTTAAAGGTCTGTTTTCAACTCTTATGTTTCTATGTTAAAGTTCTTTTAGATCCTAAGAATGAAAATCAGCATGCATAAGCACATGAAAATTACGTGTGCGTTGTTCTATGACTTTCCAGAGTCACCTGCTTGCCTTCACATTGATTTTCCTTAATTAAATGCTGTTACATTAAGATACTTCCAAACTTATTCATTGAGATCATGCCAAAAACATAACAGAGACCAGCCAATTTGTATTTGCATATTTTGAATATTTATAATAAAAAAATAAAGGAGCTTGTTAAAAGTAGAGGATCTGAAATTGTCTTCTAGCAGTAGGTAGCCTTTAGCTTATAACTTGAGTGTTGTTGTGTAACAAGAATTGTCCTGGTGAATACAGTTGGAGTGGAAGAAGGTCACTCAAATAGACTTCAAGATGACTAAATTATGGATTTGAGGAAAACTAGTAATAACAAACCAGCAATATCTCCCCACGCCCCAAACTCCCTCTTCTTCATGTGCTTTTTTTTTCTGTTTTGGCCTGAAACAGAGTGCATTACTTAGAGAATGGCTGTTCTTCCTGACACGTGTGCCAAAATAAAACATTTTCCCGAATGTGCCCTCCTTCAGAACAAAATGAAGTCTTACGTTGCTCATTAGTAATTAGGTACTTGTCTGCAGGATCTGAAGTCCAACTAGGTTCAAGCAGGCGGTTCTTGTAGGAACTACTCACAAAACAAGCTTTTCTTGCCTTGGGACGTTATTCCACGTTACCTTTGTAGAGGTGTTTGAAGTTGGTTGTGTTTTAGAGCCATCTAACTTGACCTTTTGTAACCTATATTTCAATAAATTACCAGCGTTGGACTCCCCTGTTCTATTCCTTGTCAAGCCTGCAGTACTACGTGGAGCTGGCTCAAATGGAAGTTGCACATTGTGGGATGGTCCAGGCCAGTCTGTATCTACCAAGATGAGCTGTTGTTGAGACTATGGATTTTGATAATACTTTCCTTCCTTCTATATGTTGTTTCACCCATTGTATGGCAGTAATAGTTGTATTTTGAATGCTCTTATGCAGGTTGTTGTTGCCTCTGATGATGCCTATCTAAAATATGCTCATGTGTTTGCAGGTTACTTGCAAGCTCTGATAGATTTCATTTCGCCAATATCTTGTGTCTTTTTTTTTGAAGTTATGTTGCAAGTAAAATAATCCCAAACGTTTTTTGGGAAGTGTGAGAAATTGTCACTAGTTGATCATGATGAATGTGAAGTATTTCAGGCACTTTTGACTGTAAGGCAAGACCATGGGGTTTTGTTTAAGATTAGTTGATTGAATTAGGCCAAAGCACTTCATGTGACTTTAGTTAGATATTGACAAGTGTGTTCAAATTCATAAACTGAATAGGAGACTTTTATAGTGTATATTCATTTCTGTTAGTGGTAAATAGCTGAGTGAATTTCACTGGCTTGTAGCAAGGTTTCCCTTTGCTTTTGTCAGTACAAGGAGATTGCAGTTTTGGGAGATGGTCAAGATCAGTACAGTGTCTTTGTGCGGATGTTTTGTCTTGCCTTTCTTATCATCTGTGGCTGCGTTATCAGTTGTTTTGTTCCAGCATCTTCCTTTGGAAATCCTTATTTGTATCTTATTTGCATCTTTTCTTACTTTGGAGTATTCCTAAAATTGTGGAGTAAAAGCTGCTCATGAAGCATAGTTACTAGTGCTAAAGCATCCATTTGCTTACAGGTTACTTCCTAAATAAACTTCTGTGATGTTGACCTGTGGAGTTGAATAACACTTGTAAACTCAAGAGAACACTTGAACTCTGTAATCATCCTACATATCTGCTCACTCACCTCCCCAGTGGGATGGGGAGATGAATTGTACAAGGCTGAAATCCATGGGCTGAGATAAGAAAATTGGAGTAAAGAAAGATATGATAATAATTGGAAAAAGAGAGAGAGGAATAAACCCAAAAGTCAAGTGATGCTCAATACAATTGCTCAGCACCCACTGACCCATGCCCAGCCTGTCCCCCAGCAGCGATTGGCCCCTCCTGGCCAGCTCCCCCGGCTTATAGAGTGAGCAGGACATTTTGTGGTACAGAATATTCCTCTGGCTGATTTGGATCGGCTGCCCTGGCCGTGCTCCCCTCCAGCTTCTTGTATAGCTGGCTAGCGTAGGACACTGAAAAGTCCTTGACTTGGGGTATGCATGGCTTGGCACCAGACATTGGTGTGTTATCAACATTATTCTCACACTAAATCCAAAACACGACACTGTTAACACCTACTGAGAAGAAAATTAACTCTATCCCTGCAGAAACCAGGACAGCAGGAAATCCTGCTCAAAGGAAGGAACACGAAGATTGTGTTTCTATGGAAGCTTTCTGATTAGGTAGATAATCTTCCAAACTAGTGTTCTCATTGGTCTTCTCTCTGCGGGAGAGTAGAGATATGCAAATCTCTGTTCCCATGGTTTTAGTGATAACTTTGAAGGCTGATGTGTTTTCCTCTGACTGGAGCTGTGTTGAGGGGTTGAGTGCGATCACCCTGAAGATGGATGTGAAAACTTATTTTGTGGGTATTAGCAGTGTGGACAGCTATATATTTTATGTGTGGGAAGTACCTATGTGTCTGTTCTTGAAAGGCTGAAAATATGAATAAATATCTTCTCTTTGGTCACCTGTTGCCCTTTTTGTGTAGTGGTGAGAATAGGCTGTATGTGAGGGTTTTGTGCATACTCGAACACGTTGATAAAACCAGTTTCTGAGGTCTTGGTCTCTTCGTTGAAAAATCTAGAGGAGCAACAAATCCCAGCAACTGTTTCTGCATGTCTTTGCTGTTAACATTATGGTGGATGTGGCTCATCTACGTTTAAAATAGTTGTTAGATTTTGAAGTTAGGTTGCCATCTCGGGCATGAAGTGGAGATATGCAATTTATGTTGACAGACAATGTATTTTAATGATTTTTATTAGCTTTTTAAGTTTTTCTCACCATTTATCCTCTTTCAATCTTGAGGCATATAACTAATGGCTTCCAAATGGGAGCTGCTTATAAGAGATGGCAGTTAAAAGGCTAGAAACTAAATATATCTCTTGAGATTGTGCTGAAGTGGTAGCTGGGTTCATGATTTAGCATTAAGTTGGGAAGGTGGTGTGGTATAGTGGTGTCAGAAGACTCTTTCTCTGGATTAGTAGCAGTTGCACCTACTGGACGTTGGCCCAGATCTGAAAGCTTTTTTCTGTCACAAATAACTTCTGCAGTGAGGTTGTGTGCAGCCTTGTTTGTAATGTTGTCCATGTCTTGTTGCCCAGAGCAGCTGTGGCTACTGCATCCCTAGAAGTGTTCAAGGCCAGGTTGGGCAAAGCTTGGAGCAAGGTGTCCCTACCCATGGCAGGAGGATTGGAACGAGATGAGCTTTAGGGTCTCTTCCAACTCAAACTATTCTGTGATTCTATGATAATCCTGATCTGGCCGTATCTACTTATAGGCTGTATTTAGTTGCCATGAAAAGGCCTGTCAGTGTGGTGAATAAGGACTTCATGAACTGTTGACTGGGTCATAGTTCACTGGATTCATGGTTCCTTGGATCATCATGTTCTCTATCATGTCTGTGTACTTGCAATATGTTTTAGACCATAGTGAGCTGCAGTTTGGGGCAGATGGCTGCTACATGGCTGCCTCTGACAGACAGGAAATCACTTGTTCCTAGTCTGCTGTCAGCCAGACCATAGTATTGTACCCATTTGACTGGATTTGTTTAAAATGTAGTTGAGATTCTCGTTTATTTAAAGGTCTCTCTTTTCTTAAGTGTTGGTGTAACCCTGCTGACTTCCGTGTTTTGTTGCAGAACTACCCATGAGTTCTTGTTTGGTGCCCTTGCTGAACTTGTAGATAACGCCAGGTATGTACATGAGACCACGTAATTCCCAAGGTAACTTTGGTTAAGATTTAATTCACCTATGTATTAGTTGATATTAAGCAATTTTCACTTCTAGCAGACTTTACAAGAAATACAAAATAGAAGACATTGCTGCAATTTAGTATAATATTTCACTTGCTCCTCTTACACTGCCACATTGGAAAGACAGGTTTGAATGAATCCTGGAACAACTCACATTGGAAAGGAAATTGATAGAAGATACAAGATAGGTTTAAAGAAAAAAACAGTCTGCCTTTTTGTGTAAAGAAATTGGTAAAATAAATATTACAGGAGCTGTGACTCTTGTGGTATCGAAATAATCATAGTGTCAAACATGACAATGAAAATCAAATCAGAAGTGGGATGCTGAAAAGTAGAGCAAGAACAGCTGAAGGAATTTTGACACTTGCGGAGACGTGGTCTTTGGAAATTGCAGGTGTTGGGCCACCCGTCTCACGTGTGTGTGGGGAATCCGTGCTATAGCAGCCTCCCAAGCCTTGCATGCTTTTCTCTTGAGCTGCAGGAAGTACTGTCATGAAGCATTATGAAAATATTTTGGGGTTGTTTTCTCTCAAATGTGGTTTGTCACAGTGTGCAGTTTGTGATGTAAGGAGCTGAAATTGGGGCATTTTTGAGCAGGAAAGCTTCTGTTTAGGGAATCAGCTGTGTGCATGCATGTGTATGTGTATGCAGGAGCTGGTGCTGTTCACTGTTGCTACAACGTAATAAAAAGTACAGTCTTTGGGGTGGTTTTCCCTTTACCTCTTGGTTCCCCTCTGGCAGCAGAGATGTTGTCTTCTGGGAAGAAGGTGGCTGGGCTGGGCTGGAGGTACAAAACTGGAGCAAAGTGGCTGGGGCATTTGTCAAGTAGGGTTTTGTTACAGCCCTACAGCTCCACGCCTCTAGTCAGCAAACCAAATTTGGTTTGAGAAGAGGGCAGTAGTGCCGTACATGCTGTACTTTCAAATACAGAGGAGGATGCAGTGTGTGAAGGGGTTCACTTCAGTGATCTTGTACTGACAGTTTCCTGTAACAACCTTGAATGTATTGGGATGGAGTTTTATGTGGAGTTACTAAACCTTTTGTAGGCATCTTGACAGAAAAACTATAGGTGTTGTTTGTTTCGTACTGGAGGGAGCTCAGAAGTTTGTACTCATTTGATTCCCATTTGAATGACTTTTGTTAGAATGCCAGTGATACTTCCTGTCACCAGATCTGTTTGTGTGCCAGCAATGTCTTTAGCTGGACAAAACAGACAAAAAGGAGGGCGATGTTTTCTGTCAGTGATGACGGTGGGGCCTCTGTGGACTCTGATCTGTGCAGCCAGTTATTTTGGAAATGATTGTATGTGCCTGGATTTTTAGCTTCATTTCTGTTCAACATTTGAATAACAATTGTGTTTTTATTTCTTTGTAGAGATGCGGATGCCACAAGAATAGACATTTATACTGGTATGTCACTCCTGCCGCTTCCTCACGTGTCAGCAGTTACTTGGATTTAGGCTGCAAATGTGTATTGTCCTTGATAGAACAGGAGTGGAGGTGCTTATGCCCAGTCCTGGGGTCACTACTGGGCCCCTCCAGACAAGAAAGACATTAAGGGGCTGGAGCGTGTCCTGTGAAGGGCAAGGGAGCTGAAGAAGGGGCTGAAGCACAAGTCTGATGAAAAGTGGCTGAGGCAGCTGGGAGGCTCAGCCTGGAGAAGAGGAGGTTCAGGGGGGGCCTTCTTGCTCCTACAACTCCCTGACAGGAGGGTGCAGTCAGGTGAGGGTTGAGCTCTTCTCCTGGGTAACGAATGACAGGAACAAGAGAAAACAGCCTCAAGTTGTGCCAGAAGAAGTTTAGGTTGGATGTTAGGGAAAATTTCTTCACTGAAAGTGTAGTCAGACACTGGAACAGGCTGCACAGGGCAGTGGGGGAGTCATTATCTACCCATATTTAAAAGATGTGTAGATCTGGTGTTTAGGAACGTCGTTTAGTGAACTCAGCTGTGTTAGGTTTGTGGTTGGACTTGATGATCATAAGGGTCTTTTCCAACCTGAATAATTCTATTGTTCTGCCGTTTCTTCTGTGCCATAGTGCCTGTTGCCTTTCAAAAAGGAATACCTTTACAAATACCTTGGGGAAGCAATTAAGTCAGCCTTCACTTGGGGTCAAGTGAAGTGTGTCACTGTTTGTACTGGATGCTTAAAAACTCCACTGTATTGTAATACAGTTTTGTAGCTCATGCTTACACAAAGTATGAAGTGACGAAGTTCTTAGTTGTTCTGTAGCAAAAATCTGGTGCTCTTTCTTACAGCTTAACCATATTGCAGTTGTAAAATCCTGTTTGTTGTGTTACTTCTGTTGTTAATACCGATCCCAATCTATGGAACTTTTAACTTTTGCTGGTGGGAGCAGTGAATAACTCTTCTCTTGCAGAGCGACGGGAGGATCTACGAGGTGGATTCATGCTATGTTTTTTGGATGATGGAACAGGAATGGATTCAAGTAAGTGGCAGAAAGTTATACTTGCATTTGCAAGCTAAGGTTTCACATTATGGTTTAAGTTGAATTAACAGCTGAGTTCCGTTGCAAAGGGGCTGTTCCATGCCTGTATACATGTTTCTGCCTCTCCACTGGCTCTTTCACACCGTATTACATATCAAACCATTTACCTTTTCCATTGCAGAAAAGTAATCTGGTCAAAAGAAAATTGTTTTGCTGCATTATAGAGTTGGGTCAGCCTGGCCTAAGTTTCCCAATACACTGAAGTTGGCCTTGGAGCTGAAGGGAGAATAGTGGAGCAAGAAGGGGAATAAGCACGAGGGTTGACGGCATAAGCCTTTTCCCCATCTGGCTGCCAGGTAGTCAGTGTATCTCAGCTCTAACCAGAAGGTGTGCCATGGCAGAAATTAAAGGCTCTGCTTTGAAAACAGTTTGCCATTGTTTCATCATGGACATTGTGGCTGAGATCAATACTGGACAATATAAAATCTTAGTAATATTAGAAGTATATAACAAATGTATTTCTGCTTTGTAAGTATTGATATAAATCAGTGTTGTATCTAGCAGGAGAAAGCTAAAAGCTTTTCTGCTTTACTTTAGCATCGATGAGCAACACTGTCAACCCACCTTGTTTGAGTCTTGAGGACTGGTAAATCATCCTGTCAGGAGCTCTCTATATGGCAGAAAAATTGGGTGAAATTGAGAGGTGAATTTGGAGAAGACAAAGGAAATGGGTAAATAAGCAACAACTAACATTTTTGCACTGATTCCTCAGTACTTTAAGTTCCTCTTGTGATATTGTCATAGTTTAATCCCAGCTGGCAACTCAGCCCCACACAGCTGCTTACTCCTCCTCCACTGGGATGGTGGAGAGAATCAGAAGGGTAAAAAGTGAGGAAACTTTATGGGTTGAGATAAAGACAGTTTATAAGGGAAAGCAAAAGCTATGCACACAAACACAGCAAACCAAGGAATTCATTCCCCATTTCCCATGGGTAGACAAGTGTTCAGCCATCCCCAAGAGAGGCGGATTCTCATGTGAAACAGTGACTTGGGAAGGCGAATGCCTTAAGGCCACACGTGCCCCTCTTGCTCCTACTTCCCCAGCTTTATGTGGTGAGCACTACACCAAGGTGTACAAGGCTTGGAGCAACCTGGTCTAGTGGAAGGTATCCCTACCCATGGCAGGGAGTGGAACGAGATGGTCTTTAAGGTCCCTTCTAATCCAAACCATTCTGGGATTTTATGATATTGTCTGGAATATCCCTTGGGTCAATTGGGATCAGCCATCCCAGACTTGCCTCCTCCCATCTCCTCGTGCAACCCAGCCCACTTGCTGGTGGTGCAGCTTGAGGAGCAGAAAAGACCTTGATGCTGTGTAAGCTGTGCTCAGCACTAACAGAAACATCCCTGTATTAGCAACACTCTTTTCTAAGATGCAGCCATGTGTAAGTTAGCATGGAGAGATTGAACTCTATCCCGGCCCAAACCAGTACAGATATGAAGCATTTCATTCAATTTATTTGTGCTTTGATACACAGATTTGTGACCTCCATAAAGGAATTTGGTTTGAGCTCCAGGTACCTTCTGTGTATTCTTTGGAATACAATTAAGGATGCTAAACAGGTCTCCCAAGAGTACTTTTCTGCCACCAGTGGAACTGAAGGAAGCAATAAAGCCCCATCCATAAAAAAAAGCTCTGAGATTGAAGTGTGGCCTTCTCACAATCTTTAGGATTAGGGAGAGGAAATGCAACCTTTTCTGCCTGTGTTGAAACTGTGTGTTTCTCTGGAAGGTGCCAGATGTCCTAATGCCACAGAATTTCACGGCAGCTTTTATCCTGTTACTGCTTCTGTATTGCTGTTTTTGTGACAAAATGGGATTTAAGTATTGGCTATTGTCTTGGTTTAAGATGATTTAAGAGGGATGCCCTAAAATGAGTTATGTCCCCTTAGTTTTAACCAATCCCTTTCCACAGAAAATGAATATGAATCAATGTAGGTGAAAAAATAACAGTTTACTAACAAGCAAAACAGCAACAGGCGCAAAATAACATTAAATAATCACTAGATACAAAATTGTTAAATCTCATGGACTCTCTGGGAACAAAGAGAAACTCAAAATGGCGGAGTGACCCTTTCCCCAAGATGATGCTTGCCATGGGCAACCACATGTAGGGAGACAAGGGGAAAATGCCAGCAGCCCTCCCTCTTAATCTCTCCGGCGGCAGCAGCTCCATCGGTGTATGCGACTGACATGCTCTGGCAGCTGGTACTCAGTCAAGGACTAGAACTCGTGGAAGGACTTCACCTTCCTCTTGGCAGAGGACAGCCAGGTAAGGCATCTTAGACTCTGTGCCTTCTCACATCGGCCAACTGCTGCTGGTGGCTGCAGCAACTGCAGGGAGCGGGACCTCCTCACTCCTCTCAGCACCGCACCACAGCTGCAGACAGGTGTTGCAAAATTCACTCTGAAACTGTTTTCAATTGTGAAATGCATCTTCTCGAGTTGCTACTGTTGCAAGCACAGAAAACCTACCTGAAACAACCCCCTCCGGAAGTCAGAGAGAAGCTTAGTGGAAAAAAAAACAAAGCAGAGCCTCTTCCTTGAGCAAAAGCTATGAGGGGAGAGAGAAAGGTCTGCCTGAGTGCCTCACCTTTAAAGAGCTTGACACTGCCCTGCCCCCACTCCCAGCCCTGCGGTTGTGGCCACACCGCTGGGTCTTAAAAAGGCTAACAATTTTGGGCACAGATGGATACGGAATACAGTAACATTTGGGTTACCCAGGACAGCTATTAAGTGGCTTCTTTTGACTAGTCTGTCAGCTAAATGTTGTGGAATTTCATCCTGATAGCCTGAGATGCTCAGTAAAGAAGATGGGTAGATACTGTGCATTGCAGGGGTATTTCAGCGTGTTATGCATTGTATACAGCATGTAATTCATGTCCTTTGACTGCCTTGATGCTTGATCAAGGGCAGCCAGGTGGAAGCTCCGTATGCTGCACCATTTCCCTGTCAGCATGGACAGAAGGAGCTAAGGAGAGCCTCTCATTCAAACACCCTGCATGGGGCTCTCTGGTTGCATCCCTGGCTGTAGGGATCTAAGCTTTAATTTCTCATAATGCAGGATCTACCAGTTTTAAAGACATCCTGAAGATCTCCTATCTGACTTTAAGAGATGTCAGCAGAAAGCCTTTTATTGGATTTTTCTCCCTTTATACAGACCTGGCCTCAACAGAAATCATGGACCTTGGATATGTTTTATTTTTGTGCATGATAACTTTAATTAAGAATTGTTTTTATTGTACATAAAGCTGACATGTTAGAAGGAATAACTCCTTGACTTGCTGTAGTGCTGTTGGAGCCCATGCTAGCATGGGATCTTCCCAAGTCAACTGAAAGGATGGCTTGGAAGGCTGGGTGAAGCACCATCTGGAGACGATGAGTGAAGAAACCCAGGTGTGTCTGGGCGCTTCTGAATGGAGGGAAGAGCTGAAGGGCTCAAGTTAACTGTTCCAGTAATACACTCTCTATGTTACTCTGTCTTGTTGCTGTTCTCATGGGTCTTGTTCTCCCTGGGACAATTCTAGATTTGTCTGGCAGCCTTTGAAAACAGAAGGGTATAGTGAGGCAGTTGGTCAGATTTGAGTGCTCTGTCTGATGGCTTCTGATTAGCAAGCCAAATGACAACTCATTTCTAAAAATTAGGTATGTTTGTCAAGTGATTCCTGCTACAGTTGTATTCAGTATTCACTACATTGGCTCTCTTAATGATCACTCTGGGTTGTGTGATCTGAAGATCAAAATACATTTGTACTCAAGCTGCAAACATCTCACACTATAGAATCATGAGTTATCAAAAGGTCTGAGGATTCAGTGATGTCACAGGACAGCTCTTTTCAAAAGAACCACCATGTACTGCAGAGAGGTATCAGTCTTCTGAGTTGGAAGGGACCTGCAAGGATCATGGAGTCTGCCTCCTTGCCTGGCACAGGACACTCCAAAATCCCACCCTCTGCCTGAGAGCGTTGTCCAAATGCTTCTGGAGCTCTGTCAGGCTTGGGACCATGACCACTGCTCTGGGAAGCCTGTTCCAGTGCCCAACCACCCTTTTGGTGAAGAACCTTTTGCTAATTTCCAATATTAGAAAATATATTATTATCCAATAAATACCTTCTGCCCCCAACACAGAGAATAATAGTACTGGTCCAAAAGTTTGGCTTCTTCATAAGGAACTAGATAGGAGTCCATTAGGAAACCAAACAATAGATCTCATGCAGCACATCCAATTTCTCATACTATCAGTGAAATCACTACTGGGAATACTCAGGCTTGAAATTTTACCTAATACCTGGCTCTGAAAGTGCTGCGTGAATTTAATCAATCAAAATACAGGTTGAATGATTCAATGAATCAACGTGTAGGTTGAGAAAGTATAACAACTAGTTTAGGAAGTGACCTGTAGTTTTATTCTTAAGCAATTGAAGAAAATAAATCTCTATCTGGCATTTTTACCATGGAAATGCTCAGGTTGGAAACTACCTCAAAGATCATTTGTTCCAGCCTTTCATGGGGAAGGGAGGAGATGATTTAGCACCCTATCTCTCCAGTGATGGGGACTCCACCACATACCTGGGGAGGTTGTTCCAGTGACTGATTAAAGGAATGATTGATCTCTAAAAAATTCATTTATTTAAGAAGCCTCTCCCAGTGCAACTTGTATCTCTTGCCTCTTTTTCATGTGGCTCCTAGGGAAGGGAGAGCCTCCGTCCTCTTTGTAGACACCCTTCAAGTACTGTATACTATGATGAGATTCCCCTGGCCCTTTCTTCTCGAGGAAGGAGACCTAGTTGTCCTCGTAGGGCAGATTCTGCAGCCCTCCGATCATCTCCTTTGCACCCTGTCGAGTTTGTCTGCATCTGTCCTGAACTGAGACAGAACTGGACACAGTACTGCAGGTGGGGCCTGCCAGACATGGACTTGAGTGGGATAATCACATCTCCATCTCTTTGGCAATGTCCTTGTGGATACAGCCCATAATCCTGTTTGCCTCAGTTTCTGCTGTGGGACACTGCTGACTCATACTCAGCTTGTTGTCCACCAGGACCCTTCCAGCAAGGCTGCTTCTCCCAGCCTGCAGATTCTAGTCTGTGCTGGGCTCTTGGGTTTTTTAATCCCAGGTTCAGGACTTTACACTTCCCTTGAACTTCAGACACATCTTGCTTGCCCCCTATTCCAGCCTGTCCAGGCGTCCAAGAAAGCACTCCTTATGTGCCCAATTTACACCCATCAACAAAGCTGGTGAGGGTGCAAAAGCACGCCAGCATCCAGATCCTGTATGGAGATGTTGAGCAATGTGGGGCACAGCATCAATCCCCGGGGTCTCCGCTTCTTACAGGCTGCCAGCCACAGTGAGAACCATTGACGATCACTTCTGACCATGACCCGTGAGCCAGTTCCCTACTTGTTTTGTATACCACCTGCCTGGTCTGTGTCTCCCCAGTTTGTCCAGGAGCAGGCTGTGGTAAACTGTGTCCAACATTTTGTTCAAGTCCAGCCAAACAACACCCACTGCTCTCTCCATATGGACAGAAAGTGCTGCCTTGTAGAATGTGACCAAACCAGTCAGGCGTGACTTGCCTTGGTAAATCTCTGCAGACTTAGCCCATTCACCTGCCTTATCTGGCTTCTAATACTTTTTAAGACATTTTGTTCCATTGGTTTTTGAGAGATTGAAGCAAATATATCCGTTCTTGCTTCTTTCAACGGTATTTTTGAAGTTTGGCAGCTCAAACCAGCTTTTGTTTTAATGGAAGCAGTTAATTAAGTAGTAGTTTCTTGGCTGCTTTATTAGACCTTATATTTTAAAAATACTGTTTATCCAAGGCTCACAATGGTGAGGAACACTGTTTAACTGGAATTCCAACTCTTACTTTAGAGTGGGTACACAGCTTTTCCCTCGTTCCCATATCCCAAGGAAAGTTTGACTTGCCTTATTTCCCCCAGGTAGTGAATTAAATTCTTTAGCTCTGGGATATCTTTTGAGGATGCTGTTGAGTCCACTGCAAATACTCTACCTAACGTGAACATAGCAGATGAATTTGTGGAGAAGGCAGGAAGTATGATTTTCTCTGCTCAGATTGGGACCTTCTTTATTGTATTCTCAGCTGAAGATCTTGGAGATACAAGAGGACTCTGCTCAACGTGCGAAGCTGGGTCTGACTTTAGGAACACTCAGAAACTGAACAGTTCCATCCACCAGTTCCTTCATACCAGGCTTCCAATGTTTCTTATGAAAAATCTTTTTACATGTGTTTTTGATTTCTTGGGCTTTGAAGATCAATCTGCTATCTTGACCATCTTGAGTGAATTTCTTCAGCTTGTTTTTTCTCTTGTTTGTTTTGCATAGATCTCCCTCCCCCATTTTTCTTGCCAGGGAGTTTGGCTTTTTTTTAATCCAGTAACTCTGAGACACAACAAAACAAAAATAGTGTGATTAAAATAACCTTAAGTGAAACACCCTCTAGAGCCTTAAAAGAGTTGAAAAAAAATTAATTTGTATCTTGATTCTTGGGAGGATATAAGTATTAAATCTCTCCCAAAGACAGCCTGGAGAGAGGTGCTCCCTCATAGTCCCCTCTGCTTAGCATCACCTTCATCCCTCTGCCCTGAAAGAAGAGTCATAATAGGGTGGTTTCAGACATCCAGCATTGAGTGGTAAACCATCTGGTCACCTTTCATGAGAGGGGAAATGCTTTGGATGATTACTCTACCCATTTTAGACTTCCTAAAGGTTTCTTAAAAATAGTTACTGAAAAATGTTTGTAGAGCAAAAAGGTTCCAATAGTCCTTCTCTTTTTAGAATATCCCCTATCCACTTTCATCACCAGGCTTTAAAAATAACACAGTAATAGTAGTTAGAGTAATAATAGTAATGTCATCATCATCATTGACATCCTCACCCAGATCTCAAATACAAGATACTCTGGTGTTTTCTTTCCTTGACTAGAAGATACTACAGTAGGCTGAAGGGAAGGCAGAGGTACCCTTAACCAGTCTAAAGCTGGTTTCTGGAATAGCTGTGGAGCTCCACTGAGAACAGCTGCAGTTGAGGCAGCGAGGTGTTTGCACAGTTGTTCTCCTGTATTTGTGTCTTTAAATCTGAATATCATTTCAACTGAAAATTGCGTTCTGACACCAGCTCAGGGATATCATGTCAGACCAATGGTGTTAGTACTGAATATTTTGCTGTAAAACTGGTCAGTGCTGGTAGGCCTGTGTGAGTCTTTTGTGTGCTGAAATCTAGCTTGTCCATGGCCTCAGCCTTGCCGTAGCTGCCTGGTGGGGCGAGTGATGTCTTATGCTCCATTATAGCTTGTGTATGCATTTATTTTTAGCCCTCATGGTAAGGCACTTCGTGTTCCTTGTCTCTGGAATTAAACTTTATTTCTCCTAGTAAACTCTGGTGAAATGATTGCTATCTCTTGGGGGAAGGGAAAGGAATCATTCTGTCCTAGGGATGATGTTAAAAGGCTTTATCCCTTGAACAATAGAAAGGCTGGAACTAGAAATGACAGACCCTCTCAGCTGTAAAGCTATCACGTCCTTTCATTTTTGTCCTGTGCTAATGAAATCCTCTGCTAATTGCTGTAGGACCTGCTTGTGTTGCCTTACCCCTCAGGTGTCCTGCTGCCAGGGCTCCAGCAATCTGCTGCCAAAGTTAGCTTGTGTCTTACTAGTGCTGTAATTAACCAGAGTGTTCAGTTCAGCACTGTGAAGAAATAATAGGGTTTATTCTAGATTCCTGACCTTTCTTATAGTCCTGACCTATGCTCTAGTGCCAGTGCTCTGAAGTATGTGGTGTCAGTGGGACATGGGATGCAACAGAGCTACTGCGTCCCAGGGTCTTAATTTATGAGAATCAACAACTGGGGGGACACAACAGACCATTTTTGTGGATTTTTTTTTTTGAAAAAAGAAACATCTTCATGCAGTTCAGATGGGACAGTGAATTAGACTGAAACTTAAAGCTCTTTTTGTCAGCATCATAGCACCTGTACAAAGCTTCTGGTAACATCAGTACCCTCAGGCAGCATGAGTCTCTCAGGGCTCTGTGGTACAGCTTCAGGATGGAACTTCAGCTTGGGCTTCTGGCCTCTTTTCTGGCCTATTTCCAGTGGTGAAGGAGTTATCTTCCTTCTTAATCTAAAAGATGTGTGTGTGTGTCTATACACTGAAACAAGCCTTTTTTGTTCCCTGTCTCTTGTTGCAGATGAAGCTGCCAGTGTTATCCAGTTTGGTAAATCAGCCAAGCGAACACCTGAGTCCACTCAAATCGGGCAGTATGGGAACGGCTTGAAATCGTAGGTACAACAAGAGTCAGCCTCCTGAGGTTGGGGAGGTCATAGTCCAGGTGATCGAGGTGTATAGCTTTTTTCCCAGGAAAAAAAAAAAGGCAGATGAACTCTAAGATCCCCTGGTTTGGTAAACAGGAGCTCTGTCAACATCTGCTGTGGTTTTCCAGGGGCCAGGAAGGCTCTGTACTGCTGATGACAGTGGTTTGGCACTATGTTTGCATAAGGCAGAGGGTGCAGGTCAGAGCTCGGGGAAAATAATGGAAGAGCTGGAAACAAAATGGTAATCTCCCTGTGACAGTCAGGTAGTAAAATTAGAGCAAAATAGTGCTGCAGCCTCTCAACAGGAAAGTTGTCTGGTACAAGGCAGATGGACTTAAACCTTTTCTTTTTGTTCTTAAACCAAACAAATGCAGGGAGAAGGGGAATGGTGGAAGGAATGAGAGGAGGAGTGGGATTAAGTGCAGAGGAGCACAAGTAGGAAGGGAATCTTAGCAGTTGGATTTGCTAGGAAAGAGGAAGAAGTTTGCTGTGTCTTTGGAAAAGTTAAGGGGCTTTGTGACTTACTCTGACTGTTCTGCTTTGTGCTCACCCATGTGGCTTGATTATATGCATCTGTCTTGGTTTGAAAGACAGGTGTCTACTAAGGAAGGCAGGATCCCCCCTTGGAATGGAAAATGTAACCCCCTTCCCTCCGAATTATTATAAGTTTGAAATTAAGGGGCTTTCAGGCAAAGATATGAGGAATAGGAATAACAGGTCTTTACTAGTATATATATATATGTATAACAAGGCAAACAAAACACCAATAACTATGGCAGTAGCAACCAGCAGCCCCAGAACCCAGTGACAGCCGCCTGGGCTGTCAGGGACTTTCCCCTGGGGTGCAGTGACGGTCGCGGCCGGCAGGGGCGCTCCGGAGCGAGCGCGGGAAGCACGCGGTGATGGCCGACGTGCCCGAGCCGGGAAGGGATGGGAGAAAGGCTTCACAAACCCCCTGGGCAGCCGGTCCTGGTGCTTCGGCAGGACCCGCGGGAGCAGCAGGCTGGAACAGCAGGGATGGACACAAAATCCCAGGTGGTAGGCGAGATGTGTGGAGATGCAGCAAGAAACTCCAAGATGTCTCGGCACGCAGGGGGTGCGGTGCCAGCGGCGCTTAAGTGTAGAGAAGCCTCAGAGCAGCGGCAAAGGAACGGCGGAGGCAGGGCAGCTGCCTCCTGGCAGAGCAGGGAAAGCGGGGCATGGGGTCCCGGGGTCCCCGGAGGCACCTGAGTAGATGGTGAAAGGGTCCCTCTTTTAGTGAGGTAGAGTGTTAAATAGGGTCCCAGTGCAAACGGCTGCTCCAGCGAGCAAGTTCCACTCACGGTAGAAGGAAGACAGCAGAAGGCAGGACCTTGCAGTGACGATGAGTTCTCCCCACGGAGAGCAAAGAGACCTAGGCACTGTACCCAACCCCTTTTTCTCAGTTCAAATCTCACAGCATCTCTGCCCCCACCTGAGAGAAACTCAAGTAAAAGAGGACAGCTGGACACCTCCCCCTGTGGCCAGGTCTTTTTGTCTCTCTTAAGCACCCAGCAATTATCCCTTAGCATGGGGAAAAATTCTTTAGGAGGAAAATAAAAGAACACAAAAAAAAGCCCTCCTAAAACCCCAACAGCATCTTACTGGGAAATCAGTGGGACTCTATACTCTGTGGGAAAAAAATCAAGGATTAGGGGATATTGGGGCACTGTCGGTTCAGCTGCAGTGCAGGACAGATCCTAGATCCTGACTGTGTGCTTTCAGGACAGATCTCTGTCCTTTCTTAACCTTGAGCAAGAGGTGTACTGTATTACAGCTGAGAAATGCTGCCTGAAGCCCCAGCATGCAAAAGGTAGGCTGTGCGATCACTGTGGTATGGACTTAAGCCAGTCTGAAGAGAAATGCGCTGACATAACACTAATACTTCTTTTGATGCAATGTTAATTGATACCTGTTAAGGTGTTTTGTATGAGTTTGGTAGCAGGATAACTTGGTAGAGAAGATAGAGAGGATGCAAAGATACTATTTGGGATAGGAGACTGGGGAGGAAGAGGGGACTGTCCCTTTTGGTGCCAACAAGCTGCTAAGCTGCCTTAGCTGAAGGGTCAATGAGGCTTTAGTTAGGTTAGGTAATGAATTTTCTATCTCCAGACTGCTGCAGTTGATTCCAGGTACAGTGAATGAGGAGTGCGCTTGCTTTCTCACTGACATTTCTGCTCAGATTTGAAGGGTATTGTCACATCTCACCTCAGTTGTCTTTTTAAATTTTTTAAAATTTTTGTTTAAACTTTCTACATAGTACGAGTCTGGAATGCTGTGCTGTATTTCTGCACCTTTTAATTGTGACTGTTTTTAAATGTTTTGAAACATTATGAAAATGCCAAGATTGATATACCTTCTGAAAGGAATTAGATGTTTAGAGAGAAATGGTAGTTGCTGTTTCAACCCTTCTGCCTAACCTGGCTTTGGCATCTCATAACTGAATATAATGGGAGGAAAGCTCCGTAATGTGGTCTGCATTCTGAACAGTGTGGTACAGCAGGTGTAACACGCAGTCTGACCTCTGTCTACAGGGGTTCCATGCGGATTGGGAAGGATTTTATCCTGTTCACAAAGAAAGATAACACCATGACTTGCCTCCTCTTGTCACGGACATTCCATGAGGAAGAAGGCATCGACGAGGTTTGCATGTGCTTGTTGTAATGAACTAATATAGTGAATGCTGCCTCATCTGAACTTGCCCAGCTCTCACAGAAGAGTCTGTGTCAGGGCTGGTTGCTACTCTGGTGGGATCAGTGTATGGTTTTCTTTTGGCAGTATGCTTATAGGCCTCTGCAAAGTCAACAATTTTTTTTTCCTTTTGGTTTTAATTTCTAACTGAGAAGTCTCTCTAGAGTAGAGCAAGTGTGAAGGGCTTGTTTCAGTCACTTAAATGTGTGCTTATGCTCAGTTCAGGACATGCCCAGACATCTTGCATTTTCCTTTTCCCACAAAATTTGAGTTTGAGATGTATTTAATTTTACTACTCTGATTTGATTTTGTGTAGAGAATTAACGTGTTTGAAGTTGCTACCCACAGGTCATTAGCTGCAGGCATGTCTTCTTTCAGGTATTTTTGATTTTTAATAAGAAGTCAGTGTAGTTCTACCTATGCAAAACTTGTATATTTTAATAGATAACTCAGGCTTTGTTGTTCCAGGCAAGGTTGATAATGAAAAGTTTTAAATTTGCACTGGAGTGGTATCTCAGAAAACATCTTCCATCGTGAGGGAGGGATTGAAGGGACCTTGCAGAGAAGCTGGGGAGGGGCAGTGCTTTCTGGCAGCCAGCCCATGACTGAAGCAGATTGGGAGCAGTAAAGTAATTCTAATTCCCACAGCAGCTCTGGCTACTTTTTTGGCTTGACCACAGTTCTGGAATGGGATTTGTGTCTCTGATGTGCAGCTGCAGTTTATAATTCTATCTGTATTTTTGCTCTAAATGACAGAAACCAGCTTGCTAGCATCCTGTAAAAACAATAAAGACTGAGATCAGGATAAATATGAGTGAAGGATATCTGAGTTCAAGAGAGAAATTAAGCCAGAGTGTTTTTTTTTAGTATTAAGAAAGTTCCTACATGAGAGGGGGGAAAAAGGCATTGAGTGTGTGAGTAGCCAGTACCATACATGTGACTTGGGAATGGTTCAGTCTGAGACAGGTATTGTAAGAAGGCAACTCTGAGGCTGGCAAAGAGGGTCTTTAAGCATTTGACAGACATGCAAACTACTGAAAAGCTGGAAAGGACTCTCATGGTGACTTAAGGGGCTGTCAGGAGGGGTAAGTCACTGGACCGTGACCCGCAGGAGGGGCTGACTGGAGTGGGAGAGCCAGAGTCACTCTCAATACAATGGGATTTGCAGGTCATCGTTCCCCTGCCCACCTGGAATGCACGGAGCCAGGAACCCATGACGGACAACATGGAGAAATTTGCTATTGAGACGGAGCTCATTTACAAGTATTCCCCTTTCAAATCAGAACGGGAAGTGATGGACCAGTTCAGTAAGATACGCGGTGAGAAAGGTACATGTGGATGGTGCAGGTCACAGGTGAGGTATTTGGGGTTTGGCTGGCATTCACCTGGTTGACTTGTTACTTGTTCAGGCACCCTGGTGATCATCTTTAACCTCAAACTAATGGATAATGGAGAGCCAGAGCTGGATGTGACTTCTGACCCTCAGGATATTCAGATGGCAGAAACACCCCCAGAGGGAACGTAAGTGTGACTGGTGTAACAGGCCCTGATCAGATTCGCTGTAGAGTTTGGCTATATACTGTGTGCATGGGGTTTTTTTTCAGCTTCTCCTTCTGTAGTGAATTAGAAAATTTAGAAGATTTGTAGTTTGTTCTTTAGCAGTTTGGGGTTCATGTGTGTGTCAGCCCATGGGTGTTGTCGCTGTGCTTGGGGTGAACACCTGCAGTGGCTGGTCTCAGCTTAGCCAAAGCAGCAGACTCAGTGTCCTTTAGGCACCATAAAAAACAGCCCTAAGCTATATGTTTCATCTTCTATACCTATCAAAAATGTTTTCATCAGCATGAGAAGCTGGTTGTGAGTCAGTGCCGGTCCCAAACTGCTGTTCAGTTTTGTGATTTTGTGGCAAAACATGAGGTGCTGTGCAGGTCAGCCTCTGTGGGCAAATGGTATGGGAGGCAGATGGGGTGTATCATCACATCTGTCAGGGAGCAGGGGGCACTCCTCCCTGCAGAGGGGCAAGAAGGATGTGCTCAGAGGGCAGCTGGAGGAGCAGAGGGCCCTGTTTAGAGAGAGCTGAGTGTTTGCTGAGTTGATCACCTGTAGCCTGAAAAGGAAAAACTGAGCTGAAATGAACCAAATGCTTGATTAAATCCCAGAGCTCCATGGGCGCACTTAGCAAGCTTTACCTTTTTTATGAGATTACATGCTTTTTCCCTGAAGTGCTCAAATTTTCCGTAGGAAATTTCAGACCCTGTAAAGCAGCTCTGTCTATGTATTAGAGTGCTGATACTGAGCAAACTCCTTGGGGCCCTCCAAGGGATCTCAGTGTCTTTAATGCCTGTTTGTAAGGCAGGCATGATTGCCACTGATCACTCCCTCTTCCTTCTCATGCTGTGGTACCATGTCTGTGTGTGAGTAGTGCAGGTTCTGTAGCTGTGTACTACTGACTTAGTGAAGAGTAAAAAAGCTCTGGTAGGTGGGCACACTTTTAGTGTTAAATAGTCCAGTTTATAGCTTTGACCATTATTATCCAGATGCATTCAAACTCCCTCTTCAGGCTGCAGTAACATGTGCATCAGTGTCCTGTAGCAGTAGTTATGGTGTACAGCCCAACAGAGAGTCTGAAGAAGACATAGGTAGAAAAAAATTTAAAGAAAAGCCTTGCTTAATGTAGCTTCATGGTAATTAAAGTTGAAAGACTTTTTCTTTCCCCTGTCTGTTTTGCTGAGGGTATCTCTTGGGCATCTTCTGAAGTAGATGGCTCTCTTGCAGCAAGCCGGAGCGCCGCTCCTTCCGTGCCTATGCTGCTGTGCTTTATATTGATCCCAGGATGAGAATCTTCATCAACGGACACAAAGTACAAACCAAACGACTCTCGTGCTGCCTGTACAAGCCAAGGTTAGTGTTGGATCCGAGATCTGCAGATGTGTGGGACCATTTGTAGTTAGAGAAAAGGTGTAGTGTCTTGCTCTCCGCGTGCGTCCTGCATAACTCCATTCCTAACCCTAATCCTAAAGCCACAGAAGCAGACCGTAAAAGAATGGCATATGGTGTTGACATCATGGGAAAAGAGATACATAGTGGAAAATCTAATGTCTTTGAAAATTGCATGAGTCATTGGTGTAATTTGGCTCCCTTTTAAAGCAAACAAAGAAATTAAGATCCTGGTTATATGGAATGCCATGTTCACACAAAGCTGTTGGGTAACTGTTGTTTTTTTTGAGCAGAAGAAGGAAATACATATGGTGGGTGTTAGGATTATTTCCAGAAAGAAGCTAGACTGAGCTCTTTGAAACAGTTGCTTTTATATGTAGCTAATCTAGGTTTGAATAGAGATTGAGAAAAAGCTTTCCCTATATTCCTTTTAAATTTCCTTAAACAAAAAATATGACGGTGAACTGGGATGTGCTGTCAGTTGGCTGAACAGAGACTGAAAAAGGTTACTGGGATGGGAGGGGAAAGGGAAACCTGTTTTTAAGTCTGCTTAAGGCAGACTCTCTCTGGGAGCACACAGTCTGCATTCTAGATACCCTGGCATAATTTATTTGAATAAAATAGTAGTAATTTTGTAGAGTATTTGTACATTTTTTAGTATAGAATTTTGGGCTCACTCTCAGCCTACCAGGCGCTGTTAGCAACCACAGGCTAGTGGCCTGTTACTGATGGTGCCTGAATAACCTGGCTGGTTTTTAACTTACACTTCCTCAACTCCGTACATGAGACTGTGTGAAATGGTATCAGAAACCTGTCCAAAATAATGGAACATTACGCCCACGGCTCCTCAGGCCAGGCCAGTTGTTTCCCTGCGGAAGGCAGGGAACTTGCCACTGTAAATCCTGATTTACTAGGTAGAGAATCTCTGGATTTCGAGATTTTTGACTGAGGGCTTTGTGCTGCTTTCTCTTGTGCTGCAGTCCAGCAAAAGTACTAGGGAGAGAAACCAGAGGAGGACACAGGTTTTTATCTCATCAGAGACAAGCTTCTTGCGAGACTCATAGACAGGATGCCATCACTGTGGGTGATGCTGCCAGCGTCATGACAATTAGGTGTCCCAGGTCACCCCAGATGTTCATTTATCTCAGTGTCTTCTTTTTCAAGTGGTCAGTAGTCTATTCTAAGGAGCCCCAAACTGATGGATTAGTGCTGGTGGCAGGTGTATCTCACAGATCTGCTTGTGCCACATCTGAGCAGACTCCTGTAAATCTGGTTATGGTCTTAGGGCAGTACAAATTCCCTAACACTGCAAAGACATTTACATTTAAAATCCTCATTCCTGCAACAGAGCAGTAAAGACTGTGCAAGGCCTTCCTGTAGAGCACAGTGTAAATCTTCTCAGACTTATGGCAATTATTGTGGCCTTACTAGGCCTCTCTGGAGAATGTCCAGACTGCTCCCTTCTGGCTGGACTTCCTGATGCCAGCTTTGGGCTCCAGAAGCTGCATGGCCATCAGGAAAAGCCATCAAAGCCTTCACTGTAGGCTCTGAGAGCCAGTACAGCTCTTGGGGTAGATGCCACACTATGCCCTGGGCAGGTTGAGGAAACAGTCTTTTTCCTGAGGAGAGCTGAAATCTGCCTTGGGTGGCTCTTTCCCAAGGGAAAACCAGTAAATTGGTCTATTCTGAGAGTGGAGTTACTCTGCTTTTACAGCCATAGATGTGGGGGTTTTTTACATTTTTCTCCCTGAACCTGCTGAAAAGGGTTGCTTATGCCCTGGCTTTCCCTTTAGAGCTGGAGCCAGAGCTCGCCATCCCCATTTAGCTACTAGGCTTTGAGTGCTCTGCAGGTTAATACTGGGTTAATCCCTTGCACTTGTACAGGCACTCCTTTGTGTGTGAGTGCACAGTGGAAGGTACCTCCATTATGGTGCTCCTTTGGGGTCAGCTGATGCAGCAGTGATGCTCTCAGCTCTTCAGCACAGCTATGTTTCTGGCCAGTAGCCCAGGCCAGTGTCAAACCTTCCTGGTCAAGCAAAGAGAGGGGAACAGACAGTGGATGTGCTGCTGCCTTACAGCCCGAGTAGCTGGTGTGCTTGTGTGAGACATATGAAGGGCTCTTTTCTTTTAGAGGGGGTTCCCTCCTGCTGTCAGTCAGGTTGCCTTCATCTCTGAAGGAAAAGCCTGTACAGTGGCTTGTCTGCAGGTTCCAGTGCTGGTGTTAGTGAACAATGAACAGAAATCTACTGTGGATTTAGGATATGTAAGTGCCTTTACTGAAAAAAAGGTTTTACAGCCCTTGCACTGTTTTTCAGGAATAACAGTGCATCTTCTGAGCAGGACACTTGTTTTCTGTTTGTCATCCACCCATGTTTCTATGGGAGAGGCTTCTCCTCACCCTTCTGGAGCTGATATCATCCTGGTGGCAGGGATGGTTTTGTTCAGATCCTTCACCAGCATTTGCAGTTGTGTTACCACATTCACAGCTGTCTTGGTTTGAAAGACAGGTGTCTACTAAGGAAGGCAGGAGCCCCCCTTGGAATGGAAAATGTAACCCCCTTCCCTCCGAATTATTATAAGTTTGAAATTAAGGGGCTTTCAGGCAAAGATATGAGGAATAGGAATAACAGGTCTTTACTAGTATATATATATATGTATAACAAGGCAAACAAAACACCAATAACTATGGCAGTAGCAACCAGCAGCCCCAGAACCCAGTGACAGCCGCCTGGGCTGTCAGGGACTTTCCCCTGGGGTGCAGTGACGGTCGCGGCCGGCAGGGGCGCTCCGGAGCGAGCGCGGGAAGCACGCGGTGATGGCCGACGTGCCCGAGCCGGGAAGGGATGGGAGAAAGGCTTCACAAACCCCCTGGGCAGCCGGTCCTGGTGCTTCGGCAGGACCCGCGGGAGCAGCAGGCTGGAACAGCAGGGATGGACACAAAATCCCGGGTGGTAGGCGAGATGTATTGAACTCCAAAGCTGCAGCGGGAAGCTCCAGGATGTCCTGGCAGGCAGGGAATGCGGTGCCAGCGGCGCTTAAGTGTAGAGAAGCCTCAGAGCAGTGGCAAAGGAACGGCGGAGGCAGGGCAGGGTAGAAGGAAGGCAGCAGAAGGCAGGACCCCCGCAGCGACTATGAGTTCTCCCTACAGCGACTGCAGCCTCTCGTCCCTCCCTCCAAATGCCGGGAGAACAGAGAGCCCTAGGCCCTGTACCCAACCCCCTTTTCTCAGTTCAAATCTTGCGGCATCTCCGCCTCCAGGTCTTTGTCTCTCTTAAGCACGCAGCCATTATCCCTTAGCATGGGGGAAAAATTCTTTAAGAGGAAAAGAAAAGAACACAAAAAAACCCCCCCTCCTAAAACAACACCAGCTTACATGGGAATGGCCTGTATCTCCTGAAGGATTGCTTCCAGCCCTTCCCTTCGCCAGTACCTGTTGGAGCTTGTTTAGCCATATGGGCTGTGCAGCTAGAAATAGCCAGGTCATGTGCAAGGCATGTGCCTCCACGAGGACACTCCAAGGCAGTTGGAATGGGTGTCTTGAAGCTGGTGATGGCTCACAGTGCCGTCATCCGGGATGCCCCACAGTTGCTTGCAGTGCTCCCTACAGCAAAGGAGTGCTGTCCCTACAGTCCCCCCAAGTGCTACCCTGCCCCCTGAGCTGGGCATAGGGGGATAATTCAGCTTCACTCTGCTTCTCCCTCTTTTTTTTTTTTTTTTTTTTCTCTTGCAAGTCAGGCAGACATGGGTGAAGTAACGTGGTTATGCCAACATGCTGAAAGCAGCCTGGCTTTCAGAATGTGCTGTCTCCTGGCCCCAGATAGCTTTCATCAACCTTACATAGGTTAGAGATGGCACCACCAAAATCCTGACTCTGTAGCTCCTGACATGGTGAAATCACAAACTGTATGATTTCTGAAAGTGTTAGCACCTGCCTGCTTTTTCCCCAGGGAGGAAATCCCTATAAATAGCAGAAAATGAGTTTAGCAAAATGTATTTCAGGGAACCGTGCTTGTGGTATGAATTTTCTAGATTTGGGAGCAAGGGATTCCTGTTGGTGAGACTATTTCGGATATCAGTGCCAACATCCATGTGTGCTCACCCACAGAAACAAATTTAAAGAAAACTTTTCATCAGTACAAGGTTGTTTCTCATGAATCCTGACAGTTTATCTGCCATTTGGCGGGAATTTTGTCTCTCATTAGGATCTAAGTGTGATTCTAATCAGTTGGTCAGTCAAGTGTTACATCCCCATGTGTTTTTGCCTCCCTGTAAAAACAGCATTTCTAGTGGCTTTTGCTTTAGCTAAATGCTGGAAAAGTTTATCCCATCCATTTGGGATGGGATTTTCCTCCTGATACATCCAAAACCTTGTGTCTTTAGATGATCTGAGTTCCTGCAGGCTCTGCTTGTCCTAGTGTCATCTTTCCTCATGCTTAGAGGTGATTTCCTCGTGCTTAGAGGTGATGCACACTCATGAGCTTCTGCCTCACACATGCCCATCTCTCACTCTGCAGCAGTCAGTGAATTTGGATCTGTATTTGGCATGTTAGGATACAGGGAACGCGAAACAAGCTGCTCCATCTCCAGCACAATTTAGAAGGTTGTGAGTCAGATGTGGAGCACATGGAAGTGTCCTGAAACTTGAAGTTCTCGTCAAACTGTTGCTCTGCTTTGAACTAGCCATGTCTGAGATGGACCTGTCAGGCTGCACCTGTAGACAGCTGTTCAAAAGAAAGGTTATTTAGCTGTGGTGGGAGGGTTTTGAGAAGCTTTCCACATATATTCAATCCTCCTTTCCACTTCTGAAGAAATTCTTTCTCTTAAGTCTTGAGATTTGCTCCAAGAATATGGATCTATTTCATCCTCACTGGTTAATACAGAAGAAGGGAGGATATTGTGGTTGCAGCTACTACTAACATACCTCTGACTTAAAAAGGTTTTGCCTAGCTTCATCCAAAAATGTCTAGTTCATGATACCTAAACCTCCTCCATTTATTGAATCTGTTGGGAGGAGTAGAGTAGCACGTGAGGACCTTGTTCTCTCATGGAGTGATGAAATCTTGGTTTGACCTTACTGCTGAGTTTGCTGATTAATAAATTTTGATCATCACAGGATGTACAAATACACTTCAAACCGTTTCAAGACTCGTGCAGAGCAAGAGGTGAAGAAAGCAGAGCACGTGGCGAGGATAGGTGAGTCCTCAGCATACTCATGTGCCCTCATTCAGCTATTGCTAAGGGGAGGACCAAACCCTTGCTGGGTGTGACCTGGGATTGCTTGCCTCTGGGATCATTGGATTGCTCGGGAACTGACTTATTGCAGCAACTACAGATGACACAGACTTACTTCCATGCAATGGAAGGAATGTACATTGTTCCCAGAGACCATTTCATTTTAGCAGCAGATGTACAGGATAACCCTTGGAGTCCCAGCAGTTTGCCCTCACTCTGGCAGAAGCCTGGCTGAGCCCTGTCACCCTGCAGTTCTTCTCTCACCTTTAGCTTATCATGAGCTTTTGGTTGTGTTCTTGTTCTGTGTCTTTCCTGTTAAGGCAACTAAAAAAGTAGATTTTTATTCTGTCACTTAATGTAAAGGCATTGGTCTGGGTGTACAAAGGAGTCCTGGTTTGTTTGGTTTTAACCCTTCTAGGTATACCTTTTGCCCATCTACTCTTCCTTTCCTGTAATCCTCAGGGAAAACTCACTTTGTCATTATTGGATATTCAGCGTATAGAAATCACACAAGCACATAAATGTAGCATTAAACTGTATTATAACTGCATTAAATCTCCAGAAATTCAACACACAAAGCAGTGTCCCTCCCTAACCCTTGATGGAAAAATGCTGTAGTGAAGGAAGAATCTTGGAAGTTGTAAGTCATCTATATGTGACCTGTATCTTCTGGTAGGCTTCATAAATCAACTACATAAATCACTTGGAGGCATGTGTTCTCTGTCCCTCTGTCGAAGCTGCTTTAGGCACGTCTGTGTCTGGCTGCAGGTCAGATGCACAAGGGATGGTGCCATATTCAGCCTCTGCAGCATCACAGAGGGCAGTGTGACTGTGATCCTGCCCTAAAGCAAAGCAGCAGAGTGAAATGGTGTGAATTGCCATGTTTCCTGTGTTCCTCCTTTAGGAAGTACAGCCTGGCAAGATTGACTTGATGAGATTAAGCTTAAGCAGATTTTATTGTATGCCTCAGTCATCATAGGTGAATTTATTTTTAGATTGAGTCCTATAGCCAGGGCAGGTCTTGAGCACACACTCCCGTTGCTTTTCAAGAAGAGGCAAAGAGCAGGATTTAGAGAGCCTTCTTCCCTGAAGCAGTCTGTGAGGCTTTCATGGCACTTAAAAGTGGAGGTTAGTGAAAAGTGGTGCCCATCTGAGAACAGGTCTCACTGGCACAAAAATGTCACACATTTCATCACCAAACCAGCTCGGTGCCTTTGGGTGTGCAGGGATCACTGAACCTGCAGTGTTCCCAGGTGGCCAAGGAAGGCCAATGGCATCCTGGCCTGTGCTAGAAATAGTGTGGCCAGTAGGACCAGGGAAGTGATTCTTCCCCCTGGCCTGGTACTTAGCACTGTTGAGCCCACACCTCAAGTACTGTGTCCAGTTCTGGGCCCCTCATTTCAAGAAGGACATTGAGGTGTTAGAGTGAGTCCAGAGAAGGGCAACAGAGCTTGTGAAGGGTCTGGAGTGCATGTCCTGTGAGGAGAGGCTGAGGGAGCTGGGATGGTTTAGCTTAGAGAGAAGGAGGCTCAGGTAAAACTACCTGAAAGGAGGCTGTAGCCAGGTAGGGGTAGGTCTCTGTTCCCAGGCAACTAGTCATAGGGCAAGAAGACATAGTCTGAAGATGTGCCAGGAGAGGTTTAAGTTGGACATTAGGATTAATTTCTTCACAGAAGGGGTCATTAGATATTGGAATGGAGTGCCCAGGCAGGTGGTGGAGTCGCCATCCCTGGAGGGGATTAGGGAAGGACTGGATGTGGCACTTAGTGCCATGGTCAAGTTGACATAGTGGTGTTGGTCACAGGTTGGACTCCATGATCTCAGAGGTCTTTTCCAGCCTAGTTGACTCAGTGAACTGGCCCAGTGCTTCCAGTGTGCAGGGATCACCAAACCAACCCAGTGCTTCAGGGCATGCAGGCATCACTGAACTGGCCTGGTGCCTCTGGAGGAAAGAGGGTGCTGAGCAAAGGACTTAGGAGACTGTGGTGAAAACTCCCAGCTGACCTCAAACTGTTACTGCAAGAGTGAGCCACATGGAGTCTCCAGGACTAAAACATGCTCGGGGCATTATCCTCAGTAGCATATATCTCATCACTTTGCTTGTAGGAAAATAGATGTAACCTGTAGCACCAATATTTCTTGTTCTCCTGCTGGTAGAAACAATTAATTTCTCATGGTCTCCAGAGGGATCCTCACCCAGGAATGATTTGCAGTTTGCTCTTTTAAAGCCAGGAGTACATTGTGAGAAGTGATAGGGCTCAGCTGAGCAAACAGCAGTTCCAGAATGCCACAGATACCTGCCTGCAAGGAATGTGTTGGAATCAGTCAGACTGAGGGATTGCTCAGTCTCTGGAAGTAGCTTATGAGCTTGTGGAATCAAAACAGGATAACCAAAAAATAGCTGTGAGGGCGAAGATGTATGAGCAGCGGTGACTGTTGGGGACATGGCTTTGGCATATCTAAAAAGAGCTATGGCTCAGGAGTGAAGACATACATATATTTAAGATGAGGAAAAGCCACTTTTCATTCCCCAGGAACTAACTTTCTGCCTCATATGATAAGCTGTAGTATCCAGATCCCTAAGTGAGTGGGTGAACCTAGGAAAAAAGTATAATTCCTGGGTGAGGTGGCTGTGAAAGACCATCACCTTCTTTCTGTGTTCTTCTGAACTGAGTCTGAATACTACACTGAGGCGCCTTGGTGTTGCCATTGCCTGGCTTCTGGAAATCGCCTTCCAAAGTTTGGAAAGCAAACAAACAGAAGAGCTGAGGAGTCATGCAGGTGTCCAGTACTGGAAGCTAACAGTTCTATGCTGCTCTTGGTATTATTTCAGATTATTTTGGTGTGTTCAGTGACCTGCTTGGCAGTGCCAGGGGTACAGCCTGTTGTCTCCTGGGAGGGCGTCTATACGGGTTCCAGCTGCTGCGTGCTCGCTGTCCTGCATAGGACACACATCTTTATGCCTTGGAGCCTCAGCCCTGTAACTGTATCGGTCCCTGTCAGCTGTCTCAGTTGTCTCTGCATTAGTGGAGCAGGTTTGACCTGTGCCCTTCTGGGTTATCACTGTGTTCTTTCCACTAGCCACAAATATATTTAGCCCACCAGCAACTTCCCTACAAGCTCTGATTGAAGTGGACCAAGTGCTTTAAGCAGCCTCCAGCCTCCTGTTGGCTTGATTTAGCCAGGCTGTCTCTTGATGATGGCTAGTCACACAGCACAGTCCTTGGTAAGCAGCTGTGAACCCCAGAGCATGCTGCTCTGGGGATGAGGTGAACAAAACTCCAATGAGACACTGCATAGAAAGAAAAAGGTATTTCTGTTGTAGTGGTCTCAGTAAACTGACTGGCTACAGACTCTGGTTTCCTTCTGTCTGGCAACTGAGTGCTGCTTTTTGGAGAGATGTTGGTAATCCCTAGGAGCCAATTGCTAGCCTGTCATCTTCTTGCTTACCTCACCCTATGTAAATCTTAGGCAAGGTCGCTCCTCCACTGGTGTGTTTCCTTGTTTTGGGTGTCTCACAGCCACAGTTCATCTCCGTGTGAGGAGAGCAGGGAGGGAGATGGCTTTTGGGTGTGCTCTGCTGCGTCCCCAGGTGTGGGGGGGGTGCAGGCCTTGTTTGCTGTGGTGTGAGCTACACCATCCCTCAGTATGCACCCGTTTTATTTCCAAATTACAGAATCACAGGATAACTTGGATTGGAAGGGACCTTAAAGCTCATTTTGTCTAAAGTCTCCCTGGAGACTTCTCCAGGCTGAACACCCCCAGGTCTCCCAGCCTCATCTCCAGAGCAGAAGTGCTCTAGCCCTTGGAGCGTCTCCATGGCCTCCTCTGGACTTGCTCCAGCAGCTCTAGGTCCTTCCTGTGCTGGGCCCCAGGGCTGGAGGCAGCTCTGCAGATGGGGTCTCACCTGGGCAGGGCAGAGGGGCAGAATCCCGCCCTGCTGCCAATGCTGTGGGATCAGCCCAGGGCATGGGGAGTTTCTGGGGGCCAGTACAAACAGCTGGGGCACTGCCAACTCTCATCAACCAGCACCCCCAAGTCATTCTACTCAGGGCTGCTCTCAGTCCATTCTCCTTGCAGAAAATGAGGTTTATTGTATGAATCTTAAGTAATACAAGGGTGGTGTGTGCCTATCATCACCATTCCTGTTTTTCTAGGAGAAAGGCAAAAACGGGAGTTTCTTTTACGTGGTAAGTTTCTTGCATGCAAGGATCACGTGCCGGGTAGGTTTTCAGAATGCTGGGTCCTATTTAAATGTGCAGCACAGATTTGTCTTTTTTCCAGGCAAAATTTAGCAATTCTCAGAGATAAAAGTGTTTCTGAGAGTAGTCCTTTCCCTTAATCTCTGCAAGAAAATTAACCTCTTTGTAACTCCTTTTCAAGCCTGAACTTAGTCCTGGTTTTCTGAGAGCTTTTCTCTGAATCATGTTTCCAGGCAGAGCAGGCAGAGCCACAGAAATCCTTACACCTTCCAGTTCCTTATTGACTTCCTCACAGATCCTTCCTCCAAACATGCTTTTGCACAGTTTATCCCTGCTATTGTGCCAGTGTTGACTGTGACCTCTGAGCATGTTTAAGATGCCGTGTCAGTGGGGCCCTCTCATGTAAGGTTTGATTTTTGTACCTTTTTGTGCTCCCTTTGTACCCTTGTACACATCAGTGCAGTAAAGGCTCTCTGGAACTGCTCTCCTTGGGTGAATGCCTGATGACATCTATCTGTACCAAATGGCTAACATCATCCTTGTCCCTGTATGTTTCAGCGGAAGAGAAGGCTCATGAGGCGGAGAGCAAAGCCCGTGCCCTTGCACTACGCCTCGGAGGAGATCTCACGCGGGAATCCAGGGTGAGCCTCGTGCTTCTGGCGGCATGTCGTGTTTTGGGCACCAAGGGATGGTTTGGAGCATTGGTGGTGCAGTGATGCTGACTGGGCAGCATGCCATGTGCTGGTTAAGCAGGTGGTGGCTCCAGTCAGCAGTGAACTTCCAGCAGCATTTAGGCATCTCCATGGCCTCATCACCGCTGGATATGCTTCACCATCTTCACATGGTGTCCAGCCCAAGTGAGAAGTGTGCTAGCATTCCCCTGCCTACACCCCCAGTATATCCTGTGTGGAAAGGTAACCTCCAGACTCGAGGTGCTGTTTGCTGACAGCCTCTGTGGAAGTGGCCTGGGTAACAGGACCAGAACTAGGGGCTTTTTGGCTGTTCCCCACAGCCTGTGCAGCTGACTCTGAGGCATTTGGGCAGGGGCTTTTGGAGAGGGCTCTTTGCTTCCTTCCAGTGGGACTGTGGCTTTGAGAGGGGCAAGGCTGAGCCCTGTTGCCAGGGGTTGGGAGGAAGGCTGGCTGGGACATCAGGAGGGTCAGCAAGTAACACCAATTTAAAATCACTGGGCTTCCTATTGGTATGTGATGGAAACAACAGTATCCAAGTGCCCTGGATGTTTCCTTGTGCTCCCTTGCCACTGGTTTCAGTTTCCTTGGTCCTTTATTATATTTAGACATTTTCCCCCAAGCAACTGTGTGTCTGCCTAAACAACCTAGCATAAGTGCTGCCCTACATGTGGAGTCACACTGGTTGTCACCCTCTACAGGTTGTGAATTCTTTACATTAAAACATTTCTCAGCTCTTCCTGAAAGAGCAGAAAATCATGAATTGAGTGAAATGTATGAATTTCCCAGCTTGACTATGCAATGCCTGTTTCTAGGTAACACTGCGTCAGGTCCAGAACTCGGCCATCACCATGCGGCAGGAGGCTAACGTCAAGAAAAGGATTAAGGATGCAAAGCAGCGGTGAGTGCAGGGGCTTCCAAACTCTGGAGTTCCTAGGCTGTTTGTTCCAGATGCTCATATGTCTCTCCTGCTTCACATGTATGTTTGGTTCAGCTCAAAGCTTAAATATCCATGGGCATCTTATATGCCTGGGCTGTTAAACTGAGCAGGTGGCTCACTATTCTGGTTACCTCTGCTATTCCCCTCTTGCCTCCTGAAAGACATATGGGTCTCTGGGTTGGGTTGTTTGCTGTAGATGCTTACCTGGTTTTCACGTCCGTTTTTTTCACTCTTTGCTTTTGCTCCTGCAGATAAAATTAAGGCTGATGAACAGATGTTTGCAAGTTACAGCAAAACAACTTTAGGAATTTTAGGGATATTTTCTAAAAACAGGCTGAGTTTTGGTGTAGTCAGTGCTGTGAAATCCCAAAGCATTCTTCTAGCATAGCTCTGATGGCAATTAACTTTGGTTTTTGATGTATTCATAGGAATATTTCACTCTTCATATACATTTGTTTTGCATTTCTCAAATGAAGTGATAACCAGAAACAAATGCTCTTAAAACAAATGCTGAGTCTGAGGAAGTTGGGGATTTGATTACAGCATGTCTCCATTCCCACCCATCTGTGTGCATGCTCATTCACATGGCTGCCTAGGTCAGAACTATCCCAGACTTGTTGCCATCTTAAGATGTTAAAAAGAAATAAATAAATACAGCTTCAATTTAAAAGTGCTAGAGCTAGGATCTGAAGGATACAGAAGCTTGTGAGAGAAGCTGTTTTCTTCAGCTTCCACATACTTTTCCATCTACACCTTGTCCTTTAATTCTTGGGTTTGGTGACATTAGTGTGCAATGAAAAATTTTGTGAATAGTCTTCTGCCCTTCCTGCCCATGGGCAAAATACTTTTTCCTGTTAATAAGCTAATCAGCAAAAAAAATCTGTGGGCAGGTATATGGATTTCTCTGTCTCCCTGCATTCATCACTGATGATCAGAAGCAGTTCAGAGGATCATGTTTTTCCACAACATTGTACTTCATCCAGAAAACAGAAGAAAATCCTGAAAGATGTGTATAATAGGATAGCTTCTGTAGTAATCAATCCCTGTTGTCTTTTGGAAAATGCTTGAGTTACAGAGGATGTCCTAAGACATTCTTCTGCTGTTTCCCTGATGCTGGGTGCATCAATGAAAGAAGTGCTTTCTGGTTTCCAAAGGCTGTGTAATATCAGGTTGGATCTGAATCTAGACAATAGGACAGGTACTAAATTCCTAGTAATGAAATCCCTGACTTTTGAACCACCACTTCATTTTCCATGGTTTGGATGATAATTTTACTTCCTGTCCTCTCTGACAAAAATTAGGAGATGCCCTTCTTGTTTTGTGAGTGAGTACATGCTATTACTTGAAGTGTAAGGCTCTACATTCTTTTCCAGAAGTTAGAAAAAGAAAATTAATCCCTGAGATGGGTGTTCTGCCACACTTGCTCATGCTCTTGAATCACAGTTGTTTACCTCGGTGAGCAGAGACCAAAGGGTCACATTCCAGCCCAGCAGTTGGCAGTGTTCAAAACCCCTCTTGGCAAAGGTTTAGGTTTAAAATTACTGAAAGCTGCTCTTCCAGATGTTTTCTTAGGAATGTACTACAGTCACCTCTTTTAAATGAAGGTGTCTCGCAGGGTACCATTGCATCTATGTGAGGGAGGATGGCCTTAACAAAAAATGAATATGAATTTAATCTATTTTTGGGATTTAGTTTGCAATGTTTCACTGTTAAGACAGACTCAGATCTCATATTTGCAGGTGATCATTGTGTAGGCTCATGCGTGCATGGCTCAGGTCTTCCTAATATCTGATATTAGTAGACAGTCAACAGAACATTTTAAAGAATGTTATCTGTCTTCAACTTACCGTTTAAGCATGGCAAAGTCAAATTCCTTATTAAGATAAAGCACATAAGTGTGAAGGACTTGATGGGGACAGGTGGGAAATATAAAGGAGGTCAAAATTGAGAGGAGTGGGCAGGACCGTGGTATAGGCTCTGCCTTGCAGTAGTTGCAGGTTTGGACCTCACATTTGAGGATACCTTCACCCTGAAGCTGAAGATCCTTCTTATGAAAAATCCTCAGCGTGGATATCAGGGAAGCTGTGGAACCTGATTAATTTAGTGTGTTGAAGAGCAGGACTTCTGTTTGTGAGACACAGGGATTTTGTTTGATTTATAGCACAGAGATCAAAATCTCGAGGCTTTTGGCCTTGATGGAGATAGAATTCCTGGTAACAAAAGATTCAGATTCAGAAATCCCTGTGGGCTCAGAAATGTACTTGAGGCCAACTTTTGTTGGAGTCATCTGCTGCATAGATAAGGGAAAAATCATGCAAATTGATATCCTGACATTCCAGGAAAAAAAAGCTCTGCTTGGGCTGTGTGTTGTATCCTCCAACTTTCCAACTTAAGGAGCAGCCTTGTGAAACTTGGAATTAGGAGAACTTTCTAGAATCTGAATATCAAGACTGTAGTTTTGTATTGAAATCTGAATTTCCAGGCTTTATCTAGATAGGGATCTATATCTGGAAAACACAAACCGAAATTGCATGAGAAAGGACCAGTCTGGACACAACAGCACTCTCATAAAGCTAGTTCACTGAATAAAAATATCTGGAGTAAAAACCAGAATCCGTTCTGAAGGAGAAAACATATTCAAATGAATAATTAAATTATGTGTCCAGCCTAAATTAGTATCTGTATTGCAAAGTTTTTGTATTTTGTTCATATTCAGTTGTAATGCCCTTTCAACAAATGTTTTGTATTTTTCAGAAGTAGCAGATTACAGGATTAATTTAATGCTCAAGGATACTGGATTTCCATACCCTCTTTCTAACACCAGCAAATAATATACTTTATTTTCAGCATCTCTTGAGGCTCTGTTTCGTCCCCTACAGGGCGCTGAAAGAACCCAAAGAGCTGCATTTTATCTTTGGGGTGAACATTGAGCAGCGTGAGCTTGATGGCATGTTCATTTATAACTGCAGTCGGCTGATCAAGATGTACGAGAAGGTGGGCCCACAGCTGGAGGGTGGCATGTGAGTCCTGCAGATGTTTCTGCAATCTTTTTGCTTAAGCCTGGCACAGTTCTACATCTGACTTAGGCTGTGCAATAACCATGTTCTGCATTAATCATTCTTTGTGAGCCTGAGGCTTGCTCATTTTGTCAGCCTTCAGTTTCCATTCTGACAAATAAATTATATTTAATACTGCCTGATATTTCCCTAGTTGCTTGATAGAGCATTCTCTACACAACTTTTAGTCATCCCTGCAGCAGTATGAGGTACTTGGTACTTGGTGCTGTTGAGTGCTTGTAGTAATAGTGCCTCATTCTACAGACAGGCAAAATAGGTCTTGACAGCAAATACAAATATTTGAGCCCACCTTACATTTTGCATGATGGTTCAAGTTGCCAGCCTGTCAGTTTAATGTTTGTGACTGTGTCCCCCTCTTCCAGGGCATGTGGAGGAGTGGTAGGCGTGGTGGATGTGCCCTATTTGGTTCTGGAGCCAACCCACAATAAACAAGACTTTGCTGATGCCAAGGAGTATCGACACTTGCTGAAGGCCATGGGAGAGCATTTGGCTCAGTATTGGAAGGATATTGCAATAGGTAATGAAGCTTCACAATTACCAGGGTCTGGAAGGAGAAACTTGGGTGGCTGGAGGGCAGCCAAGAGTGCAGATGGTGATTTTGTGGTAATGGCTCCATATTGAGCAGAATGTGGTTTGTTTTCCAGCCCAGAGAGGTATCGTCAAGTTCTGGGATGAATTTGGTTATTTATCAGCAAACTGGAACCAGCCTCCGTCTAGTGAACTGCGCTACAAGCGCAGGAGAGCCATGGAGATCCCCACCACGATTCAGTGCGGTGCGTCTGATCCAGCTGCTTCTCCCTGGGGAAGAGGGGGCCCTTCTGGCTGCAGCTGGGGACAGCTAAATGCATAGGAGATTTGGGATGGACTATCATTATCCCCTCTTAGGGCCTGTCTCCTCTGCAGGTTGCATTTGTCTGCACTCAGTGGTACTCTGTGACATCCTGGCATAAGGCTTCTTTCCTGCACAGTTCACTAACTGTTCTTCAGGTGCCCTGACAGAACAGGGCAGGTAGGGCCAGTAGCAGTGTTGAGAGTAGGATTAGAAACGTCATGTGAACTGGAACTCACCAAAGCCACCCATCCCAGCACCAGAATAAGATCCGAAACATCCTCCCAGGCAATGGGAAGTGGCCAAGTAATTCGTACCCTGATGCACTGGCCTACACTATGTGTCAGCACAGAGGGAACCTTTTACAGTTACCTTGGAATTTAATGCAAGTTCTCTTCTGTGCACCTCTAAACAGCTCTGGCTAAGTCCTTGTTAGGGTAATGGGAAGCTCAACACCATCACTTTGTCACCTGATAGAAGGACACCAAACTCCCTTCTTTTCTCCCCAGGACTTGAGGATAAGGTTGTAGGAAGGAATGTAAGGCCATTCTTGCGGAATTATTTGTTAGGCTCTTCTGCCTTGACGGTTGTCTCAGGCTTTTCAAGGTTCCTCTGAAGGAGGAGGGGCTTTACTCTCCTTCTTGTCTTCCCTTGTTGATATCCTTCCAGAGCCTGATTTAAGGACGTTTGGATTTTCCTGGCAGAACTTGATTTTGTGAAGCTGCTGGTTTCCTGGTAGGCCAGCAATACTCTAGAAGACAAATTTGTGTTCCTAGTTCATAAAAAAATTAATAGGGTTTTTTTTTTTTTTTGGTGGATAAGTCTCTGGTTTGTATTACTTTAGTGTCATTAAGACAGCCTAGCTGCTGGGCTGACCTGTGATGTCAGGACTGGCTGTTCAATTTGGTGTGTATGTGCCATTGTTGCAGCAGGACCATGAGGTCCTCTGGTATTGGTTGATATGCCAGGCTTCACTGTGTTCTTGTTAGAGATGTCTTTGAGGGTTTCATTAAAGCGTTTTGTGAACATAAAGAAAGAATTGACTCAATATATTCTGTGACTGTCTCACTTTTTTTTTGGCCACTAGTCTTACTGTTGCTGGATACACTTCAGTGTGGTCCTTGGGCATGACGTGGGCTATGGGAAAAAATGATGTGTCTCAGGCTGTGTATTTCTGACTTGCAAAGGGTCTGTCTGACAGATGTCTGTCTGAAGTGGCGGACTCTCCCGTTCCAGCTGAGCTCAGTGGAGAAGAACTATCCTGATAGCTGGGTGTGCTCCATGAACCCTGATCCTGAACAAGACAGGTAAGAATCAGTTAATATTAAGACTTTTCTGAAGGATGCCTTATCTGCACGTGTGGAGCTTTTTCCTGGGTGTCTGTTCTTTGAAAACAGTTGAAGGGATTCTTTACCTTTAAGTTGTGCTCACAGTCTGTAAAAAGGCAGCAATGGCAAGTGTATGGGGAGCTGAATGCTGGGTGGGCATTTGCAATGTGCAAATTGCAGAGGACATCCTAAGCAAGTGACAGGTGACACCAAACTGGGAGGAGCAGCTGACAAACCAGGCAGTCACGGATCCATCCAGAGGGTCCTGCAGGTTGGAGAAACGGGCCAGCAGAAACCTCCTGACATTCAACAAGGAGAATGCAAAGTTCTGTCCTTGGCGAGGAACAGCGAGGACTGGTGTGTGCTGTCCATCCCAGAGCTGAGCAGGGGTTCTCGCCAATGTATACAAACATCTAAAGGCAGGCTGCAAAGAGGACAGAGCCTGGCTCTTCCCAATGATGCCCAGTGGCAGGACCAGACACCACGGGCACCAGCTGGAATGCTGGAGGGTCCCTCTGCACATCAGAAACACTTTTTTTTCTGCAAGGGTGACCAAATCCTGGCCCAGGTTGCTCAGAGAGATTGTGCAGTCTCCATCCTTGGAGAAATTCCAGGACGTGGTCCTGGGCTCCTGGTGTTGGGTGGCCCTGCCTGAGCAGGGTGGAACCAGAGGGACCCCAGAGCTGCCTCTAGCCTCAACCAGTGATAGGGTGAAATTTGTATCCTTAGTGGTTTTTCTTCACTGGCACTGGAAATACTATTGTAGGTTTAGATTGTATTAATTTTGCCACGGGCAGAATAGATGGCAATTGGAGAACTGTCATGGTGCAGGCTGGGAGTTACGTGAGTTCAAGGGAGCTTTACAGTTGTCCTTATTGCTGCTATAGCTCCCATCCATCAGACACCAAACTGCAGCAACTCCACTGGGTTGGGGTGAGTCCAGGAGAGACATTTTGCATGCTTGAGGGAACAGCACAATGATTCACTTTCTAGTGATGTTCTTTACAGTTACAAAATGTAGGTAGAATCTAGTCATTTATTTGAGTGAGGAAAATCATTGCTCTAGGCTGCTTCTCTGTGGAGAGCAACACGGCTGGAAGCCAGTTCTTGTCTGTATTGTGTAAGGAAGGGAAGCTACTCCACTGTAACTCAGGTCCCTTGGCTCAGGGCTTAAAGGCAAAGGGGATGAATCCAGGCAGTAACTTTTGATTGGAGTATTGTGACGGTTTTGGCCAAATTTAGGGGAAATGTCTGAGGGGAACGTCTCCTACAAAGGAGATGCCACCCCTCCTTATCGGGTTCGAAAAGAAAAAAAGAGAATTCTCCTCGGAGGATGGTGGAAGAGAAAGTGAAACTATTTATTTAACAAACAGACCGGTTAAGAGTAACAAAACCTCCCGCTGAGGGGAGAGAACCCGAAAGATTTAAAGGTCCTTCTGTGGGTGCGGTTTCCCCTTCTCTCCCGTGAAGCTGGAATCGGAGCTGGCCGGCACGGGGTGCGGGGGCCCCCCCGAAGACGGTGGAGCTCAATGGGTCTCTGATGCTCCTGATATTTTTGGCGACAGGATTCTGTAAGTCAGCAAGCTGGTCTTCTTCCAGGATTACAGCAGGATGGCATTCCTCAAACTGCTGGCATGCCTCCTCAGTAGTAGTCCCCCCTGGGCTCTTCTCCTCTCTCTTATGTGTTACCTCCCCGAGGGTCAGCTGGTCTCTGACCCTCAGTGGAAACACCTGGTTTGACACAGCTGTAACTCATCAAGGTCAAGTCTGCCTTGTGTCCAGTATAGGTCTTCTTTCAAGCATAACTTCAGTTATGCACAGTTTAAAAGCACAGAAAAGCACAGGAATCCTGGCTAAGTAGGGGCTGAATAATGTGGGATATAGCACAAATCACCCCATGACATTTATTTTAAAATCGGTGGCTGAAAATTTTACAGAACATTGATGCTATTTCAAAGTACTGATTTTCTGGCTTCTTCCTTCTGGTACTTCCCAGTGGAAAAATACGTGTGCTAACTTCCCTGTTTGCTCCATGTGTATGTAGAGCTCCTCCTGTAGAGCTCTGAGGAGTCTGGCAGTGCTGAGGATGTTCCTGGACAAAATGCTGGGGCAGGGCTGAGCCTGGAACCTAAGAAGGGGCTACCACATCCCCAGCCCTTCAGGTGGAAGCAGTAGCGAGGCTGGGAAGATGTTGCTTGTAGACACACACAAACACAGACCATGTATGTACACACATCCAGCCCCGCAGATAGCACAGGTGGGCATGTGCAGCACTCACACAAGACCACACCAGCAGCCTCATCCTTTTCCCTCTTGGCTTGTCAGGATGAAGGACCACTAGTGGAAATACGCATGTATACACCTGACTTCCAGATCCCATGCCTCTGGTTACTTGCACTGGGATAGATGGGCCCTGAGGTCTGCAGTCCCAGGGGGTGAGGTGTACAGACCTCCTTCTGTAGGTACACATAGCACACACACACACTACAGACCTCCCAGTGTCTCACACTGGGCATCTCTCTGTCTTGACTGGATTGGGATCCTTGCTCTTCCCAGGTGCTTTCTGCCTGGAGACACCCACAGCTCTGCCTACACCCCTATACCCATCTCCATCAGCTGGGCAGGACTTATCTGTCCCTCCCAGTAATCAGTTCCTGCGGGTTACCCTTAGACATCCCCTCCCCTGCTCCCACGTCACCTCCTGGCTCCTCTGGCCTAACATTCCTGTGGCTCATGATCATTCACATGTCTGTATTTACAGCAGCTTGGTGGCACTCAGGCACATGGGCCACTGTGACCAGTGGTCCCACTCCAGCTGCTGGCACTTGCACCCCAGTACACAGGTGTGCATGTGGAATGGAAGCCCTTGCCTAGGAAAGGAGGAGACATGGAAGTTAGTACAGAGATGTACTGAGATGTAGTAACTAGCCAGTGGTTTGTGTACAACTGGCCCCTGTTACAATCTATTTTTCCCATGTTTGTTCTTCCCCAAATCATCTCAGTCCCTTCCTTTACCTGCTTTTGGTTCCTCCCATTGGTCCAAAAGATGTTCCAGAGGGCTTCCCCCATTGACCAGACACTGGGGCTGGGGCGGCCATGGGACAGTCCTGGCAGGAGCCCAAAAGGGGTTTCTGTTCCTCTGAACAGATTTGCATTCCCCAGTTCCCAACAAGCCAAATTCACATCCCTTGAGCTGCCTTTGGGCCTCTGGGCTTGTGGAAATGGACCCTAGATGGGCTGCTAGCTCCTGGCATGGCCGAGGGTAGCCATGGAAGGGTGTTATTCAGGTCCCTGCACCTGCCATTATATCTGTGCACTTCTGTCTGCAGATAAGGTCTTTATTGTATCACCTACCAGGAACTTGATTTACAGATGAAAGGATTTGTATTTTTTATTTGTAATACCTTGAAAATTGGACGTGGCTGGGGGTAGATGGCTGCATTTCATGTGGGAACAAGACGTGTTGTTTGGAGTGAGTCCGAGTGCCTCCACAGTGCATATTGTGCCATCCTACATCCCCCATACAGGGAGCTGGGAAAGGGCAGGTGAGGCACATGACACTGGTGATCCAAATTTCTGGTCATTTCATCTTCAAAAGGGATCTCAGGAGTCTTACCCTGGAAGAATAAATAACTCCAGACCATTTTTTGACTAAGTAGGCTTACGTGTGTTTTCCAGCAGTGAGTGCAGTTGTGTCCTCTACATGAAGCAGAAGTTGCTCCAGCACTCCTCTGGCTTTTGGCTGGGGCCAGTTCCAAGTGCTGCATTATTGGGTCCTTGTGCAGAGTTTGGACACCTTCACATCTGTGTCCTGACCATTCCAGGTATTTGTAGTGTCTGAAGGATGACAGGATTTGAGAAGCACATGGGTGGGATCCTGTCAGGAATGTGGCCACACTCAATTAAGATTTTATAATTTAGTTTATTAATTAACAGGCCAAATTCCCTTATTCAAATTCATTTATCCGGGTTACAGCTATCCGAGACACTTTAAACTAATTCAGCTATAGACCCAAGGTAAAGTACCCCCAGTGCTGGGTGCTGCCAGGCTAGTCCTGAGCAGAAATCACACATTCCTTTGTCTGTGATACAAAATTTGAACCCCCATGGTCCCTCCCAGTACGGCCCACTGCCCCTCCCCTGAGGTTCAGAGTGATTGGTTGGGTCCATGTAAGAGTCTGTTCGGTTGGCTTGAATGTACGGACTATGTTTTGATGTGTTTCATTGGTGAAATCCTTTGGTCCAATCACTCGTTCGTTGCTAGGGGCTGTCAGTCTCTGTCCCTCCTCTGGGTGAAGTCATCGGAATTTCGGTGGGAAAACCCTTATTAAAATTCATCATTGCCATGGAGCTGGCCCATAGAGCAATGGTGGGTTTCTAAATATAGCTCACTAGAAAGTCCTTCTGGGGTCCCTTTCTTTCTAAAGCCTAACTTAATTCACAGAAGAATATAATTTTATAACACATTTCAAACTTCTAAATTTAATATTGTTATATGTTACTTAGAATTAAACAAAGACTCCAATAATATATCTAAAAAATTTATTATAATTGAGCAAGCAGCAACGAGCAAAATAGCGTGCGCGGTAGCCGAGGGAGATCTGGCTCCACCAAAACAGCTACAAAGTTACAAAACNGCTCTGCAGCTTGTTAGCTTAGACATTTATCACCGTGTGCTTATTATTTCTGTATTCCACTACAAGAAGTCCTGGGGTTACAATATATTCTAATTCTATTTTACTATATTCTATTTTAACACTACCTCGCATAACATATTGTCACCAGTGGATGTAAAATCTATATTGTCGAATGTCAGTATTTATTGTTTTATTCAATTTTCACAAGATTTAGGTGAACAAACTGTGCATCCTCTATTACAAATATGAATATTTAACTAATACATAACTTCAGCATGAATATTTGAACAGTGTACCAGGAGTAAAACTTGGAAGGTTTAACTCTGATTTCACAATCAAAATTAACACAAACTGATTAATTTCTATTTGTAATGCAAAAGCCATTTTTTCATTTATAACAGGTCCTCAAGCTTGTGTATTGTGAGGGTCTATGCAAATTGGAAATGAAGCAATGTCAGAGCTGGTGTTAAGACTCCTGGCATCAGAGATTACGTGGTGGTTTTGGCTGCCTCAGCACGGTGTCCACTGTTGGCACCAAGCTGTTCCCCACCCTTCTGGTTTGTCCACCTACACTTCAGTGGCTGCCCATGGCATGTTGTTCCAGATCATGGGAGTTGAATGCCCTTCTCAGTCTCTGTCATGGGAAGTACTCACTCCTTCCAGTGCCACTGTCTATGTTGGGGTCAGCACTAGGTGCCACCATCGCTCACTTTATTACAGTGAAGGTAGTGTCCCTGTTTCACACTGTGAAACAGTATCAGGCTCGCTTGCCTCTGTTCTCTTATCTGATATCCAGTTGGATCCTAAATGTCATTTGAATGGGTGGCTGAAGCACCAGCTGAAGATGACTGTGTGTCTCAAAGCTCCTTGAGCACCACCAGAGTCTTGGTTTTAGGCCATTCTGACTACTAAGATAATTCCTTTGTTCTGATTTGCTGCATCAGTGATGCAATCTCTGGGTTTGGATGCCATGAGTAACGTGAATTTTTCTAGTCACAGAACTCATGGTGCTTTCATTCTTTACTGTGCTGTGAGGCACAGCTTAGCAATGCTTCCAGCCTTGCCATGAGCTGGAAGACACATTTCTGCGCTGGGAAACCTGTGTATGGTGCCACTTGTTCAACTTCGTGTTTGGGAACTGCAGGTTTGGTGTCAGGCAGTCATTTTGCAGTGATGACACACACTTCCTTAGCCAAGGAAGTAACCACTCTATGGAAAACACCCCAGCAGTGCTTGAGCTGGGAAGAGGCTGATGGAGGAACTGCTGTTTGTGCTCCTTCTCACTCACAAAGCTGATCAGTGTGTATCTGGTAGACAGAGGTCTTGGTAAAATCATCTCTCCTCAGCATCTTGGAGCTTTCAGTGTTCTACAGTGAGAGCAGGGTCCTCCCTTTACTAATAAGACTCATACCTGCAGGTTACCAGCTTGGTTCCAATGCGGTGTGAGATCTTCTGGATCTCTTGTGTTGTATAAGGGCCATCTGCTGCTTTCCTGGCTCAAACCATTCTTGCATGACATTATCCCCGCAGGGCTGATCCTGGTCTGTCTTTCTATTACTCCATTTGGTGACAGGAGAGGAGCCTGAGCTCCTCTCTTCCTCCTCTGGCAGTGCTCCTGAGGGCCAGCTGCTCAGCCAGCACTTCGAAGGTGATGCCAATCCATTTGAGAGAGTATTTCCTACCTCTGTTTTCCTTCTCTCTCAAGGATTCTTCCAGGATTCTGCACCTGAGAGGACCTGAGAGAGTAGGATACTCACCACTGTTGTAGGCCATAGGCTGAACAGGATGGAAAAAGCAAATAGCTACAGAATATTGCAAAGGAAACTGCGTGGCCTTGAGTGGCAAGGCAGAAGGCATCTGAGGCTGGAAGGCTTGTGGTAACAATGTCTTAGTCATGGGTTCCTGGTACTGTGCTTTCCTTTCTGAAGAGAAAGAAGTCTGTAGAAAGAGGAACTGATATGAAGACATAAGCTGATAGGAAGGAAAATTGCTGAAAAAGTCTGGAGTACAGATGCAGTACAGAAGCTATCACAGCTGTCACAGTTTCTGGGCTCTGAATTGGCGATTCCCAGCATAAATGCCTTTTTATTAACAACGGTGCTTTCAATCCTTAATTCATATCTGTTTTCCAAGATGAAAACCACTGCTTTTGAGATTGTGGCTACTGCAGAAAGGCAAGTGGCTTTCCTGCTGCATTTGGAATGGGATGTTGGGATAATCCTGTGTGAGACGATACAGGTTCTGCTGTGCTTGCTGAGGTTGTCTTGCATTCCCCTCCATGCTAGATGTGAGGCTGCAGAGCAGAAGCAGAAGGTACCACTGGGAACTCTAAAAAAAGACTTGAAATCACATGAGGAAAAGCAGAAACAACTGACAGAGAAAATCCGCCAGCAGCAGGAAAAGCTGGAAGCTCTGCAGGTGAGTCTGGAGGTCTCCAGCTAAGCAGAGCAGTTGTGATGGACCTCCTTGTGCAAAGGGCTGCTGCTGAGTCTGAAACCACCTATGCTCCTTCATGGGGCTGGGGCTATTCTAGTAACAGAAATTGACCATCTCAGCTTGCATTTAATTTTCTGTTGGGAAAATGGGAATGACAGGTGAAGAGATGTCTCTTGAAGGACACAAAACACACTTCATAGTCATTTTTAGTCTGGAAAACTGCTGGGATGGGTTCAGGCAGCCCCTGGCAGCTTGTAAACATGACCTTTCTGATTTTTTTTTGGTAGAAAACCACTCCAATTCGATCTCAGGCTGATTTTAAAAAACTGCCTCTGGAAGTGACCACACGGCCTTCAAGGGAGGTAAATGGGATCCTGCTGTAGGCTTTTACTCTTCTGCGCTTCCTTAGCTGCTCTGCTACCGTTCCTCTCTCTGTACCCTCCTTTGTTTCAGCACACCCGAACTCAGCGCCCACGATCTCCTCCTTTGCCTGATGCAATCAAGAATGCTCCCAGCAGACCACCCAGATCTTCACCTCCTCCCAAGTCCTGCAGTCAGCTGAAAAAGAGCTCTTCAGATTGTCCAAATAGCAGCTCTCCCAAGCTAGCCAGCATGCTCTTCAAGGAGGAAGCCAGCACCTCCAGGACACACCATCACACTGTGACAGCTGGGAAGTCTAACAGCACTTTAAAAACTCTTGCCAAACCAAGTACAAGCATGAAGTCCCTATCTGGCCTGCAGAGCCCCAAAAGCCCACGTGAGACACCCCATCCAAAAGCTGCAAAGGTGCCCGCAGTAAAGAAATCTGCCTCTGGCAGATGTTCACAGGTAAGAATCAACGGGATGAAACCCCTCAGCTCCTCACCCACTGTCCTGCTAAGCCTGTCTGCTCTGTCTTGTGGGATGTGCACTGTGGGCTCTGCACAGGACAAGAGAACTTTTACTTTACTCGTGGGTTAGGGTGCCATTTACACCCCTTGAGAAGACTTGTCTCATATCTTTCCTGTTAGACCAGATGGTTTCTCCAGAAAAAAAAAAAAAAGCATGTGGAATGGTGGGGTGAGCATTTTCATGATGATGTAGCACCTCTAAAACCTTCTGGAAAAACACAAATGAAATACTGGATGTTGGGCTCTTTGTTTTTGTTTTTTTTTTTTAACTTGACTGCAAGAAGGTTTTGGTTGGAAGCAGGCTGGAATTAATAGCTAGAGCTTGTTTGCTTCCTTCAGGCCTCCAGCACGCGAAAGAGGGCCTTGAACATCCCAGAGGATGGGTCTGAGGAGGAAGGGGAACACAAAAAGGAGAGGACAAAACGAGGAAAATTTTTGGCAGTGAAAGACGACAAGGATTCCAGTGAGGTGGTGGTGGAGGTGAGAGTGTGCTGGTTTTCCCAGCAGAAGGTATTTGTCAGGTGTTTATAATCTTGATGGGAGGTGACTAATGTGAGCTCTCTCTGCTCCCAGCTCACAGACAGTGCTGGAGAGGAAGAGTTGTTGGAACTGAAAAAAGCACAGAAAGGTGAGAAATGAGCCTTTGGGCTGCCACCAGTATATGACATAGAAAAGAAGTGTTGCGCCAGTTAAATCTCGTTAATGTGATTTCATTAATGAGATTTTTTGAATAAGAAATAGTGTAAATTTGAATCTCGAACCCCAAGATGACTCTAACTTGCATGAAACATTTTGGTTGGGAACCCTTTGATTAGCCCTGAGGCAATTGTGTTGCAGAAAGGTCTGTGATTGCTGGCTGTGTCACATTGACAGGGGTGGGGCTGAGCTGCAGGGTGTAGCTGATGGCACGTTCACCCTTCCTGAGTGGATCATGCAGCCATGCCAGCTAGAAAATGCTCAGGACTGTATCCAGATCTGCTGCACTGCAGTGAGAGAAGAGGGGCTGGGAGACTCCAGGGAAGGTGATAGCTGGGGTGGTACTGCACTATCTGCAAGAGCAGGGCATCTCTTCAGCATGGTTCCAGGGAGCTGTCTGGAAAGTGACCCACTAGGGACATGTGGCAAATTGTCCTAGAGCCCATCATGAGACTGTAAAGCCCTGTCAAACAGCTTGGGAGTACAGGAGAAACCTTCCATCTGGAACTGCCAGCTCATTTCCATCCGTCTTCATGTTTCTCAGCAGGAGCTGACCTGTGTGCCCATTGTGTTTTGATGGTGTCCATACCGTTTGAGGGCATTGTCAGAGGTTCAGGTGTGCTCCCTGCTGAGGTGCCTGAATCTCTAGAGCTCCTGTAGAATGTTTGCAAACACCTTTGCTTCCCCCTCACAGATAAGGGGCTACACGTGGAGGTGCGTGTGAACAAGGAATGGTTCACTGGCCGTGTCACAGCTGTGGAAAGGAGCAGGCACGCAATCCGGTGGAAGGTGAAGTTTGATTATGTCCCTACAGACACCACACCAAGGGATCGCTGGTAACTATTCCGAGCTACTGGATTTTGGAGGCTTGTTTTGTTTTTGGAAGGAAGGGCCTGTTTTATTGCCGTAGATGCTGAAGACAAATAATGCTGCTGTCATGTCAGGAAACATGTGAGGTCAGGGCTGTCCAGGGCTTCATAAGGAATGGGCATGACAGACTCCATCAGTCTGTCACTCTGATACCTGCCCTGGAGGCAGCTGTTGTGTGTCTAGAGATCTGAGTGACACTTGGGTACAAGTTCTGATGAAACTGTTAACCATGTTTCAGGTATGTCCAATGTAGAAAAAGATTCCTTACATTCCCTTAATGCTTTTTCTTAGGGTAGAGAAGGGCAGTGAGGATGTAAGGCTTATGAAGCCTCCCTCTCCTGAGTACCAGGCTCCAGACACACAGCAGGAAGAGGAAGTGGTCGTGGCTGAACCTTCCACCTCGGATTGCGTCAGAATCGAGCCTGACACCACTGGTCCCAGCAGCAGTCAAGAAACAGTTGACTTGCTAGTCCAGATCCTTCGGTGGGTTCACCTCAGACCTTGTGAGCTCTGCAGTCTGATTGGTTCAGTCTGTTGAACTTGCAACTCTGGCTTTGTGTTTTGTTGTCCTGCACAGGAATTGTTTGCGATACTTCTTGCCTCCAAATTTTCCAATCTCCAAAAATGAGCTGAGTTCCATGAGCTCAGAAGGGTTGTTGGCATTTCCCTTGGTGAGTTCAGTACTTCTAGAAAAGTAAGTTTGTGTGTTTTCCCTGCATGTATTCCATTCTTATGGCAAATGTGCATCCTGTTGATGCAAGAGTACACTCTTGAAAAGATAATTCAGATCCTTGGCAGACTAACAGAGCTGAGGCAAAGAATGAGAGCTCTGAGAGATGCCTTCAGTCTTGTAACAGTTGTCTGAGGATTTTTCTAATTACCGTGCATCTGTGTGGGAATGCTGTTGGCTGCTACTATCATAAATTCTTAACCATTGCTGTTAAACTTCTAAAAAGGAGAGGCCAGGTTAGAGGTTTGTAGAAGCAGGAGGTAGACATATATGTTTGTTGTGCTCACAGCCTTATAACTTATCTGGAGACCATCTTAAAAATGATAAATAATAACAAATAACTGTCCCCAGATTCACGGAATATTCTGAGTTGGAAGGAAGCCACAAGGATCATTGAGTCCAACTCTTAGGTAAATGGCCCATACAGGGATCGAACCCACAACGTTAGTGTGGATTCAGTCCCTTTATAGGCCATTTACTTTAGTGTGAGAGAACATGGAAGCTAACCCCTTCGCACTTCCCGAGGAGAGCAGGTTGACTGCCAGCGAGTCAGCTGCATACCTTAAGACTTTGACCTCTGTTTATTTGAGCACAGGACAGGTGGGACTGAGCTTCCACCAGTGTCTTCCACCAGTGGGCTAGTACTGGGAGGACCAGTGCTGGCTGGAATGCAGGGCAAGGGAATGGGCCTCTCTGACTTTTTCCTTCTCCAACATACCACCAAGAGAGACCTTTCCAGGAGGCACGTGTAAATTACAAAAGCCACCTGCAGATGACCACATGACCAAAGCCAGTGCTGTTTTGTACTCCCACTCTCACAGTGTATTTACAGTCTCTCTCGTCTCCTCCCCTTCTGTTAACTCCGGCATCTGCAGACGTTTGCTGGAGTTACCACTCCTGCTCCTTCCACAGGACACCTTGATTGTGTCTGGGATTTTTGGTGAATGTAGCTGTCCCTACCTTGCAGTGAGAGGCTGTGTTGTCTGGGTCATCTGTACCAAGGATACTCACAGTGTACAGGGGATATCAGGCCTTGCCTGTAGTATACCTGTGTGTTCAGGCTTTTTAAAGCACACTGCACCTTTAATCTAAATTCAAGCAGCTTTGAGGGCAGTTCTGGTATTGGAAGAATGCAAAAACCCATGTGAGTTCTGTGCTGGCTGCAGCAGGCAAATCAGGTATAAATATGAGCCATGGGCGGGGTGGGCAGGGGCATGCTGCAGGGAGGATTTGATCACAGGGCCCAGGAGTTTGGATCTTCTACAAGCCAGTGAATGCTGATGGTTTTGTGATGCTTGGTGCTTTCTCTTAACGTGTCATCTGTTGTGCTTTGTGTACTACAGAAAGAATATTTTAAGCAGTATGAGGTGGGTCTGCAGAACCTGTGCAATTCATATCAGATGCGTGCCGATGCCCGGGCCAAAGCCTGTGAGGAAAACCTCCGGAACTCAGAGAGGAAGCTGAAGGAAACAGAGGAGAAACTGCAGAAGTTGAGGACTAATATCATGGCCCTTCTGCAGAAAGTGCAGGAGGTGGGTGAGGAGGAGTAGCAAACCCTGAGCTGCCTCAGAGTAGCTGCCTGGCTCATCCCCTCCAGGCATTACAAGTGTTTCAGTCCAGCAGGTCTCACTCTGCTCCAGCTTCCTCAGTTGGGAAGGAGCTTGGGCTGTCACTGCCTACCCTTTGGATCCAGGCCCTGGGAGTCCTGATGTGTGTTAATTCTCACAGAATGATTTCTCATACCGTGTATGCAATGCACAGGCTCTGTTTGTTTTCTGCCATGAAGCTGCAGGGGAATTTCCCCAGGCATAGGCAGTGCTCAGCAGGGAATTTTTGCTCCATTCTTGGGCAGATTCTGAACTCCACATATAGGAATGCAAACCTTTAAACAAATAATATAAAAAAATCTTGTGGTGAAATTGTTATATTAGTTATGCTATTAAATTAAAATAGAAAATATATATTTAATTAAAACATTAAAATAAACTAACTTTAAATTTAAAAACTACTTTGATAAAATGAGGATCAACCAATGGAAAGGCTACTGAAAGCATCTGGAAGCAGTTGCTCCCGGTTAGGAAAATGTGTTAAATCTAAAAAAACCCCAACCAAACCTACCTCGGCCGAGATCAGTACAGTAAATCCATCACTTGAGTGCATTGTTCGAGCCTCAGGTGCTGATGGGTTTCCAGTGTTGTCTTTCGGGTGCTGACAGGGAAAGCTGGGGGTGCTGTCACTGCAGCTGTTAGCAGCTGGAGGGTGCTGGAGGTTGGGGCATAGAGGCTGAGCAGGCCAGACGTAACAGAGGATGCTGAGCTGCTCTGGTTCCTCTTTTCTTGCACTGTTCTTCAAGATTCACTTCTCACTGATATTTCTTGTTGCCTTGGTTTCAGGACATTGATATTAATACAGATGATGAACTGGATGCATATATCGAGGACTTGATCATGAAAGGAGACTGAGCAGCTCCAGTCCTGGAGAAGTGCAGAGGAGCTGGCTGCTGCAAGGGGAGATGTGGATCTCTGTGCAGGTGGACTGGGTCAGCTGATGAGGAGAGAGTTTTATAGGCAGTGCTCACGCTGTTGTACAACTTGTTCCTGTGACTGTACATGAGAAACATTCGTGCTGTTGGCAGGAAAATTCCTAACTTTGTAGTTCTCTGAATCTCTTCCTTTTGTTTATAAATATTTATTTTTAAAAGAAATGGGAACTGTGCCTGATACGATGGGTGGTTTTAGCGATGTAGAAGTGGGAGTACTGTTTTTGCATCTCGGGTATATTCATATGCTAAACCTGGGAGCCCGGAGCACCCTGCTTAGCAGGTTGTCTTCAGTAAGAACCTAGCAGCAACTAAAAAATAAGCCTTGAGTTGAGGCAGAGCAGGTCAGAGCAGGACTTTGTTGTGGAAGATACTGAATCTGGGCTAGAGAAAGCCAAGCCATGAATTTGAGCCATAGAAAGGAGATGTCCCTGTATGAGTGTGAGCAGAGGGGATGGAACCTCGGTGGATCTGGGGAATTGGGCACTGGCACCTGCAGTGAGCTTCCTGAATAGGAGGTCACTGCCACCGTGGTAACAACAAGACTGAGGGTCCTCCTAGAAGAGGGTCACCTCCTGGACTGCTCACAGTGGGCAGCATCAGAGGGAGAATGCTGAAGTTCGTGTTCTCTGTTTGCAGTCACTTTATCACTCACTTCTGCTGTTGTTTCTTTGAGACATAATTACAGCATCAGAAGAACTCCTTGACCACCTGACAATAAAGTGACCCCTGTTCTATTGTCACCCCCTCAGGTTTGTGTTGCTTTGATCAATTTGCTCTTCCAGGTAATTTTATTGTTAGGGAGTGCTAATTATTAGAGAGAGGCTATTTGGAGCCTTCGGAGCCCTATGCTGCTGATTGGCTTCCGGCCTTGTGCCTGCAGCAAGGAAAACAGCTGCCTCTTACCCTTCAGCTGCAGCCAGCTCGTGGTAGGCCACTTGTGGCCAAGGGGACTCGGTCGGAGTTTGTCGGCTGTCCAGCAACTTCTCAGGCCTGCTAGGACAAAGTGCCTGTGGACTCATGCTCGGAAACTGGAGTCCCAGGCAAGCCAGATGGTTGGAGAAACATGGTGTGAGCAAGAAGTACCTACCATCAAGGAGGTCAGGTGGAATGGGCCCTTAGGTTTCACTTGACACCTGGATGTGTAATAGATGTTTTGCAGAAAACTCTTTCAAATTAAATACCTGTTGCACAGAAAATCTTTGGCACTAATTGTTTATAGTCCTGAAGAACTCGCGAGTTTCTGCATATCACAGGAGAGGGGAATGGCTTTTGCTCATTACCTGAATTCCAGGTGCTTGTCACAGCACGTGGTGAGACTGCTTCCATCCAGAATCTGGGCCTGACATCCCACAGTAAATGAAGGTAAGGAGTATTGCCCCATCCTCATACACCTTCCTGCACAGAGGGTTCCTTAAACAAAGGAGCAGGCTCCACCACTCTCCATTTCCTCACACATACTGAAGGTTTGTTAGTTGTGATAACACTGCTGTTTCTGATGAAAATAATCTGGAGAAGATGCATTTTTTTATTAAGGTGAAAGAAGAAATCTTTGTCCATCCCAGGAGCCAGCAGACGTTCTAGAGAAGCAGATTCTGTTACATTGCAGTTCAGAGCTGCTGCTGCACACAGGCTTTAATCCCTGACACCCAGAGGACACCAGTGTGGGCCTAACAGCTCTTACACAGTTCTTGAGCTTCCTGGCACAGTTTAATTCCCTACTTCTCACATGTTAGAAAGTGCTATTGTTTTGGGGTTTTTTTTCTCTCTGTTCTGTGGAACTTCTCATTTCCAGTTTTAATTCTTGTTTTTTAATGCATTTCGGGTTTTTTTATCTTCTACCAAGGTTTTTTGCTACGAAGAGCAAGCCAAGAACTTTTAAGTGCCAATAAATCAAGTTTTTCATTCTCAAACCTTTTTGGGCAATCATCTGCAGCTGCTTTTTTTCTTTTTCTTGATTTTGTTTTTGTAAATTTGTTAAGGATATCTGTGTGCAACATCAGGTTTTAGTAACACCTCTAAAACCCAAAGTCTCAGAATGCTTCCAGAGTGTGTCCGAACTGCTGGCTCCAAGTGGGGTACACTCCAAAGTTGTTATCAGGTGGTTCAGGGCATTTTCCTGTTGAGCTCTTAAAATGAGGGATGGAGGTTGCCCCACAGCTCTACACCACACATCTCTCCCATGGATGTTCTTCCCCGGCATCACACAGGGATGTCCCTGTTACATCTTGACAGCTTTCCAGCTGACATCAAGAACCTATCCCCTGCCTGTAGCCCTGTCCTGACACATCTGTCCTGCAGTTAAGCCTCTTGATGCTGAGATAAACGAATTCAAAGGCTGAGATTTCAGCAGTATAATAGTGAACATTTATCAGTAAAACAAAGACAAAAGACGGCGCTGGGCGCTTAGCTTATTGCCAGAGGCGCGCCTTCATTCATTCTACTGAGAACTTAAGTACCTTTTCAGACTGTTACATATTCATTAAGCTCAGAAAGCAATTTAAACTTCACTTAGCTTCCCCCCTTCTTGATCTCTGCCCACTCCCACCAGCATGACACCTTAGAGCTCCTGGATTTTCTCAGAGTGAGAGCAGGGGTCCTCCTTTGGTGTAGCTGACAATTTCTTTGGGGAGGCATGAATTCTGCGAGAGAGCACAATTCCTGGGCTGCTTGTGGTTTATCTCCTTTAT
>WEIT01003937.1:0-33022 GCA_013389985.1 Dryoscopus gambensis
CCTCGTCCTCCTTGGTGTGTGACGCTGGCACTGCCCGCTGACGGCCTGGGCCTGCGGCCAACTGGGCACAAGGCCGGGGCACCGGGACTCGAGGGTGGCTTTGGTGGCTTTTTCCTCTTCTGTCGCTTTCAGCCTCTGGTGCAGACTGATCCCAGGAGCTGCTTCCTCCTGCCGGAATGGCTCTCCTGGGACTGGGCACCCTGGGCCCTGTGGTGCCCCTATCAACCCCTCAGCCAGGGCAGGGCTCTCTGATGTCATAAGGGTCTCTGGCCACCACCATGTCCCGTGTCACAAAAGGCCCTTACACAGAGCACCCATGTCACCAGGGGCCACCCCGGCAATCCAGCACCAGCAGGGCATCCAGGAACGGGCCCGGAGCAGCCCCGGACTTGGGGCCTCTGTTGGTTTTGCAGGGCCTGGTTTTTGCCAGCGGGGGCCCACAGGGGTGGCTGCTGTGAGAAGCTTCTGGAAGCTTCTACCATGTCCAGCAGAGCAAATCCCTGATGGCTCTGAAGATGGATATGCTGCTGGCCGAGGCTGGGCCAATTAGAGAGTTTGGTAACGCCTCTGTGATAATAGATTTAAGAAGAAAATCAAAAGTGGGGCATGCACAGTTTTTCTCCTAGCTGGAGAAGAGGAGGAGGTGAGAACATGTGAGGGAAACAATACAGAGACACCAAGGTCAGTGAAGAAGGAGGGGCAGGAGGTGCCCCAGGTGCTGGAGCCAAGATTCCTCTGCAGGCCGTGGTGAAGGCGATGGTGAAGCAGCTGTGCTCCTGCAGCCCATGGGGATCCCCAGGGAATTCAGAGGAAAGTGTAATAATTTGGAAAATGCCATGAACCTCCTTCTCTTCCTCCCCTTCCTCTTCATTTGTTTGCTCTAGGTCCTCATTCTTAAAATTCTTGCTCTTCAGGAAGCAGGAACTGCTTGGCCTGTGTTCTTATGCCATACCCTGAGTGTATTGTGTATAGTGATACATTTATGATAGTCCTTTCTTCTCAAAAGGTGAAACAAAAACAGAATTCAGAAAAAAATAAGAGAAAATGAAGTTATAAACTTGGTGTGGGAATGTTTTGGCTTCAGTTGGGGTTTTTTGTTAGTTTGTTTATTTTTGCTATTTCAACTTTATTTTGTGACTCTTGTCAAATGTCTTTCCTTACTCAAAGAAGTATGGAAACACCTTTTCAATTCCGTATAAAAGTGGAGAGGAATGCTGTTCTTAGTGTGTAATTAGTATAGGCTAAATCAGCACTCACACAGTGCCTGTCGATCTAAAAGGGGTGAAAGGCAGAGCTGTGCCTGATGTAGGGAGGGGAAAGGGAGGAATCGGGGAAGAAAGAGAGGTTTTAGATGTCTTATGTACAGTGTAACTAGAAGGCACCTGGGATGAGATATAAACCCAAAATCTGGCTATAATTTAGAAAAGAAAGGTTAAGAGCAAAGGTTTAAGGAAAAGGAAAAGAGTAAAGGGAAAGGAGAAGAGAAGGGAAAGGAGGGGAGGATATATTTAAAGGAAGAAGACAGCCAAGTTACACCTGCACCTCCAAAACAACATCCATCTGCATTGGTTAAAAGATGTGACCTGCCTTTTTTGATGTAGCAGTCAGTGCTATGATTGAGGAATTTTATAATTCCACTCTGGATTGTTGCTACATACAGCACTATGTGGGAATGCAATTAGCACAGCTAAAGCAAATTATTTCAGGATGTGCTGTTTCGACATCTTTGCCATGTGGGATGCTTTGCAAAGAGGAAAGTTTGCTCTTAAAATGCACTGGCTCCTGGTTTGTTTTGAAGTGTGACACAAAACATTTAGCTTATAAATTAGATATGGTTTGAAGTCCTTGTTCCTGACACACTTTTTTCCCTAGAAGCCCTCTGGACAGGGGCACTGCTGGCAAGGAAATTTGTCTGTAGTCTCTTTCTGCCTGATGATCCATCGGAGACACGTCTGGACACATGTGAGGGCCTGTGTCCTCACACAGAGCTGGCACCGAAATGTTGAGATTCTTTAACTGAACAGCCACCCCTGGGAGGATTTAAAATATGTGTAGATGTGGCTCTGAGGGACATGATTTAATGGTGGACTTGGCAGTGCTGAGTTTAGGATTGGACTCAATGATCTTTTCCAGCCTCAGCTATTCTGGGATTCTACACCAGAGAAATGCTGTGCTGCTTAAGTGGCTATTAGATTTTTAGAAGTCATAGAGTCCTTGAGATGAGGACAAGCAGTCCAGACTTTTAGGGCCAACAAAACTACACAGATGTTACCTTTTAAACTTTCTGATTGCAGAGAAACCTCTCTAACTGTAGGAAAAACCGGAATACAAATGAAGAACTCCTGCAGACCAAGCAATTACTCTCATCAGGGTTTTTTGTTTTATTTCAGGTTTTTATTTGTAATCAAACTGTGTCTTGAAAAATACAATCTGAGAAAAATAAAATCTGAGACAAACATTTGGAGGGTGGGACACAAAAAGACAGTCACAGTATGTACAATTTGTACAGTCAAATCTCTCTGTGCAGTTGGACCCCAGCTGTTCCACTGAGCTGCTCTGTACCCAGGGTAGCCACGTAGCAGCTGAGCTTCACTGCAGCACCAGCACAGGCAGTGTGTGGGATTTTATTTCTCTTCCCCACCACGGGGAAAGGGCCTTTAGTTAAGAAACTCAAAGGTAACTGTCTCCTTTACCTCCATTTTAAGCTCTGATTTATTCTGTCCCTTCCTTGCAAAAACAATCTTGTCTTTCCATTGGAAAAAAATGTTGCAACTGTTCCAAATCAAAGTGACTTCGTGTGCATCCTCGTGAGTCATTCCCCCTGCCCGAGGGCTCAGCAGGAGGGATGTGTTGCAGTCACTGCTGATCACCAGGGGAGTAGTTCTGTTCTCTGGATGCTTTTTGGTTGTGAAACGGGGGACTTGCAGTTCTGGCCTCCAAAAAAACTGCACTTCCTCGACATTGTTTGTATGCAGGATCCTTTCGACCCAAGTTTTACACAGGACACCTATGCTACCTGAATTGAACATTTCCAGAAGTAAACCCATTTAGTTTGCATAGATATCAGTTACCATAATTCTGATGAGTTTTCAAATATTTTTTCCCCTCCAAAGGTACTGTTTTTAAAAAAGTAGCATTGTCACAGTACCAATTTCTCATTGCACAGTTCCAGCTTAAGAATCCAGCTTTGCCATGTTCCATGACAAAAAGAGATAATACTGAATTTAGCCTTCTGAAGTTTTTGGCTTATTCAGCAGTGGATTTTTAAGTAATACATCACTTCCTTCCTCTATGTGGATATTTTATGAACTTCTACCATCTTTCTCAGTCAGCTCTACCCTTCCGCTGAAGAAATACTACATTTCTTGTGGAAAAAAAGGGTTCTTGGTGATAGCCCATGACGCTTAAGAGTGAAAACAGAAGCTGAAGTTCCACAGAATCAAGTTTCACAGGGTTTCCATCCTTACATTTCACAAAATGGGAGTGTCTTCGTACTTCCACTTTTTGTCTGACACAGAGGCTGGTTAACCCCACTCCTCCTTCCAGTTCTCTTGAAGGACAGCAGATGAGAGGCAAAAGATCTCACTAGGATCAGTTATAATGTGATCCTGGAGTTTTGTGAGCCCTTTATCCTGTTTTTAAAGCAAACTCACACAATCCAAAATAAAATGTATATCCTGGCAGCACTAAAACTGGACTCCAAGAAACAAGTGCAAAAGCAGACTGGCCACCTCAGAGTTTGGCTACCCTTGGTTTTGTGGAACACCAGAAGGTGGGACATAAACAGCTAATGCTTTGTCTGTTCTCAGCTCTTGGTGTTTCTTTCCTGTGGCTCTGGAACGGGTGTCACACTGACCCCACAGACCTGTTCTGCCCAGAAAGGTCCTCTGGTGAGGAGAACTTCCCAAAGAATAGGTTGGCTTCCCCAGTTACAAGTGCCAAACCCCCAGGGGGACCAGGAGGAGGAAAGAGAGGGGAAGCATAGACAGACATGGCACATCCGTGGGGCTTCCGGAGCAAATCTGACTCTGCCCTGAAAAATGAAAAAAGAGCAAGTCAGCATGTAAGTGGTGGCTTGACAAAAAAGTGTATTTGAAGTTTGCATGACACATTTTACATGAATGCATTGATGGAGGATTGTTTTTAAAACAATGGATCTTGGCTCATTTTCAAAATTCTCCTTTTGTGTGCCTGTGCACAGTCCATACAAAACAGTCTCAGGGTACTGGGACAAGTAATTTTTTCTTCTTCACAGAAAAGGCACAGAAACTCAGCGACAATGAATGCAACTTTTCTGGATGACTGAGAATCCTTGTTTAAAATCCTGATGGAAAAGCAACAACCAGCCAGCTGGTTAGTGGGAGCTGTCCCTGCCCATGGCAGGGGGGTGGGAACTGTGTGATCTTTGAGAAGTCATCCAATCCAAGCCATTCTATGATTTTAGGATGAAAATACATTTCCATTCTTCCTACTCAGAGCCTGAGACAGATGTTTAGATTAAGAGTCCATAAATAATGGTAATAAACATTAAAAAGCCTAGGTCACACACACTTTAGATGGTAGCAGAACTGTGCCACTCTTGGTACAAAACCACGATGTGGACACAGGACACAAATTACCCTTGGCACAGGTGGAACCTTCAACCTGTGCTGGGTGTAGTACACAAGTAAAAAGAGATTTTCAACCCCTGACTTAAAAAAAAGAGAAACGTTTCCTGTAATTGCTCAGGTCCTAGTCCTTCTCTGAGAAGATCAGGCTCTATATTGGTTTTCACATCACCAGCCTAAGGGCTGCTCCTATTGTTGTGGTATCAGCTGTCAGAATCTCACTGTAGTTAATTTATCTCTAGCCAGGGTGCTTCCCCCGTGTTCCTGGAAGGAGTTTGTGATATTAATGTGGAGAGAGCAAGTAAACATCAGGTAGTCCTCAGTAATGCTTTGAAATAAATGTGGAGTTATAACAACAAGCCTCCTGGCCTTCTGTGTCTTCTTCCAGGCTCAGACCCTTTCATTTTTTCCCAGAAAAAGTGTTAAACTAGTTTTATTGACCCTTAAGGAGTCTTGCAAGACACTCAGAGTGAAAGTAAAATTTGTCTCTTTAAAGTAGTTGGGAAAAATAACCCATGCAGCAAATTAAACAGAAATGCAGCCATAGTGAAACAGATGAAAACTGTTTCTGTTTTACATAAAAATAGTATTTGTTGATCTGGTTGACTGTGAAATGTGAGAACTGTTCCTCCATATAATGCCTTTGTTCTCAGCAGGTCATTTTTTAATTCTCCTAAGTCTCTTCTCAAGTAACAACTAATATAAAACAGATTCCCTTTCTCCCCTTCTTAAGAAATTGCTGAAAATAAAGAAATAAAAAAAAAATTTTTTTAGAAAGGAGCTATGGCTGATGATTTTCTTCAAAAGAAGTTGGCAACAGGAAATTTTTTTTTCCTTTTTGCAAAAAATTACATTAAAAATTAGGCTTTTCTTTTCTCATCCCCAACTCCCTCAAAATCCTGCAGTACAATAACCATCAGGTGTCAAAGGTGTGTGATTCAGTTTGTACTCCTATAACAAAGTGAAACATTCTACCTTTGTCCCAATATTTTTTTCCTCAATGAAAATACCTTTTCATTATAAGAAATAGTTTATATTGAGGGAAAGTTGTCAGAAGGTTTTGGCTGAGTCAAACATATATACAACTATCTCACTGAAATACAACCCACTTACATTTGTCTTTGAGAATCTTTCACTGCTTCTGCATTAAAAATCTTGACCCTTGATAATTTCTGATTTCTTGTGGAAGGTGACAGCTGGAGATATTCTAATTTCTGTTCTGTTTACTTTTACAAAGTAATGTGAAGGCACATAACACCATCTTGAATTTAACTTCATGTTTTTTAAAGACCTTTAAGCCAAGTAGACTACCTATCTTAGATCTAAAAATGGATATTTCCTGTATTTTTTAAGTTGTTTTTTGCTCGTGAGGCACAAGAACTTATATTTTTTTCTGTGTGATCATGAGATAAAACACTGGAACATTCCTCTTTCTTAGTTTCTGTTTGAGTTTATTGCAGCTTAATCTGTCTGTAACGTCATAGTGTGGCTGAACTTATCATGCTAACTGTAATATAATAATCGTTATATAAAGTTTCATATCTTTCAGCTCCACTGAGTAAAATACAAATTGTAGCCGTTGATTTTCTATGACAAAATGTTACAGGTTTGATGCTAATTTAGGATTTTGTAGCACTAATAAGAATCATTTGGCCTGCAAGGAGGATTTTTAGGGAAGAATGTACTGACAATGGCATGTGCAAGGTGGACATCCCTTCTACATTGAATTCACTCCAGAAGTGATCACAAATTATCTCAGTGTACTTCTCTGTAATGAATAAACCTAGGTACGAACATCTGTACTATATTGCAAAATTGCCTTTGGATGAAATCTGTCTTAATTTCCCAGAAGAACTTATGTGGAGTCATTAATCATGTATTTTTTGAATATTTATTAGCAAACGGACCCCTCAAATTTCTCAGTCTGGTAGTTTAACTCTTCAACTATCTGAGAGGAAGTTGTAGTGAGGTAGTGAGGGTTGGTTTCTTCTGCCATGTGTCAAATGAAAGGATGAGAGGAAATGGCCTTAAATTGTGCCAGGAGAGGTTCAACTTGGATATTAGGAAAAAAAGAAATCACTGAAAGAGTGCTTATAGGCACTGGAATAGGTTGGCCAGGGAGTTGTTGGAGTCCCTGTCTCTGGAAGTGTTCAAGAGACAGCTGCATGTGGCACCTGGGGACATGGTTTAGGGGTGATGATGGTGGGGCTGGATGATCTTGAAGGTCTCTCCCAGCCTTGATGATTCTGTGGTTTATTCACACCAAGGTAATTCACAAAGGCCTTAACTCCCAGAACCAAGTGGCTTCTGTGTTACCTGTTTTTTACTGATTTTTATGATGCCTGTACTGGTGAATGTCTTTATGAACTAGAGACTCCTGGCACTTCAGCATCCTTCTCTCTGCAGTCAAGGTCTGTCTCAGTGGTGGAGATATTTTTCCCTGTCTGGGGCAGCTGCATTTTGCCAGGCTTAGTAAAAGAGAACAAGCACCCCAGGTTTATTGGACCTTGTCTGTTTAGCACATTTTGCCAATCTTGCAAATACAAAATAAAGCACAGGATAATCACTCATACGCTTAGCAAATTAAGGAGTATTGCCTTACCAGAAGGGGAAGGTGGCTCCTCAATCCTAGATGGAACTGGAAAAAAACCCACAATAATAAAAGTTAATTGTTTGAGCCTAGAACTTTTTCTGTTTTTCTGGTAATTGATCTAAGGATTAATGTTATTTTTTTTCCCTGAGGAAGAATACATTTGTCAAACAAACTGAGAGTTTAAGTATGATCACAGAATAATCTCAAAGACACCTTACTGCTCCCAAAATTAGATGACAGAAACATTTTGATTCTGCATTTTCAAAACACTTTTCTTCACGTTGAAAACTGAAAAACATTTCGCTTTGAAATTTTCTGAAATAATGTATTTCACTTTACGTTTTAAAATCATTTTTCTCTTGAGAATTATGTGTGTTAAAAGAATGATATTAAAAGGCTTCTATTATTTGCGAATAATTTTTTTTCTATTTTAAGCAGAAGTAAATCTATGTGGTTGAACACAGAGAAAGCTTCCAGCTGATTTATTCAAGCACAACACCTTAAAAAGGTGTGATTTGTTTTGATGTGTATTCCTTTTATTTTTTAGTTTTTCAGTTTTTCAGCTGATCAAACTCAATGCCCCATCCTGGTGGCTTGTAGGTAGTTCATATATGTGATCTCAGTTGTTTGGCATTATACAAACATGTGTTATGGTCTCACTCATTTTCCTAAGGAGGAAAAATAATAATTCTTGTTGCATCTGTCCAGCCATGCCACCAGATCCACATCTTCCAGCTGCAAGGGAAAAAGAAAATAGCAACTGGCTGTCATTCCTCTGAAAGAATCTATGACCTGGACTTTGGCTCCAATTGCCAGAGATTAAACTTCTGCTTCACAGACACGCATGCAAACAGTGAAATTAACTCTCCTGTTCCTCTGGGGCAAAGTGGATCAAGGACAGTACAAACCCATAAATAACTAAATGTTTAAATTTGAGGACATTATTCATTAATGTTTCCTCAAAGAGAGGACGAAGAGGCAGGTGCCTTGCCTTTAGTAGTCCTGAAGTGCTGAAGCTTAACAAAGAGGATTTATCTTTTCTTTCTCACATATTCTTCCAACAAAAGTAAGGAACAGAATGAAACGGAGTGAAAAATTGTTTTAACAATCGTGGTAATCCCTCTCAATGGCCATATATGGCTTATCAACAAGAAATGGTGCCCTTGACTCCCTCCCCTGTACTAAAAAAAAATCTTACCTGATACACTGAGTGTAATTTTAGCTTTCTTTGTTTGATGATCCACAGTCTCTCTGTAGATGCAGGTATATTCAGCATTGTCCTGTAACTGGACACTGGAGATCTTTAAGGAAAGGTTGCCGTGCTTCATCTGGTCCAGAAAAAGACTGGTTCTGCCTTGGAAATGTTTGTCCTGGGTCTTCAGTGAATCCTGCCCGTTCTGAAAGAAGTGCACTAATCTATTGCCAATCTGCCAGTAGAGCATTAACTTGGCCAGGGCCAGCTCTCCAGGAGGGGTGGTGGTGCAAGGCAAAACCACAGATTCTCCAACAAATGCATGGCACGTCGTGTCCAGCTGACCTGGAATAAAAACCAGACAATTCCATCAGCCTGCAGCAGAGATAGGGGCACCAGGCTTCCTATAATTTGGCTTCACCACAACATTATTGCCACTCTCCCTCCCAGGTCCTCCTGTTTCCAGCCAGGAGGGCCATGTGTGCTCAGAGCCCAGCCAGCTGTGCTGCAGGACAGATGTTGATATGCACAAGTTGCCTCCACTTTGTAAGTTTGGCTTTTGCTTGAACTTGTTCCCACTTGTCTCCTTAGCTGGTGATATTTCTTCCAGCTCCTGGGGATCTCAGTCTTTGGGATTAGGTGCCTGATTTGACTTTAATTAATAGGTCAGTTCACAAGAGGAAAAGGGGATGCAGGGAAGTGAAGGTGGGCAGACATGATTAAACAAGTTCTGGTTTTGTAGGAAGTCTGGCTGAAAAAAAGGAGAAATGTGAAAACAGTGCTAGATCAGGAGAAAACTCCTGGATGAGTTTGGTCTCGCACAACTCCCATTATTTGGCTACCAGATTGTGATTCCCGACTTGTAAATAATGTGCTGCTCCCATCTCCCTTCCCCTGCAAAATCTTGCAGAGGGTCTGACAGAACAGGGCTTTTTTCTGCAGGTCTGTCTTGGTGCACTCTTGCTGACCCGGGTGGTGGAATCACCATGCCTTTTTGGTGGTGATCTCCAGCAGCCAGAAAGAAGAGTCTGTCATTCCCACCTTAGATAAATGATTTTTCCAAGACCTTGGGGAGGCTTGGTGGGTGTCCTAGACATCAGGCAGAGGTGTTACCAACCTTCCCAACCAATTCCAGCACATGCAAGAGCCAGGATGAAGGTATCCTGCAGTGAGCAAACAGGGCCACAGCAGGGCCGGCAGCCAGTTGCATCCCACTTGTACACATTTCATTTAATAAATTTTATGCCAATTATTTCTATAAATCCTTCCAAGTTAGCTGAAAACATACTAAAACTTTCACAAATGGGTGAGTCTGCCACAATCATGTAGGACAATTCCTACCAGATTGTAGTGCTACACAATGGGTTGTGGAAGAAGGTTTTTATGTATTTATAAAGCATGAACAACAAGGTATTTCCAGCACAGAATGTGGGCTTAAATTAGCTCTCTGACCAAACCTGTTGCATAAAATAATTTTATTAATTAAAATGCAGATTAATTAATTTGGAAGAAAAGGTTATTCCCAGCACGGAGCAGAAGAAAAGCAGCGTGAGTCTGTGACTGCACGAAAAAGAAAAGCTAAAATTCGCTGTGAAATAACTCAATCTGCTTCCATTGCCAAAGTTCTGTGAAGCATAAGGGGCAAGTAATTAGACTCAATATTGAAATAAATGTTCTTGGTTGCAGTGGGGTCATTCCTGTGTTCCTGGCTTGCATCAGCTCTCAGCATATGCCAGGCTAAAGACCAAAGAGAATCCCAACTTCCCCTTGAAGTCAGTGACATCAGCCAGGGCTCAGCTTGTCACATGCTCAGGCCTGTTTCCATATCAGCCTTCTTTGGTGTCACACTGTGTTTATCCAGACGTGAAAGCAGAAGGAAAAGCGTGATACAGACAGCTAAACCTCAGAGCCAAGTAAATGTCTTTGGTTATAACTCTATCACCACACATCTGCTTTTCTTTGGTTTTCAGAGCTTTCAGCTAAAAATCCCAGTCCAATTTGCCCAACAATGTCAACTTTTAGCTGAAAAAACCCAGATATCCCAAGTGTTTTTTCTGGTTAGCTGTGGAAGGAGAACCCCCGTGTTGTGTGGAGAGCTCAGCCATTTGGTCGTTACACTTTGGCCATGACAAAAAAATCTTCACAGGGTAATTGGACCTGGGAACAGGCTGCCCAGGGGGGTGGTGGAATCACCATGCCTTGAGGTGTTTAAGGAAAGGCTGGACGTGGCACTCAGCACCATGGTCTGGTTGACACGGTGGTGACTGGTCATAGGCTGGGCTTGATGATCTCAGAGGTCTCTTCCAACCCAATTGATTCTGTGATTCTGTAGTTTTCAGAATGTATCAGTTGCTGACCAGGTTTTTTTCTCAAAGGGAACTCGAATTATAACAAAGCTCAGCCTCCACTGTGCTGTGCCCTTACTGCCCCAGCATGTATCACCCTACGATCCCCATGCCCTGCAATTAGTGACATGCCCAGGCAGGGCCAGCAGCTGTCCCCAGCACACCTCAAGGGCCACTGCTGGATGAGGGAGGGGAAGGAGGGCAGAGAGCAGCCTGAGCTCCATCCCTGAGCTGTTTGAGCCTGAGGAAAACCTGTGCTCAGCAGAGTGTCCCTGAGGCAAGGCCATGTCTGAAAGCAGATTGTGGTTATGGCTGACCATGGTCAGGAAACCACAGCAGGAGATGAGTGTGCCTGAGGCTGCTGCAGATGGTTTGTAGGCAATGGAAGAAAGGAGCCTCCAGAAGAGCCTTCTGGTGGGAAGAATATGGTCTGCAAGGTGCTATTAGGAGAGTGAGTGCTTGCAATGCATGATGTGGCACATGGATGAAGAAAAGATGATAAACACAGCTTGTAGCTCTATTCAGAAAAATGGACCATAAGGATTTTCTTAACAAGCAGAAGAGGGAGAAAAGTTGTGGGTCCCATCTCCTGACTGTGGACACTTGTAAATTTGATATTGGTTTTGGAAGTGCACCTATTTGCTCTTGATTCATTTTCTGAAAGACAAGGAGGACACCAGTATTTGGCATTTCTGAGCTGAGCCATACCCATTCCCTTTCCTCCATGACATGGTGTATAAACCTTGTAACACTTGTGAGGAACTCTATAAACACCCCAGGGTTCAGCCCACCCTGCCCTCACTGCTTCCAGCTGGTAAAACCAGGGCAGAAGGAAGCAAAAAAGGAGGCACTGCTGAAATTGGCTGGGACAGGAGCAGGTGACTGGAATCTGTTGTAATGAGTTATTTAATGAGCACAGCTGCAGGAGGTCTTTTGTGGATGGGGAGAACAGATATCTGGGGGCAAGTCAAGTAAGTGTCCTTACAGAAGCCAGTCTTGAGAAGAAGGATAAAGCCTTGCTGAAGGCTGGTCATGCTGGTAAGCTTCCCACTGAGCGTATTGATGCACCAGGAGATGTGGAAGCCGGGATCTTCCTGGCCAGAAAACTGAAGCACCCTTGTGGTGGCAGCGGCTGCTGAGGCACACAAATCAGGATTAATAGTGCTTATCTCACCTACCAGGTAAGCTTTGCAGGTGGAAGGGGCAGTTCTCTATCTTGGAGAAGATGAATGTTGGCACACAGCTTTCATTTGCATTTCTGAGGCTTGAATGGAAAGTGGGATGAGTTTATTTTGTGGAATTTTTTTTTTTTTTTAGTTATGTGTTTTAAATATTGCTGAATTGTTTAAGCCTCTCAAGATGAAGTTGAATGTAACAGTTTAACCAAACTGTAAGATTCCTATAATGAGAAAACATTCCTGCTTCAGCAACCAAAGTTTTCCAGGTGAAGAATGTTGTCCTTAACCACTACAGCATCTGGCAAATGTGAGGCACCTCTGGGTAAACAGAGCAGTTCTGACCACACACAGAGGTCTTACTACTGCTGACTTTAAACCTCAGGAAGGAAATTGCACCTTGAACAAAGTTCTCTCAACAGCGTATACTAGTTTATCATTTTCATAGGGAAGATGGTATCTAATTCACATGATGTCAGAAGCTCAACTCTGCTAAAACTAAACAGAGCATATGTAAAGATTTAGGGAGAGAGTCTACTGCTGGGCTTCAGGCTTTTCACTTACCTGATTATGCCTGTAGAGAGACAAAGTCTTAATGAGTTTAAATACAAAAGCAGATGCAAGATGGTTGGGCGTTGTAAAGGATGAGATTCCAAGTCAGCTTTAATATTATGAAAATGGTAGGGTACTTTCAAGGATGTGGCAAGATAAACTTTATAGGTAAATGTTTATGAGTCCGAAACAGCTTAAATTTGAAAACCACTTCTTTTGGATACAGAGGTTTATCTGAAGGTTACGACCTGTCCTTGCAAACCTTGGACTGTGATGAAATACATGCAAAGGGATACATTCATTTGTTCTGTTTTGCTTGCAGCTTGTGTTTTTGCATGTAAATGCCTCTGCAAATTCCTAGGTGTGCATTATGGTATATTTACCTCTGGGCAGAGATGCAAGCAGTAAGCAGGCAACCATCCAGAGAGCAGTTTCCCTAATGAGAAGGAGAGAGAAGAGAGAAAAGGTCAAATGCTTTGTTAGAATGCTAGAGCAGAGATCAAAGACCTTTTCTCTGGTGTAATTTATGCCGTCTTTCCCAGATCCCTCATCTCTGCAGCTAATTTGAGTATGAAACTGGATGGGTTAGAAACCCTGGCTTGTTTTGCCATCTAGTCTTGGTGTGGGTTTTATCTCCTGCCTGTAGAACTGAGGTTTCTCAGTGGCCATAATGGGACAAGGCTTCATTTGCCAGTGCCAGACCCGTACTTCCCTCTTGCCTTCTCATACGGACAAAGTTAATTGCATCTATATAGCCATAGTTTGATCTTGATATTATTTTCTGTTGATAGTTAAAAGAAATTCCTTCTGCTCCCAAACTTCAGCTGCTTTACAACCTAAGGAAAAGCATAGCTTACCATTTCATTTTCGTGCCTCCCAGCCCTTGGGAATCAGTGCCTGTCAGGAGCTTCACCAGACACTTCAGCTGCTACTTGTGTCTCTGCAAAAGAGTGAAAGGCTCTTAATTTTTGTTGTTAGAAGGGTTCCTTATACAACAAAATAAGTTATTTGCTGGTGCTTCATTTGCTGTTTTCTTCCACTTTGTGTGTGTAAAACATGGTGTGTTACTATTTAATTTCTGTGTATGTATCATTTACACTCTGTGTATGTGGATTCACTACGTGTTTGTGTTCTGGATACACTGTTGCAATACAAAGAATGTATTTTTCTTGTGTAGGATAGATATGAGTCACTAGCCCTCAGCTTTTAGCCCAGTGAAGGGATTCTTGTTCTGCAGCCAGCTGAGATCAAAGAAAGTGGAGAAACCTGATGGGTGTTGTATTTATCGGGGGTGTAGGCACCATCCTACAAACTGCCAAATACCACCAAACCTGCACGTCTACCAACAAGGAAAATGATTCCTAAGAGAGCTTCTTTGAAGAAGCTTTTAAATCAGGTACTTTCTCAAGAAAAAAATCTGTAATGGAGCAGGAGTGGAGATGGGGATGAATGTGTGGTTTGGGCTTCCTTTTGCCATCCTCATAGGATCTCATAGGTTAAGGAGTACGAATATCTGAGTGATTGTTCCTCCCTGTTGCTCCAGAGATAATGCTGGTGGTGGAAGCAGTGGTTTAGCCAAGGTTCTCTTCCCAGTGAGGAAGCTTTTTGTGGGGAAGGTGCTGGTGATATTCTCCTGCCTGTTTCTCCTGGTTTGGTGTGGTTTCCTGGGGGTGAGCAAGACCTGGATTTCTTTGTTCCTCCCTCTTTCCTCGTGGCCAAGCCCTGGTTGTGGATTGTTTAGCAGCCCCTTCCTGATACTCAGTGCAAGCCATCTGCCAGGGTTGGCTTCTTTGACATTAACAGTGTGTCCTGCCTGTCTCTGATGACCTCCTGTGGTTGCCTCCCTCCCCACTGGAGGAGATTATTTTTTTGGGCAATGTTCCATACATTTATGGAAGCTTATTCCATATTTGTTTCCTTCCTGCCTATCTTTTGTCAGTGAAACTGTGGGAGTGATGGCCACTCTTATCACAGAATCATTTAGGTTGGAAAAGAACTCTGAGATAGTCTAACCTTTGCCTGATCACCACTTTGTCAACCAAACCAGAGTGCCATGTCCAGTCGTTTCTAGAACACCTCCAGTGGTGGTGACTCCCCCACCTCCCTGTGCAGTCCACTCTAATGCTTAACAGCCCTTTCTGTGATGAAATTCTTGCTGAACCTCCCCTGAGGCAACTTGAGGCTATGTCCTCTCATACTATTCCTGGTTTTCTGGGAGAAGAGTTTATCTGTCCTCTCAGCTTTGTGCAGATGTTCCACTCCACGTAAGGCTGCAAAAATACCAGGAAAACTTGTTCTGCTGGGCCAGGGCTCCACACCAACCTCTCCTGTTAGGCAGCAGCAAGGTCTCTGGCCATGCTGAAGGTGTCTGGCTGAGCAGCTGGTGCTCTGTGGTACTGTGGCAGTGTTGGCTCTCTCTGTAGGTACAGGTGTTCCTTATGATAATCTCCTTATTCAGAAACAACTGAAAATTTTGGTATGCGTGGCCAGCTAACAGGCCTTTTCAAAGGTGCAGTAGCAGCAGACAGGAATGACCCACAAGTCAGAGCTCCTGAAAGCTGTGTCATTCTTCTTGAGGGTCAGTCATTTTCTAACAGTTTTCATTCTGACTCAAGAAAAACACGAGCGTGGCTGTTCCAGCACAGCTGGTTTGTTTGTGTCCCTGCCTTTGGCTGGCTTACTCCCACGGAGTCCCTGTGGAGTTTCTGGTTCTCACAAATGCCTCTTCAGAAGTTTTGGACCGGGGAGTGACTGGGATCAGAGTTGAAATACCAAATTGCATCTGAATTGCGTGTGAATGTTGAGCTCTCTTGCCATCCATGTGCTGGTGTTACTTCCCTACTGAAGTTTGTGCAGAAAGGAAGAGCAAGGCAGGTCTTTTTTAAGGAAGCAGAGTCTAACCACAGGAATGCTTCAGACGGGTCTAGCTGGAGCACCTGACCCTTAATGTAGCTTAATTCAGTGCTGTTTAGTTGAAATAACATTTCTTTCTGGTTTGAGCTGACTTAGCTTGATGCTCCAAGTACCCTAAAAGCAAGATCTGTCCCTGTCTGTTCAGTTCAGCTGGTGTAAGATGTTTCATGCACCATGTGGATAAACACTTAAAACAGTTTCTATTTGATATTTAACTTTTCTTATTTTCCAGTTCTGGTTTAAATAAAATGGAATTTTGGAAACTAAAAATTTTTTTCTTGGTAATTCTTTTCAGATTCAAAATTTGATCCATTTATTGTTCATTTTAATCAGATGAAGGAATTATTTAGGACTTTTTTCTTTTTTTCCCAGAGGTTAAAATTGAGTAAGGTTTTGCAATGAATAATCACTTCCTGAAGAATTCAAGTGCTAATTACTAACTCTTTAACACAGTAACCTACCTGAAATAATGAAGGCATTGGGTGCAATTAAAGTATATGATTAAATTGTAAAATATATGATTAAACTGTAAAATCATGATCTTCTTGACAATCTCTGTCATCCAACTTTTGAGTCATATGTGCAAGGCCATTTATTGAGCACGCTAGCTCAGCCTGCAATAAAATTAAATTAATCAAGTAGGGAAGTAACCAAATGTTCCCAGTACAACAGCAGGGCTTTGTGTCCCAAAGCAAATGGATTCCAACTGTCCCTTTGCAGTGCAGGAGGGATGGGGGTGAGAAAGGGTCTAAATGCTACTGTCGAAGGCTTAATGCTTTTGGAGCACTAAAACTCTCACTCTGTGGTGACCCCAGAGTGTGACACTGATATCAAAGTTATTGTGAACTAAGTGGGCACAACAAACTGAAGGAACTGATTTGTCAGGTCTTCCCCTTCATTTGCCACCATCCAGCACTGGTTGGTGCAGCTGGGCTCTGAGTGAATGGGGAAACAAGGAAGAGCAGACACCAGCTGGAGAAGGCAGCAGTAAATCTGAACGGGTTAGCCAAAATCACCTAGCAGATGAATGAAAGCCACTGCCAAGCTGGAAACTTCTCATTGTGCACCTGGAAAAGCTTGGTAGGTTAGTCATTGGTAATGTTTTCAAGTATGTTATTTTCCCCCCTCCCTCCCCTGCATGCCTTTGGCTTTTGAAAACAGATTTATGCAAAGTGACTGTTGCTACTGATGCTTGTAGGAGGGTGAGGGAGGCACCTTTCTCCATGACTTTGTGAAATCCTGAGTGCACCCTGAGTAGAAAAATGTCACCTTGCCATTAGTTACCCACGTCAAGGCAACTTTCTGTCATTTCTTTAAATGCTGCTCCCTCATGTAACCATAGTAACAGTCCTTTTACCTTTAGGTAAAAGCCATTAGTTAATAGAAAGCTAATGAATGAGTTTGCAAGTGGAAATTACAGCCTGGTTTCTTAGAGAAAGTTTTATGATGTAACAGCTTGTACCGAAACTGGGTGATTACTTCTGGTCTTATCTGAAAGCAACCTATAAACAACATGAGGCATCATTTACAGGCCTGTCCTGTAATTAGTTTGTAGAGAGATTGAAGTCATCTTGATGAGGGATACATGCTGATAGGTAGTTCAAAATGCCAGTGGTTTCCTCTTCAAGTGTTCCAGGTTTTGAAATTACCCTATTTTGAAAGCAGTCTTCTGGGAATTTGTGAGCAGTGGCAGCAAGTATTTCTGTAGCCACCCTTGTGGCTCAAGGCAGTGGGAAGAAGTGTCCTCTGCTTCCCTGGGGGACTGCCTGGGGCTTCAGACTGCAAAATGTGCTGTGGTGACAGCTGAGTCTTGGATTGGGATCCTTATCTTCCGGTGCCCTGGTGTGAGTGGCTAGCCTGGTTTTCACGTTTGTTTGTTTTAGAAAACTTTATATGGTTGTAATTCTCTGAACTTGCCCTTATCTGCTGTGCACTGGAGTTCTGTGTACTCTGTCCATGCTCCCTCCCTTCCCTCCCTATGCTCCAGAAAAGCTGTGGAGGTGGTTTCCTGGATTTCCCCATGCTGCTGGAATTTCCCATTGCCTGTTGAAGGCTTATTGTGGGCCACAGAGAGGCTCTGGGGACTGAAAGATTATCAAGCACATTTCTGATCTGAAGAGATATTCCTTCTTGGGGATAATGACTGAATGAGTGATGGTGCATGATTTGCTCCTGGTAGAAAGCTGAAGAATCATAGAATTGTTAAGGTTAGAAAAGACCTTTAAGATCATCAGGTCCAACTGTCAGCCCAGCACTGCCGCTGTGTTTGCCACTAAACCATGTCCTCAAGTGCTACCTCTACATGTTTTTTGAACACTTCCACAGATAGTGACTCCACCATTGCCCTGGGCAGCCTGTTCCAGTGCTTTAGAAACCTTTAAATCTTTTTCCTAATATTTCATCTGAAGCTCCCTTGGTGTAACTTGAGGCCACATCTGGTCCCGTCACTTGTTGTCTGGGAGAACAGTTTGACCTGGCATGGCTCCAGCCTCCTTCAAACAGTTATAGAGAGTGAGAAAATCCCCCGTGAGCCTCCTTTTCTCCAGGCTGAAGACCCCCAGCTCCCTCATCTCCTCCTCACCAGACTTGGCTCCAGACCCTTCCCCAGCCCTGCTGCCCTTTGTTTGCCCCACTGTACAACATGCAGGTACTGCAGCAGGAACTTAGAGCCTCCCTGGTTTCTAATAAATAGCTTTGGTAGGGAAGAATTTGTGTATGGAAATAAAATGTGTACGGAAAACAGGAATTTCAGCTTATAGTGGATCAGTTTCCAGAATTCAAACATAAACACCTTCCCAAAGGTTTGAAGGAAAGTAGCAAAACTCTAGAGGTGTCTGGCCGAAAATGGACTGTGTATGACCTCGCACACTTAGCAGACTGGCAGCCTCAGGAAACTCAACTGTGTTCTTGATTTCAGAACAGCCATTCTAAATAGCTCTCACACTCAACTGAAGCAGTCTGTGGCTTTGTAAAATGGGAAGGGTTTGGTGGCTCAGGGGACTGATGCTAAAAGTGGCACGTTTCGTTTCAAGTTTCAGGGGGAAGGAAGCATGCTCTTGGTATGCAAGTGAACAGAATTCAACCCTGAGCAAATAATGCTACAGTCTTGTGGGTATTTAGTGGTTTCATGTTAAGTCTGGTCTGATTGAATTCTCAGACGGTCCAGATCCATGGTATCCATATTTCCTGCTCTTATTTCTGAGAAATTTTGAGTTTTCCATCTGCTTGATTCCCTTTAGTGAAGGCAAATCCAAGAATGAGAAGGATGTTTGTACACAGATTCCAGAGGGACGCTGTGTCACTGCTGCCTGTGGGGTCAGTGTTAGGCATTTTGGCATGATATCTGTCTGTAATTTTCAGTAGTGGGCCCTCATCCCATTCTCTTAAAACATGCTTTATTCTCTGTATGGGAACTTTTGTGCCAGACTGAGCATTCAGCTTTTCAAGAGAACGCTGCTTCTGTCTGGCAGGGCAGTGCCTTGCATTTGCTTTCTTTCTGTTGAAAAGACTCTTGGCATAGGGAGGAATTTCTTACCTCTAAACCCCTAGCAATTGTTCCCAGCCCCACCTATCCCTGTCTTGCGTGTCCTAAGCCCTCCTGGGATTGAGTTCTGCAGATCTGACACTCTGTGACATCTCAGGGAGCACAGCCTAAGCAGCATGAGGTGTATCCCCTCCTTTTCCTGACCTCGTGCTCATGGGTGAGACTTATTCCTTGTGACTGGCGGTATGTGGCAGTCTCATGCCCTTTGATGAAGCTTCTGGAATGAGACCAAAAAGCCATTGTTCCTTTTTGTAAAGTCCTTCTGACAGCTCCCAAAAAAGTTCTTCTTTTTCTCAATTCCTTTTTGCTTTTCTGAGAGTTTCCACTGCTCTTTATCTTCCAGTTCCAACAAAATGTGGTGGTTTTTTCCTCTTTTGGTGAATAAATAATTCTTTTCAAGAATAAAGATCTCTTCTTTCAGGAGATTACAGTTATGTGAAAAAGGCATATGCGGGTGAGGCTTTACCTTTTAGGAAACTGTAGCCTTGAAGTAGCTCCCAAGTGACAATGCAGAAAGACAAGCATTCATTCAGCTGAATCTATGTCATGCATTTTTTTGTTATTTTGGAAGCAGTTCCTGCCTGAACATCTGCTTCTAGTACTCTCTGTACAATGGTTTATTTTACTGTTGTTTAAACTACGGAGGTATTGTAGGCTAGAATGTTAACACAGAAGTAAGGAATTATTTTTTTTCTTCACTGAGGGCTTTTTTCCTCTGGCACCTGCTCAAACTAACCCTTAAATCAGTGGTATTACCTGACTCTGGAGCACTCAACAACCAAGCAGCTAAGCTGATCCTTAGATTAAATTATGTGAAGAGTCCTGGAGGCATGATTAAATTAACTGATATCAGTAAAAATGTTTGGATTAATACAATACTGACCAACACTAATGCTTCTGAAGTGGATGATCTGGAGATGTAAAAATGAGACCTGGTTTGGAAGAGTGATGATCCAGTTTGGGTTACTAGCACCACTTGGGAGGAGAGAGTTCAACTTCTGTGCAAGTGGCTGCCTACTTATTGCAATAATCTCTGAAATGATTACTTAGCCCTCTTACTGCCTGTGATGTGTGTGAGGTTCTTGCTAGACACAAACTGGGGAGAAACGTATTGGAGTGGGAGAGAAGATGGGTGAAATAAAAATACCTCACTGCCTTTCCTCTGGCCCTCTCTGCACATTTATTATCTATTAATTATGTCAAGTGGTAGGAATCCCTGAATGTAGCTCCTCATAAGCCAGATACAGGCAAGAAGGACCAAAATGGATTGAAATATGTGGGAAGTTCTTTTCACAGTATGGGTGTGGTTGGCAGGTATTTCTCCTTGCTCTTTGTCTCATGGCCTTTCCCTTCCACCGCAGTTATTACTTGCCTTAAATGGGTTTGTGCCATCTGGATTAGAGATTCCCTGTGTTAAGTGACACTGTCTCATTAAAGATGAGGATGGCAGCCTAATCCTGTTGTTTGTCTGTTACTTGCAGAAACCTCCCTACACAAAGATGTCTCCCCCTAAATTTCTGCGAATAGTTTACAGCTCCGTTGTTCAGTTGGCTGAGTTCCTCAATTTTCATTGGAAGTCTGATTGTTTGAGCTCTTTCTTTGTTACTAAGCTCCCACAGAGGCACATGCACAGCTAGACATGTGCAAGGTTGGTTCAGGCTTCTTGGAAAAACAGGGTAAAGAGTGTATTGCTGCTAGGAATCATGGAGAGGGCGGAGCAGGGCTAGTGGTGGCCAGAGAGGTGACGCAGGATGCCCCCTCTTGCTAAGGAGGGATGAGCATCACAGGAGCAGCAGCTGCCTCTTGCTTCCCAAGTCCAGCCAGACTCCAGCCCTCTGTGATTTAAGTGGGAATATGTTTTGCCTGCATTTCCAGCTGAGGCCTGGAAATGCTGAAAGCAGGCACATTGTCTGACCTCAGCTCTCTGCCCAACACCTGGGATGTCTCAACAGCCTTGATTTCTTCCACTGCTTACAGCTGCTAAGTGTCTAAAAGCTCATAAATGTGATTCCTTTTATTTTGGTCTCCATCTCAACTGTCCAGTGTCCTGACAGCATGTAGCTGAAGCACCATAAAACTTAGAGAGGCTATAACTTGACAATAATTGAGTTACTGAACACTAAGTAAGAACCCAAGGCCAGGCTGGATGGGGCTCTGAGCAACCCAGTCTAGTGGAAGGTGTCCCTGCCCATGGAGAGGGGTTGGAATGAGATGATTTTTAAGATCCATTAAACCCCAGACCATCCTATGAACAGTATTGAGCTGTTAAGATTGTAAAGCTCCAAAATGATCCATTTTACAAGCGTGGCTTTTTTCCTCTCCAGTCTGCAGTTATCTTTCATGCTGAGCCAGGATTATAAAACCCCCTTGGTAAATGTTATCAGCACAAAGAAGGAAAGAGGAAAACTCCCTCCCTTGGAAGTTTTGAATTCAGGTAGTGGATATAGCCTAATCACAAGGGAGAAGGGAGAAAGGGAAATTCTGGGGGAATTTCCTAGGAAGCAGAAGGGAAACTATTCCAGGCTCAAGAGACTGCTTTGACCTGACAATAGTCAATAAAATGTCTTTATTACTTTTTCTTGAAGCCTTAGCTAGGAGGAAGTGCAACACACTAATGCCAGAGAATTTCTATTCTCCAAAATGACTTTCCAGCCCAATACTGTGAGAGCAGGGAAAATCCTGACCTGCAGATGTTTATTTTTGCTAGCAACAGGCTCCAGGATTACCAGTTTCTTTTCCTTATTATGATTCCTCTCTTCTCTTAGCTATTTTTGATTTGCATAATGTCTCAAAGAGGGGTTCTTTCTACAAGATGCCGTTAGTGATACATATAACAGTTCCACCAAGGCTCAACAGTCAGTTTATTTTTTCCACTCTCAGACCTGTTAGGAAAATAGATCTCATCCCTTAATTGTAATGCCAGAATCAGTTGGATTTATATTTCCTGCCAGGAGAGAAGAGGAAGAAAGTTGGACCAAGTTCAAAAAATGTTTTGTTCTATAGGAGGGAGTTAAGTATTCATTGACAAATTGATGAGCCTCACAGGTAAATGAGGCTAATTAGCAGCATATGCTGTTGAAGCTGCTGCACTGGATGTAGAAATGCTGTGAATGGCGGGTTTGAAAATGGAAATTCAGGGTGCCATGGTGAGAGGAGAGAAATAAACTGAGATTAATCAAGGCTGGTGCAACTTGTCTCAGCTCTTCCCTGGAGAATGATGTTCACTGGGGACTGAACTGACAGAGTCCCACACCAGGCACCTTGCTGGGGGGTTGTACACCTCAAGGATAAACCCTGACAACAGCAAGAAAAACCACCTGAGTCACCTCCTGGGTTTTTCTATTCAGCTACAAAATGCAGTTGTTTGAACATGTTTATAAGCAACTGTTCATCATAAAGTTTTTATAGACCTAGAACAAATCCTGGGGCAAATCAATGACATTAATTAGTTCACTGATGGCAGAGCTACTGAACCAAAAGCAGCTGGTCTGTGCCTGAGCTGGTCTCTCGAGGAGCATTGCTCTCTTAAAGCAAAAGTGAAGGTGTCTGGGTTTTATTTGTGGTTTGTTTTCTCACAATTCTGGTAAACAGACCTGCAACTGCAGTTTGTGAGAACTTTTCAAGGAGGGAGGAACTGTTTACAGAATAACTTTTCCAAAGTAATTCATAGCATGTACCCAGTACCACTGGCGTGTTAGTGAATTATCTCTGATATTTCTGCAGGTTCTCATGGCACCTGCCTTTATGAAAGGAAAAAAACCAGATGAGTAAGTAATTGAGAAATGGAAAAGCTTTTCCCTTCTCCAGGAGCCCAACCTGGCTTTTTCCATAGATGCCCACTGTAAAGTACAAAGTACTCATGGAATACTTTGTACTAGTAAAAAGATGAAGTCCTAGTGGTTCAAGGACTCTTGAACCAGTGACAAAAATAAGACTGAGAGTTGCCAGATGTTGCAGGCTTAAACTTGACCCCCTCCTCCCAATGGAATTGCCTTCCCAATGCCTGCTTTTTGAAAACATTTGTGAAGCTGAAGCCTATACAGTCTTTTAAACGTAGCTGCTCTGGAATAGGAGCAGAAAGCTTCCAGTTGTATGGCTATGTTGCAACCATGGGAATATTAATGTTCACCTAATTTCTGCCTGTCAGAGATAGATACAAAGAGGATCCTAAGCATGGGCCCCTTAAAAGTGCCTGTAAGCACTTCATGCTTCTTCTGCTAACCTATAAATAAATGTTCCAAGTGGAGAGCAGTCACAGAGAAATACTTTTTGCAGGTGCTGAAGGACTGTAGACTTTTGGCTTGATAGCTGAGGCGGATGTATTTTTTCTTTTGTCTGAAGAAGAGTTCTATAACAGTCAATTTGTGTAAGTAGGAGAAGGAAGAGTGGGGATCATAAGCACTTCCTTCAGGCCCCACACTCTGGAATGTTTCTCAACATTCTCAAAGCTTTCAGATCTTTTTAATGCTTGGTTCAGATTTAGTTCAGCCAAATGATTTTCTGTCTGGAGCACCCATCTCTCATGCATTGTGTAAGCGTGATCAGATCTTGTCTCGTTCTTGTCCCACCAGCAAAAGAGCAATTGCTGTTATTAGTGCAATAGCACTAATAGCATTTTTTTATCCCTGACTGTAATCACAGCCACACAGGGAGATGCTGGCTTCTTTTCAAAGTAAAAAGCTTGGGGTTTGGCAGCAAAGCAAGGAAGCCCTCCTTTGTTTTGAACCTCTCTAAAAGACCACTTGTGTTTGCTTCCCGCTTACAGGTTTCTATTCAGAACCGTGGCATCTTCCGACCTACCCTTGTCTGACAACAATGCCCTATTCTTCCTATGGCTGTGTGCATGTAAATCAATTTTCATGTTGCTTGCTCTCTCCTTTAGGTCTATGTGGGGACCTACTGCAAGTTGTTTCATTATTGTTATCTGTGCGTGTATCTTCATGGGGCAAGCGGTGTGTGTTACTTTTGCTTTTTCTGTGGTGGTTCAGTGCCTTGACTTTCCTGTTGGAGACTGCAACTCTTCAGCAGGATTTTTTTGGTGAATGATCTTTTAAATGAAAGCTGTACTTGGTTGGACTCTTGCTCTTCTAGAATTGGAAGATGACCACCAGCTCTGGTTTTAAAAAATGCAAACACAGCTCCTCCCATTCCTTCTCTCCCCCTTCCCACAGTGGACAGTAGAAGGTCTTATCCCCCAGAAGACAGCAAAAGAACAGTGTAAGATGGAAGCCACAATTTCTTATGCTGCCACATTTTTTATTGCAATTCCTTTTTGTGATTTCACTTTCCTATTGCAAATCAGCACTGGCAGCCTTGCAAGCCCTTATCTGGGATAACTAGGACACAGAGAATAGAAAAACCAATTACAACAGCATTACAGATGGTTTTACAAAGGTTGACTTTAGAACTGAGAGATTCCAGCATGTGACACAAATGTTTTGCATGGGATGTTGTATTCCCTAACAGACTGGTTGTGTCAAGGGAAGGCAAACAGTTGTTCCATAACTTCTGGGAGAAAAGTGCACAGAAGTGCATGGAAAGGGCAAATGAATTCTGGCATGGGTTCTCTGCTGATGTTAATGCTTTTGCCATCTAACACAAATTCCCTGGACTCAAGAGCTGACTTTACATGACTGTCTTGGTTTTGTCTTTTCTCTTGCCTTGAGAAGAGAAACTCCTTTGTTTGTTTGTTTGTTTTCTTAAAAATTTTCTTATTTTTACAAGATTTGTCAAAGGGCTACAAGGGATGTTGGGGAGAAGACGGAGGAATTAAGCAGGTGCTTTGCTTGATCCCATAAACTTTACTTTTCTTAAGAAACCAGGTTGTGAACTTGTTAATTGCATCTTTGTACAATTGGCTGGTGCTGATCTTTGATTTGTGATAGAACAGGAAAATTAGGCCAGTCCTTGAACTTAACAACTAAAGATGACAACCCAATATGTAAATTTATTATTGCTTCCAAGAACTGGGGGGGATGTAAGTCCTAAAAGTTACTGACTTTTTAAATAGTCTTTCGTTTGCTCTTCTAAGGTGAAATGGATTAGTGAGAATGGAGCTCTGGTAATGAATTGTCTCATTTCTTCAGAGGATGCTTATTTCAGTTGTAGACACATAACCCTTTCACCAGTGAGTATATTTAATACCAGAGAGCACTATACTTTTCATCTGAAAGTAGGACACAGTTGAAAGTAGGCTGGAGAATTAATATCTGAAAGCAGCCAGATGGTGTCAATCTCATAAATTCTGCCCAGATGTCTTGTGTTGCAATAGCATCTGGTGGTCACTTGGTAGTGGACCATAGGGTCATCCTAAGAGACAACAGGGTCATCCTGATCTGTGGAGGTCCCTTTAGATATGGCCCTGGGCCCAAACAAAGTACCTTGGCAATGAGTCACTGGCTCAACCGTGTGCGACTCTGCTATAAAGGAAACTTGCTGGCTATGTAGGCAGCTGCATCTACAGCAGGGGAGTGGCACATGGGTAGCTGTTTTCTTTTCTTGTCTCTATTCTAGAGTGCACCAAACGAAACCTTTCTCAGTGTCAGAGATGCCAAACAGGACTTTTGTATGCTTATGCTCTTCGGAGCATGTTGGTAAGTAATGACTTGAAAAGAAAGAGCAGCAGTTTGTGCAGAACCACAAGGTTCCATGCTATGAAAGATCAGCCTGACCTCTTTGTGGTTCTATGTTTTCAATGTAGGAAATCCCCCTGTGAAAGTTTTAGGTGAACTTAGTTTGCAGCCTATTTTCAACCGGCCACGAAGTGGAAGTTGAGGGTGTGAAATGCGTGGCCCAGATAAGGCTTGAAAATTCAGCAGAGCATTGCACTGACCCACAGCTGGGTCTTTAGAACTTGCTTTCCCTCAAATGACTGAGCCCCTTCCTTTCCAAAACAGCAACATTTACCTTTGCCAGTGTTGGTGAGAGGTCTTGACAGTGCTCTGGCTGAAGCTTGAGTGACATCTCCCTGCTGCCAAGACACAGCCTTACCCTGCCTTGAACTCCTGCTCTTTCCTTTCCACTGATTAACACCCTGTGAAATACCCTCTGATGCCATCTCACACCAGGTGTTCTTTTTCCCTAGGATGAATCTGCTTCTGCAGGGGTGGGGAGAGGTTGCAGCTTCACAGTTGTGATCTGGTATCTCTGAGTAGCTGCAGGAGCTGTTTCAGTCTCGGCAGTGCCACAGTCACAAAGCTCCCCTGCGCAGTAGTAAGTGCCTGTGGCACATCTGCTTTGGCACCCTCTGAGCTCTTGGCTGGAGTTGTGCGCAAGTGAAGAGGTTTTGTGCCACCTAGACAACAACTGTTCTTTGGAAATCCAGGAAAAAGTTGGTGGGAGCACTACAGTGATACAATCTGTGCGGCTGATTTTGGAAACACTGATAAGTATGTGTATTATACAGCAGTGAGTTGCTAGTTGGGCACGTGATCTGCCTTGGAGCATAAAGGGCAGAAAGGTGCGCTGGTTGTTCCAGCCATGTCAAAAATCAAGGATGTGTGCGAGTGGAAATCTCTAATCTTACCTAATAACGCTGAATCCTTGGATACCCTCTCCTGGGCTATCAGAGAACCAATGTTATTTATGAGGCCATTCATAACTGAGCAGGTGGCTATGGCTGTGCAGTGTCAGGGCCAGCCTCAAATGTTTCTCTGTTCACATTTCCTAGAGTCATGACATAAACGTTGCACATCCGAGTTGTGATAACTTTTAAACTGGTTGCTCTCAACCTTGTCTGATAGTCTTTGCTTTAGTGATCTCTTAAGGTGCAAATACACCCAAATCCGAGACAGGATCTGAGCTTTCTCTCATATCATACACATTGAGAACTGTAAATACCAGTGATTAGCCCTGTTTTCTGCGAGACCAAGACATGTAAAATATCAGCTGAAAGAACTATCTCTATATATGTGAGACATCATTGTTTATCTTTGGGTTTCTCTAGGTAAGAATGCCTGCTGCACTTCCCTTAGAAAAGACTACCTCCTTTTATTCAGTTGTTGCACAAAATGTTTAAAATCATAGGTCAAATATTTTATTATTTGTCCATGTGCAGGGCAGAGGCAGGAGCATATCTGGTTAGGCTCTTTTGGCATCTCATAATATGCTGTGTATATTTTGTTTGGATGGAAGGGATGTTCTTACTTTCATGTCTTGAAGTACTTACCAGTGTGTTTCCACTACAGTCAAACCCTCCTAAATCACAATATTATTCAATGCACAGCTGTTGCTCCTAGAGTAAACAATTGATTTTTCTGCTTTGCCATCACATTCTAGGGAAGTAGACACTTCCAGGGAGATGTCTAACAAAGCTGTATCCAGGAGGATTTTTGTCATTGCGATGTCCTACTTTTAGTCTAGACAGATGTAGCAACTGAGTGGGTCTTCCTATGGCCGGGAAGAGATGCTTCCCCTCAGCCAGCCCTGTTCCCACAGCTGGACTGTCTGAATTCACATCCTCTCTTGCCACCAGTGCTTCACAAAAACTCGTGTTTTTGATGTGCCCAAAACTTGAGTTCTGAGTATTTGTGGTAACAGCTGGCCAGACTTGGGGCTTCAGCAATGACTGAACTTGGAGTGAAAACTGCACACAAACTTTGATTTGGAAAGGCAGGATTCCTGCTCCAATTTGTCTTTGCTTGCTGGTATAAATAGCTGATGCATTCAATGAGAATTTGAGCTGAATCAATCCTTGATGGGAATGTGACAATTACCTACTTCTTACTCAAACTGCACCTTGTAATTTCAGCTGGGGTGGTGGGGAGGAGTGTTGGGTGGGACTTCCGTGCAATCTACTGCATCTGTAACTCTCAGAGGAAAAGGGATGTGGTGTCCTCAGGCAGGAAAGTACCAAATGCTAATTGATTAGGTATGGCATTGTGCATATTTTGCAGGCAGCCGCCAAACATCTTGAGACCTCATTATAATGCGGGCAAACAAAGTATTGTGTTTGGATCTTTAGAGGACTATGGAATGGTGTTAAACATTACAGCTGCCGTTTTTGCAGACACAAATGTCCATTTGTGAGCATATGCAATGGAACGAGGTTATTTTTTCCCCTCCCCTGCTGACAATTTTCCACAAATGTAACTAGAAATTATTAGGTGTGATTGGTCCTGTGCTTTTAAGTGACAGATATTAAACAAAGTAGTAGCTTATGGGTTCAACCCAAGGGAGAAATGATTTATAGGAAGCACTCAAGGCATGTGAAGTTTACATGACCTAGTTTTGAAGCACTTCCTCAGGGCACTCACGGAAATCTTCTCTAGATGTTAACATGCTGATCTCATACTTGCAGTTCAAAGCCCTTACATTCCTCTCCTGCTACCAGATGGGACTTGAAGAGCTTTGTTAAGTTTGTATCTCACAATGCTCCAGACTGTGAGGAACTCAAACCTGACCTCAGTGCTTCTAGGACTGTTTATTTAGAGGACTGAACTAAGAGTGTTACACGTTGGCCTTTTTACAGCCATTCAAGCTGTAAACCATCATTTGGGAGATTGAGTTGGCAGCTGAAGGACAGTGAACACCTCAGAGCAGCTCTGAAGTAGAACACAGGTTTCAGAAATTGAAGCAATCCTATTTCTCTGCAGTTGTTCAGGGATGGCAAAGTGTCTGGGCGTTGCAGCCCCCCAGGTTCTGGAGCTACCTGAGATGAAATACCTGCCCTGGCCTAACCAGGGTAAGACATGGGGTATCTCTGATCCACACCTTGCTGGTAGGGATGCAGTGGTGGCCTTGCCATGACTTGTGTTACTTCACTGAGCTCTGTTTCTTACACCTGCTTCATCCCAAAGTCTCTGCACCATGGACTGCAAATGCAAGATGGATTGGAGCTGAAGTTTACACCCCCTGGAGATGACCCTTGACATGAGGACTATTTCTGAGTGGGAACTTGTTCATGCATGTCTCAATACAGAAGAGTAAGCAAAAATAGGAATCAATATAATAAAACTGAATTTCAGCCAAGGGTATCCTAAGTTAGATCCTTCTCTCCCTTCTGAGGTGTGGGACACATCTGTAGTTGGGCTGAGGCAGGGACATGCTGCAATGTCAAGCCAGCAAAGCTGCCCTTAGATCAGCTCGTGCAGGTCTCTTTGCATCTGAATTGGGTTGTTCAACTTCAATGAAAGCAGTATTTGGAAAACACCTGTAATACAGTGGCTTCATTACATGACCACCATGAAAATTGTAGCTGCAGTGAGGTTCTCAAAAGGTGAAATTAACTGTGTGGCAGATAATCTTTGAGGACAGAAGTTTCCCATGAGCAAATTCCAAGATCCCCTAGGCCTACCATACAACCCTGGTATCTCTTTAATTAGGTATTTTGCTTTTTGGTTTAAGAATATGAAGGTTTCATCCAGGCACTTGTGCAGCTCTATCCTCATGTTTGTGCTCAGCAAGTAATGCTACCTTCCTTGGCATTAATAGATCCCAGGTGTGGACCCAAGCAATGTTTATAAAATTAGGCTTCCCCAGAGTACACTTGTTGGATGGATGACAACACTCTAGTACAAATCAACACTCTTTTGTGCTTCATTCCTCTGTGGTGAGTGAAGAAATGGGGGAGGATGTAGTAAAATGTGCTGCAGCACAGGGACTTACGGGAGTCTTAGTCATGGATGAAATGAAATGCTGACCCCTGACTCTCTATCTTGGCACAGCTGTCTTATGGAGGGGACCTTTCCAAGAAAACGTTTTAGCCCTAAAGCTTTTAATTTCATGCCCCCTCCCCCCTCTCCTTTCCCTGCGGAGAACTTAGAGAGTAGAAGAGATGCAACAGAACATGGGAACCCCAGGGAGCTTTCACTCCCATCCTCACATGTTGTTTCAGACTTTCTTGTCAAGAAAAATTCCTTCCTCATCTTAAACAAACAAACAAAAAATCAATCTGTAAAAAAATATGGATTTTGTTACAGGAGACAGTAGAACCGCTAATAGATTCTACTCTATAGGTCCTATCACTATGGGGCTTTAGATTCATTCAGGATCATACTTTGCTTTCAAAAATCTCTGAGAAATACAAGTACAATGCTACCTACAGTCCTGCCAGCTGCCAGGAAAACTTAGCTTGCAGCCTGAGTACTCAGAAGCATCACTATGGATGACTGAGTGAGGAGTATATGGGACTGAATTAACTGTGGAATGGCCCTTCCTGGATCTGTGGTAGAGCTGGAAAAGTGGTGACACTCCTGTTGCCATTTCTTCTCACCTCTTGGGTTTCTCAAATGCTTCTGGGCATCTCCTTTTCCTTCTTCATCATTTCCATTGCTATTTAAAGAAAATGTCATCCTCTGGATACTAAACTGCATTTGGGTAACAGGAGGAACCAAGTTTAAGCTGGTCTGCCTCAATGAGGGAAATATATGGAGTTCTGTATGCTGTTCCTTTTCCCGATGTCAAAATAAATCTGTCCTCTTTGGAGAAACAATGGGAAGGATCTGCTTAGCTCTAGTTCTGAATTCTTGCCAATCAGCAATCATTGGCCTGGCAAGACTACTGATAAAGGAGCTGAAAGCAAATTTGCTTTTACAAAAAACTTCTGGTTCCGAACTGAAGCATGTGCCAACGTAGAACATGGGGGGCTCAGGTCTTACAAAAGAAACCAGAGTTGGTGATTACCCTTAAATGCACTTAGCTGAGAAATGTGTTTGGACTCTACAACTAATTAACTATATTCATAAACTGATGGGAGGCAAAAAAAAAAAATCAAACCGCAGTCTCCTTCATCTCATTTAGCCTGGTCTTTTCAGCTGCCTTGCAAGGAAATTGTTAGTGGAGTAAAATAATATGGAAAACGGCGTGATAACATATGCACGAGGTAGTGTGAGAGGAAAATACATGCAAGACTAAGTTGTAGAAATAATTTAAAAAATTTGAACCTTCTAGATTATAACCCATCACAGTTATCTAGATGAATAATCTGCCTGTGGTCTCCACCCTTCCCATTCTTTAATAAAGTTGCATTCTTCAACTATACCAAGCAAAAGCTGAATTACACCACTCACCAATCTCCTTTTTTTGTAGAACAGAAGTGAATTTGGAGTGAAACTTTGGGTATGGGGGAGATGCTATTAATAACTCCCCTTCAGCAGATGGAATTCATGCCCACGCAATGCTACACTAAGACAGTGGCACTTCTTTAGCCCTTGTTAGCACAGGCACCTCTGCACCATACCTTGCTGTAGGGTTAGGCTGTGCCTCAAGGTGTTGAGGTGCTGTTTTAAAAACATATGAGCAGACGTGAACTGAAATCAGTGACTGGAATTCTCTGAGGCTCAGGCTGCTGTGGAAAAATATGGCTGCAGGTACATTTACAACACATGCACACCCCCAAATGCTTCTGAAAATTCAGTGTTCAATGAGATTCACTCAGTAAAATATGTTCACATTCAGCATGTGTGTTTATATCTAACGGATTGTTGTAGAAAAGTATCTCATTGATCAGAGGACAGTTTATATACATTTTCCTCTCTTCCTCTTATTCCTCTCACCTGTTGAACCAAAGCTCAGTCATTGACAGGTGCATGCAGTGTCCCGTCACCTGGATGTTTTGGTGGATGTTTAGGAATGCTCAGCTTCCAGAGGGGGCAGTTGCTCTATAGGCTCCTCATCCTGAGAGGGAGGGAAGGCTGTAACAGAGTTTAGAAAAGGCATGTGAGAGGGGTGTGGAAGACAAACCAGCTCAACTTTTTCAAAGGATTCTTAAGTGCTTTTCATAGAAGCATAGAATGAGGTGGAAGTGACCGTGAAAGATCATCTTGTTCCAAACCCCCCTGCCATGGGTGAGGACACCTTCTTGTAGACCAGGTTGCTCAGAGCCACATCCAACCTGACCTGGATGCTTCCAGGAATGGGGCATCCACAACTTCTCTGGGCAAACTAATCCAGTGCCTCTCCACCCTCACAGTAAATAATTTCCCCCTTAAGTGCAATGTACTTCTACCCTTTTTCAGTTTAAAATTATTGTCCTTTGTCCTGTCACTACAGGCCCTGGTAAAAAGTCTCTTTCTTACCAGCCCCTGAAAGGCCTCTCTGAGGTCTCCATGGTGACTTCTCCAGGCTGAACAACCTCAGCTTTCTCAGCCTGTGTTCAGAGGAGAGGTGTTCCAGCACTGACTATTGTTGTGGACTACTTCTGGATCTGCGGCAACAGGTCTCTGTTTTATGTTAGCAGTAAACTGTAGATGCCGTTTACCATGATAAGGTGGGAAAATCGAACAACCCCCCTGAAGAGTTGACTGCACCTGTGTGTGTGGTTAGGTGGTGGTTTGATTGTGTTGGTTTTTTGGTTTTTTTTTCAAAGGATGTATAGTTCTTTTCTTTTGTAGAGTGAAGTGTTCTCCCACCCATCCCTCAACCAATGAGTGGCTTCTCAGGAGATAAAATGTCCAGGACTGGTGACTGTTCTACCAAAAGATCAGTCCCCCGAATGTAGTATACACCCATGCAATCGTTTTTTAGGACTTTCCCAACTAGGGTAAGTATATCAGAGGCTTTTTTCTAATGGTTATCTTGGTAAATATTTCAATATCCTAGTCTGTATTACAAGAAGAGCCCTTGGAGCTGAAAGTTTATCACCTCCTCACCCTTTCCAGAAGCAGAAAAATGATTTTTATGGAGTGAAAAATCTGTGCTGATCTCCACCTTTGCACTACTTCCACTTGTATTACTAAGATAAACTCCAAATAATGGCAAACTTTTTGCTTTAATGAGAACTGAAATCTATAGCTGTGTCATTTCACGTCTTCCTCAGGATTCACTTTTAGTCAACTGGTGAAACACAGCTTTCAAAAAGGCAAAATTATCTGGCATGAGCTGGCTCTTGAGGGGGTCTGAGTTCCAGATTCACATGGAGGAGGTATGAGAAATTGGACTTTGTGGCATCTGTTGCTCTGCCATTTTCCTAGGTGTGTCTCTCCTACCTTCCTCTGTCCCTGCATTAATTTGGTGGGTACAGTCCCCTCTCAAGGGACAAGCGATCAAGAAGAAAATTAGATTTTATTATTGGAAAGAATTTTTAAATGCCCTGCATTTTTAAATGCCCTCCTATACTGGCATGTACATCTATATCTATGGATGTGTAGTTTTTGTGGTTTGG
>WEIT01003937.1:37564-105214 GCA_013389985.1 Dryoscopus gambensis
AATAAAATTCTGAATTTGTAGAAGTTATTTTCTCTCTAGCACTGAAGCATAAAAGTGGAAGGCTTCCAAGACTAGAGTTCCTGGTGAAGTACCAACACCATCTATGGCTGCAGTAATGCCAAGAGAAAGTCATATTGGTGGTTTTTTCCTCTCATGCTCTTCTGAGAGCTACTCTTCTGGAAGATCCTAATCCTACTCTGAAAGCTCTTCTCACAACAGCAGAAGTACTGTCCAAAATAACTCAGCTGTTGGAATCTGACCCACAGGTGCCATGTCCTGCTCCAGATGAAAGAAAAGCACTCCAGAACAAAGTTTCAGGATGTGATGGTGTATCCTTAATGCTTCATAGACTAATTCCTTCTTTATATGCTTTGAACAAGCCTGAATTTAAACCATCAGCTGAGGTAATTCCCCTGTGTGTCCAGTGATTTCAATAGCCTTTTTCACTACATTCCTTTAAAGTTCTATGTCTTTAAATACAAGTTTTTCCTGTGTTTTTAATTTGAGGTGGACTGTCTTGGTGATTAAGTACCACCTAACAACAACAACAAAAAAAACCAACAAAAACCAAACCAAACAAACAAACAAACCCCATCAGGATGGAAAGGCTACTGTGTTCCAGCTTTGTCCTTAGATACCCTCTGTGTCTTCCATTCCTTTCTCACATTATTGCTGTCCTCCCATCTTGTGGGAGGAGGTAGCAGATATGGATCACTAATGCATTCTTTCAAAACCTCTCAGTGTACAAAAATGCAGGAGCCACAGACACCCATGGTCATTTAATGGTCTGGAGTGAAGGTTGTGGGTCTGGTGGGCATGGCCACAGAGTTATTACTCAATTTGATTTTCAGTGATAAATACAAAGGAGTCATGCTGATCTGTGGTGAATGCTGACAAGAATAAAGCTCTCCAGAGTGTGGTTGTGCTTTGGTTTGGAATTGGTTTTTGTTGGGGATATTTTTTTTCCAGGCTCATTAATGGCTCAAGCTACAGAAGTGAGATGCTGTGATCGCTCAGTGTTCCGCTGTGCTATGCTGAGTGTAGTTAGGCTTGAAAGATAATGAGGACCTGGCAGCAGTGCAATACTGGCTTATAATTGTTTATCTTGACAGAAAGAAAAGACTGAAAAAAATATTTTTTTCTTCTTACCCTTCCTGTTCTTTCAACTTTGTCCTATTAAACTAAGCTAGCATGGGTTGAGTGACCTGAAGGAGAGTGCTGCTATGGCTATACACTTTCAAAATCCAGTCATAACTTTTCCACAGTCCCAGAGTGGAAGTGACCTCTGGAAGTTATTTGTTTCTGCTCCCCTGCTCAAGCCAGGCCACCTACTTGATCTTCAGACAGAGCCTCCTGTGTGTGCCCATTGCCTCTGGTCCTGCCACTGGGCACTACTGAAGAGAGCCTGGCTCTGTCCTCTTTGCACCCTCCCTGATGAAATATATACATACACTGATGAAATCCCACCTGAGCCTTCTTTGCCCGAGACAGAACAGCACCAGCTCTCTCAGCCTTTCCTCACAAAACACATACTCCAGTCTCTTCATCATCTTTGTGGCCCTTCACTGCACCCTCTCTCCTTTAAGTTAATGTATTTATTGTGTGGGGAGCCCAGAACTCTGGGAGTGCCTTCATCAGTGCTGAGGAGAGGGATGGGATCACCCCCCTCACCCTGCAGGCAATATTTTGCCTAGTGCAGCTCAGGATACCGTTAACCTTCTTTGCCACAAGGAGACAATGCTGACTTACGTTCAACATGGATCCTTTTTCTTTCTTTTCTTGAAGACAGGGATGATTGTTCTCCTCTACTTCTCTGGCACTGCTTGCAATTGCCATCATCAGTCAAAGATTATCAAGAGTGGCCTTGCAATGGTATCTGCTATGTCCCTCAGTGCTCATTGGTGCATCCCATCAAGACCCTGAATGGATCCAATTCCAAGTGGATTTTGACTTTCTTAACTGTGTTTCTGCATGCTCAGACAGTGTCTCTTTGTTCCTTGCATGTTACCCAGCCCTGCTCCACCCTCTGCATGCTTACTTTTGTGCCTGAGTTTTGCCAGGATCTCCTTGTACATCCATGCTGGCCTCTTGGTAAATTTTTTTTTTCTTGCTTCCTACAGTGTGTAGGAATTTCAATGAACCGAACACAGAACAAAACTTTGTTGAGACAAGCTACCAAGCCAACACAAATCCTTAAGCTGACTCATGTATTACAGGCCATTGCCTAATGTCTTGCTGGTTTTCAGTCCCTGGGGCTCCTCACTTCAGTGTTTGGAGATGTTCAAATGATCAGTATCTTTGTCATGCTGCTTTTAGGTTGTATAAGTGTGCTTTCTGCCCTCCATTTACTACATCCTGCATATTTGCTAAAAGGCTTCCAACAGAAGCTAAATACAGCCTCCTTTTCCACAGAACAAAACTCCCTTGCTTTGTTACCAAACACAGTTGCCCACACATCTGCTAATTCAAACACTCTGAATCAGATGCTTTCTGAAGTCAGAGCCAGACTGTTTTCATCACCTACAAGTGAATTGATGGAAGAATGAGCGGTTTATATACTTTAATTTTCTGTATCTGGAATATAAACTTGCATTCAGCTAAGTGCTGGTGCAGACTGGACAAGGGACCTGTATATTTTCAGTTGGTGCTATGATAGCATGTTGTAACCTTGCAGTATTTCTTTTTCAGTTGTATATTTCCCTCTGCTTGTGTTTAAAGTCAGAATGGCTTCTAACCCTGCTGGCAGAGTACTCCAAAAAAGTGAGTCTTCTTTTGGCTGTTATTCATCACATATTGGTCATCGTGCCTGGTATTACTAATAAATGTGAGTTTTTCTTTTTGCCCTGCTCCCATTTTGTCATCAGATGAACCAAATAATACAGACAGTCTTAACCAAGCTCTCTTCAGAAGGAAAGTGCAAACTCCGTTTGTCATTCTGAGCAGAAGACAGCAAAGTTTTTTGGGTAAGGCAGTACGCACCAGCAGTAGCTATAGCTTGCCATGCTCATCTTCTCTACTTCCTGTTGCTAAACCTTAATCCTTCTCCAGTTCAGTTGGAAACAAAAAGACTGTTTACATTATGCTGGTGAGCACCTGAATCTGTGTACTTTATTTTTCATTTTGGATTTGGCTGCAGACTCGAGGCGTTCCAGCCCGTGGGAAGCAATCCTGGTTGTGGCTGGTTTCACTTGTTTCCACAAATTTAGCTCATACCTTATGTGGTTAGGACTCTTATCCCAGGATGAGAGCAGATGCAGAGATATGAAGAAATAATGAGTTCTCATACCGGCTTTTGAACCACTTGAGCAACTGTGGAGGTCTTTTCATGGTGCAATCATAGTAGCAAAAATTGAAGCAGCATGCTCACTTGCAGAGGAAGAGGCAACAATCAGCAGCATTGCTGTCCGAGAGATGTCCTGAGTTCTAGCAGTAGGAGACACTTGGCAAGAAATACCTACCTGTAACTGAGGCCTAATGACCTGAACGTGCCAGTAGGAATGGGAGCAAAAACTCAGCCTGACTGTGAGAAAGGAATGACTGTGAAGCTGAATTGTGCAACTTTTGTCAGTGTGATCCCTTAAATGATAACACTTTCAGGCTGATTGAAGGGGATTCATGTGATCAGGAGGTGTGGAAAGTACAAACATGGAGGTGTTGAAAGTGTAAGTTGCTCCATGTTTCTTTGCTTCCCTCCCAACAAAAGCAAGAAATAGAATAGACTGTTTCAGTTGGAAGCGACATCTAGTCCATCTGCCTGACCCCTTCAGGGCTGACCAAAACTTGTTAAGGGCACTTTCCAAATGCCTTTTGAACACTGACAGGCTTGGGCCACTGACCACCACTTTAGGGAGCCTTTCCCAGTGTTTGACCTCTCTCTTGGTAAAGAAGTGCTTTCTTGTGGGAAATCTGAACTTCTCCTAGAATCACAGACCACGTCGAGTCAGAAGGGACACATAAGCACCTAACTCCCTGCTCCTTGCATGATTCTCAAACTAAACCATAGAGTGTTGTTCAGGTCATCTTTGAACTTCCAGGCGTGGTTCTGAAGGAGCAGCAAGGTCACCCCTCAGCATCCTTTCCCCCAGGATAGACAAAATGACATTGGCAGGCTTGCCTGGTTAGCTGAGCAGGGCAGGGGCTGAGTGGGCTGAGCCTGCCCTTGTTTGCAGCAAGGGGAGCCTGATTGTTGCTTGGCAGATCCTTGTGATGAGCAAAATGTCATCACGGGCCTCACAGTGTGTACACCCCGGTTGTATTTTGACCTTCCCAGCTTTCCTGGTGGTGCCCTATCTCTCCAGCCCTCTGAGCAATTCAGTGAAAAGGCATTTTTATTGCATTTTATATCTGTGTGTGGGGCTCTGGCACATGTCAGAGTGAAAGTCTCTATCTATCTCTTAGCCACTTCTTTTTCCTCTTTTCTCCATTAGAGCCACTACTACCCTGTCCTACCCTGGGCTGGCCAAAACAGGGCTCTCAAACATGCTCAGGGTGGAAACCTGAGCTGAGGAGGGGGAGTCTGGTATTGTGTGCGTGGCTGCTTCAGTCAGGTAGGGAGAGGGCTCTGCTTTGCCTAGAAATGTGTGGGGAGCACACCCATCTTTCAAAAGGTATTTAACATTCCAACCAGCTTATTTACAAACAGCATTTGGGGGTGTAACTGGGTTCCTCTCTGGGCCTGTGAATGGTATAAGCCAAGCAGAGGTACCTGGGGGAGGTGCAGCACAGTCCCAGCAATCCCATCTGCAGTCCTTCACTGATGCAACTGCTCAAGCTAAGGCTAATTATTGGAGCAGTTCTTCCATTTAGGCAGGGCAGGGATGCCATGAAATCCAAGAGCAAAAACACCCTACAGCTTGGTTTATGCTCTCACTAGCTATGCTCTCTGGTATCCTGTGTGAGTTTTGTCAAGCCTAGTGCGTTCATTTCTAAACACAGCTGCAGATCCAGCCACTCTCGCTATATTTTGTAGACGGTTTTTTTTGCCTCTGAAGGGTTGGTTATGTGTTAGTGTAAATGTTAGCAGCAATTGAAGTGCCCGTTCTGCAGTTGTTATCTGCAGTCCTTTACCCCTGGCCTATCAGAAGTTGGTCAGTAGTGGGAAAGTTATTTAGTACAACAACACCTGCTGAGCTGTGAGTGTCCAAAGGCCCTTAAGGCCCAACACCTTCCCTGGGGCTGTGACCCACAGAGACAGCAGGGACTTTGATGGGCAAAGTGTATATAGCAGCAACTCTTCAGATCTTGGACTTCACCTTAGCTAAAAATCAATATTTATTTCTAAATTTCATGAGAGGAAGCACCATTTTTCCTAGTGTGAAAGCTCAGGCGGGCTCTAGTAACTGTGTAATTAAGTTGCTGGTATTCTGCCAACCTGTGGGGTGCAGCACCTCAAGAGGGCAAAAAATTGTCTGTGCTGTCTTGGCAGTGAACAGGGACATGAGCTTTGACATGCTGGGGTGTGGGGGAGATAGGAATATCAGTCTTCCCTCCCTGAAAAATAAACAGTCTGGGTGAAAGCGGTGACGTTCCATCCGGTCTGTGACAATTCTGCCGCTCAGACAAGGACGTTGAGGGAGCCATGTGCTTTCTTGCTTATCTCCTTGCAAAATTTGACCAGTATTTGGCACCCTGCTAAATTGCACTTTATCTCTGTTCAAATAGACTTTTGTGTGCGGCTGCTTTGTGCTCACCTCTGCAACCCTGCTGACAGCTTGCATGGAGCTTCCAGTTCTGATATATATCAGAAATATGTTATGCAATTATTTATTGCTAGGCTGGGTGCTCTATCCCATCACCTGACAGTGCAGAGATTAAGATTATAGCTTGCTTTGTAAAACATGCAGTGAGAGATGATTAAGATTGCTGGGCTGTAGAGCCAGACCTGTGTAGGGGAGGGGTTCAGGGTCCATTTCCACCTTCACAGCCAACTTCTTACCTGGCTTCTGCCTAGGTGCAAAAGTTCAGTGGTTCCCTCCTCGCTGTTTGCAGCAGCATTGCCTGGAGACTAAACCAAACAATGCCCTTCCTTTCCTGCCCTTCAACCCCACCCCGAAACTTCTGAAAAATTGTGCAGGCAGGGGCACATCTCTTGTACCTGGTATCCCTCGTGGCTGTGGGGTGCGCAAGCCTAAGCAGCTGTGACCTGGGAACACTAAAACCAGTTTTAATGTAAAAATTAGTATAGTATAAAATACTAGTGGAGGTGTTCAACATGTGGAATATCTACTACTGTTTCCCAAGACTCGAAGGTCTATTGATACAATAAAAAGAGCCACAGAAACTGGTGGATTCCTTTGGCCAAGTTTTCTGTTTCTGAGGAACCGTTGTTTGAATGTTTGTTTAGAAATAATTTTCTACCCAGATTGTTGCGATGCAGTAGGAATTGCTCGAAAATGAACCTCTTTTTATGAAGCTGTTCAGCAGTTGCCACATTGCTAAAAATGCTGATGAAAGGCACTGGCTCACTCTGTGCATGCCTGGTGGTTTTGTGGTTAATCATTCCAGCTGGCCAGAGTATATGTTTGTTAATGGGAGCTCTTCTTTAAGGACTACTTTAAGTAAAAATAAATTAAAAACCAATTAATTTTTCCCACAGACCTTCATCTCCTGAGGACTGGCGAATTGTCACTGGAGCAGATTAAAAGATTTTAATTTTTTTTCCCCTCCCTTTTCTTTTTTGTTCCTCCTCTCAGCTTGATCAAACTGCCCCATGCCAAATACCATGGGCAGGCAGCCTGTCTGCCTCATGGTAGTCATGAAAAATGAAGCTTCAAATAAATAAACAGATAATCTGAAGTTCAGCAGAACAGTTGCACTAAGTTTGGGGGTTATTTATTTATGTATGTATTTAATTATGTATTCTTCGACCTTTTCCTGCTCAAAGGCACTTAACCCTCAGCACTGGGGTGTGCCCTGGAGTACCAGGACTCCTAATGGGATCCCCACCTGCTGAGAAGACACCTGGCACCAAGGCTCACCCTGTTGGGGATCCCTGGAGACTGCCCTGTCTCCAAAGCCACTGCTTCACCTTCTCCAGTCCTTCAGTTTCAGGGCATGCTTTCTGTATCAGCTGGTGCCAGGAGTGCAGGAGACCTTCCTGGGGTGGAGTCTCCCTGCCTCACCCTGGGTAGAAACAGTCAATGAATTCTCCTGGAAAGCATGGTCATTATCTGGCCAGCCTTGTTCAGTAGACCAGGAACCAACACAGGGCTGGATTTTTCTCATGGTTCTGATAAAAGAATTCAACAACACACCTCAAATAAGATAGCAGCCCTTTGTGCTGCAGATAGAGCCAGAAAGAAATATGAGCATACCCAGACTTAGGTCATGAGGGCATGGAAAACCAAAGAAAAGGCTTTGAAAGACCAGGTTTATCATGGGACTTGTAGTACTCTGCTGATGCAGAGTTTAATCACTGATCTGAGCTGGTTAATAAGACTTCCATGAAGGTGGTAGAGATATTTCATGTTTGCCTACTGTTATAAAATTAGCTACAGTTCAGGCATCTTGCACCTTTATCCCTTGACCTATTTTTAGTTACTGTAACTGCGATAACTGCAGTTGGGATGCATTTTACAAGTTAGGTAGCACAATAATGGTAAGTCTGACTGATAAAGAGATGAATCGAGAGGTACAGAGTTGCTTCTACTCCAGCATGATGCTGTGAAAAAGTAGTTTTTGCATGCAAATCTGATCTTGTTTCAAAAATGCACTCTCAGCCTTGTAAGAGGGATGACATGTGACAGCACAGATCTGGCAGAAAAAACGAAGAAGAAAATGTTTGCAGTCACTCCCTGTCCACATTATGGCTGTGTTACTGTAGCTTCTTACTGACAGATTCTTGAAAGATTTCCAGTCTGAATGAGAGGTATCTTTTTCCTCCTTCTAAATATTTTTTAGAGGTGAACTTTTTTTGTGCAGTGTAATCCCATTCAAAATTAGCAAACAGCTTCTGTTGACTTACGATGTCTGCTGGGGTGAATGCTGCAAAGAAGCAGACTTTCCAGTCCAGCAAGTGGAAGAAGGTCTCTGCAAGCTGGAGATGCGAGTGCAAGCACCAAGACAGCTACAGACAGCCTTGTGTGACTCTTGAGCGTGACTCTGCGTCCAAGATTGTCAGTTATACAATTGTCCTAAGCAGCGCTTCTTGGAATTACAGAAAAACAAACAAGTAATTTATTAGTAAATTGTTATTTTGGGCAAGTTCAGAGGTCAGCCTAAGTGTCCTTGATATATGAGCAGCTATCTCTCCACAGCCATCTGTGCCAGACTAAAATGGGAGACAGGCTCTTTCCTAACAATATGCAAACAAAGTGTTTGTGATTAATAGTAACATCATCTGAATAGTTGCCAAGGACTCGCATTTTGCAGCACGGAGCATGGTTCAGATACAGCAATTATGCTAAGTGGTGCTGATAACTCAGGAAATATTGGAAGCATTTTTCCTGTGTTGGAAGGTAATTGTACAAACCGACCTGTTGTCACCTAAGTGCGTCCTGAAAGATGAATGAGATAGAAGCTATGGCTCTGTAATTCCCTGGGATGCCAGATGCAGAGGAGATCATCCCAAAGAACATGTGGGGTGCCTTTTATAAACACAGAATGGGTAAGCTGGGAAGGGACCAGAGTTGGTCATCCAGTCCAATCTCCCTGCTCGCGCGGGTTCCCCTGGAACACGTTACTCAGGATTGTGTCCAGTCAGCTTTTGAGTACCTGCAGGGAAGATCTCCACAGTCTCTCTGGGCCACCTGTTCCAGTGCTCAGGAACTCTCAAAAAAAATTCTTCCTCATGTTCTGGTGGAACTTTCTGTCCCTCAGTTTCTGCCCATTCCTCTTGTCCCACTTCTCAGCACCATGGAGCAGAGCCTGGTCCATGCTCTGACCCCTCCCTGCAGATACTGAGAGACACTGATGAGGTCCCCTCTCAGTCATCTCTCCTTGAGGCTGAACAGGCCCAGCTCCCTCAGCCTTTCCTCATCACTGACGTGCTCCAGTCCCCTAATCACCTTTGTACCCTTGTTCTAGACTTGCTCCAGGAGCTCCACAATAATTCTCAAATGGGGATCAGATTACAACGATTCCATTCCATATCATATCATGAAGGTGGTGAAGGCCCTACTGCCCACCACATATTGAGAGGAAAAGCCCTAAGAGTGTAACACCTCTGGGGGTGGGGGTGTTCTCTCCCTGTGGAATTAGGCTGTACTCAATTATTCTTTAGAGCAGTTTCTCTTCCTCTGGAAAAGAGAGATGTTAGAGAAATTACGCTTAGGGGATAATGTGAACTTCTGTGCATATTTGCTACAAATATGAGAAAGATTCACTTTGCAAGTTGGGAAAGCAACTAATAAGGTTTCTTTGACTAAGCACAATGGCTGAGAAAAGTTGCTGGAGACAGGGTTGTTAAGTGGAAAAAGGGAATGCTTTTTTGAGCAAAAGAGGTATTTCAGCTCTCACAGGTAAAAAGATTTAAATAGTGAATTTGACAACAGATGGATTCAGATCACTAAGTAATGACACATGTTTTCTTATGGGGCTTTCCATTTGTGGTTTACCAGCCATGCCACAACAAAAGTCTTTCACTTTTCTATGAAAGTGAATCCATTTCTTAGTCTTCCTCCAAAGCTGCATCAAGTGTTGCTTTCCTGTGCATGTGTTTGTTGCTTGGGACACGTGGTTCATGTGAGCTGCTGTCTTTCATGAAGGCAAACAGAGGGATGCTGGTGCTCAGGTGCAAGACTGATCTGAGAGAGTGCAATGAGCTGGTTTCAGTTCTGGAAGCAGGAGAGCGTGTTGTACCTTTGCTCTGCTTGGGGTTGTAAATTTGGGTGAGAAATGGATGAATCAGACCAGGCTTAGTGCTGCTTTCAGACTACTGTGTGGCTTTTGTAGAATTTGTTGTGTTATTCAAGGGAATTTGTTGTGTGAGCCAAAATAAAGCAAAGGTGGTCATCTCTGTGTTGTGTTTGTCTCTCCTTATCTGAGGGCTTTGAAAAGGAGTACTGAGGGATGTGGCTGAAGTAAAACCTATGTTGGGTGGGAGCAATGGCTTGGACTGACCTGTTTCTGTGTGTTTACTCAAGGTTTACTCAAACATCCAGAAGAATGAGTAGATTTTATTTAAAATATAAACATGGCACGTGAAGACAAAAACTCTGTTATTACAGAATTCCCAAGTCCTTTGAATGGTAACAACCAACAGGCATCTAGGATTTACTTAGCTCTGAGAATAGCTGGAACCCTAAGCTAAATGAAAGCACAGAATTTGCAGGAAAAGGCTTTTGTATTTACACCTAAATCCATAAGGTAGCTCAGAGGTAAGAAACTCCAACCAGTCCAGATTAGTTTTAATAACATATTGCAGAGTGGCTGCTAGGTCACTTCTTACATCTTTGAACCACTGCAGCTGCAGAATATAAAAGTGGAAACTCCTTATAGAAAAGGCTTCTGTCAGGTACAGCAGCACCAGAGGCTGCACAAAAAAACTTCATATGACAGATAAGGAGGAAATATCTGCGGGAATTTTTTCTGAACCACTAGGAAATGGTTACCCTGCATATCTACACAGATGTTGTTCACATTTTTGAGGTGTCTGTAAGCTTCCCTCAAGCAAGTTCCCTTTAAGGGAACTAGATCTACACTTAGAAAATATCCAGTATCTGGATTCATGGACATGAGAGAAGCACAGCTACTCAGCTGGGAGCCTCCCTGGGGGTAATTCTTTTACAAGAGATAACTGCTGCACTATTGCCAAATGCTTCTGGGTTCCACATGATGCGAGGACAACAAAATTTTCACTTGGCTGGGACTTGAAAACTGATCTTGATACGAAAAATCAGTGTCTGAGCTCAGAGTTGATACTGGAGTGCCTCTCACACACAGAGCAAGAACAAACAAGGCTATGACTTATTCACAAAAGTCATTACTTTTGGTCTACCACTGGTGCAGGAGAGGTCAAGTGTTTCCAGAGCTCAGTTTAAAATAATAATCTCCATCCCCCCGTGACAAGACGGGGGAGCTGTCCCATCTGGGCAAGAGAGCTAGTAAAAATTCCTCCTCCTTCAAAATTTCATATCATCAGCAAAATTTACTTGTTTGCTATTTTCAGCCAGTCAATTGGGTTGACCTGGGGCTGAAACAGCAAGGCACATGCACTGGCACAAGGAAACTGCAGTTCTTGCCTTTCTAGACATTCATGGACATCACAGGCACAAGGAAACTGCAGTTCTTGGCTTTCTGGACATTCATGGACATCACACTGATGGAGTTTGCACATTTTGTTTTGTTTTGTTGGGTGAGCGTAAGGATGAGACACAAGCATGAGTTCAGTTTAAAACCTTCAGTTTAAAATCCTCCCTGGAAGCTGCACGAAAGTGCTTAAATAAAGATTCAGTTGAATCAAGCAGAGCTCAACCACAGTTTTTGTTCCATCCTGAAAAGGGTAAGTCCAGGTAACCTGACATTAACATAGCAGAGAGCACTATTTTTAATTGGTCACATTTCCACAGCCTGTTTTTTCTCACAGCTGGCTCCTGTAAAAAGTGGAAATCCCCTTTTTGGTGGAATATTTGGTAAAAACCAAAATGTTGCTATCAAGTGCATTTAAAGAAGGCACCCTCCCTTATGTTAACACATTCAGTGCTTAACCCCATTAGAGCAACTCCTGTTTTTGGAGGACTGGGTTAAAGAGTTCTGCCTGGTTCTGCAGACAGTGACACGAAGCTGGTGAAAACAGACAATGAAAGGATGTACTCTAGAGAGAGAAACATGGAAAGAGTCACAAATCTCACTTTGCAGAGTCCTTCAGTTTTCTTTCTTTGTTTTAGCTGCCTTTCTTCACATGCAGTAGCCATCCTCAGGGTAAGGTGACAGCAAGAACTTCCCATGCTCCTGAAACGTGGCTGCTTCTGCTGCTGACAAAGTCCTCGAGGATGATGATGAGAGACTGGACAGTCACCAGCTTTCAGTGGTCTGGCACAAAGCAGCTGAACCCCAGGCTTTCTGCTTTCCCCAGTACAGGTGCCCAAATCACCGACAATCGCAGAGGACTGTCCAAAGTGCTGAGCTGGAGCGGTGACACAACTGTTCTGTGGAAACAGTCAGTGGCTGGAACAAAAATCCAGCAGATTTTCCTGTCTCTTGTGTTCTAGAGGCTTTTTTTTTTTTTTTTGCCATGTCTCTTGGCAGAAATCTGTCATTGTATTACATACAATGCTGTCACTGAGGGAGTGATGCTTCTCTTGTCATATCTCCAGCTGCCCAAATTGTTGGCAGACCTTCCATTTAGGCAGGTGCTGCAAAAACAAAATAACTTATTTTTATTAAAAAAAAAAGAGACAAAAAACTTCCCCAGAAATAATCATTCCTAGCATTGTTTTTCCTACCTAACCAGTGGAACAAGCTGCAAAACTATGGAAAAGACATTCATGCTGCTGACAGAGAACTGACTGGGGAGAAGTCCTGCTTGGATACCCAAAACACTGTGGGCTTTCTGTCCTCATGTCACAGTCTGGAAGTGCCTCTCTGTGCAAATGGAAAAAGTGGCCTCCTGTTAACATCCCCCTCCCTTGTGAAGGGATGTCAGTGTCACCTTGGGTTCATTTTAAACTGTTTCAGAGAATGAGGTGCACAAAGCCCATCTGTGGCCAAGGGAAAACAGCTTCCCCAGGCTTCTCTCAGGAAGTAAAGGGATTCCTTCAGGGAGTAGTTTAGGATTGCTCCAGCTCTGAATTTCTCCTCACCAGACCATCCTGCCCCACTGACTGGAATGGGTATCTGGAGAGACTAACCCCACCAGGATGGAGTTACTCTTCTTTACAATCTGCCTTCCTCACAGTTTCCAAACTCTTTTTTTTTCCTTTGTAACAGCAAAGTTATTTTAAGTAATCTCGTTTTAGTTTGCAGTATTCAGGATTCTCACTGCCTATGAAACAATCTGACCTTCTTCATAAGGTGCCAGAAGCAGAAGTGCATTTACAGCAATATTGAAAAGCAAAATTCTGTGGCAGACCATCCCCCTGGGAGCACCTTCCCATTGCCTTACCCCTCCATCTACCACATACAACTGGCTTGAAAAGACCAAATGATGATTGAATTAGGCTAGAATTTATCCAAGAGCCCATCTTGTGTCCCAAGGTAGTACCAGCTATATTAGTAAATAATTTCTGAAAGATACTGTTTTTCTCTTTTGTTAAGAAAGAACAAAGCAACAAACCTGGACTGATGGAGACTTGATAGCCTGGACAAACTCTGCCTCAGTGCTCAACTACCATTACTCTTAGACATTTTCTTCTAACATCTAGCTTAAATCTCCTTTGTTAAGTCTGTCGTGCCTTAAGTGCAGTGTCAGTTGGGTTAGCACAATAAACAACTTGTCCCATCCTCTCTGAAGAGAGTTGTTATTGTGTCCTTAATCAGCCTGGCCTTCTCCAGCCTAAACAGACATAACCAATCTCTCACCAGAGATCACATCCCCTCCATCGTTTTCATTTCTCTGGTATTTGTTGTCCGTAAATTGGGATGCCCAAAAGATGACCCTTAGAGGTGAGACAGCTTTTGTCATCAGTGAGCCACCAAAGCTGCTGTCTCATGTCCTCTACCACAAGTGGTGTGGAGAAATGACAAGGAAAAGACAGGGTCTGGAAGGCTTTGCTTTGTTCTTAGTCAACAAATCGTGCTACAGCAGCCTTCAATACAAGATAAATATTTACTCTTATTTATGTCACAGATTATTTACTTATGAGCTAAGCCCAGGGATCTAATCAAGAAGGGTAGAAGTAAGTCTGGAGAAGAAAAAGTTGACCTTAAGTGAACTGCTTGTGTTACATTAATGCAGTTCACAGGAACAAAAGGAGAAAATGCCTCTTTATTTCAAGGAGAAAATCCATCCTCCTCCACAGATGATGCCCTGCAGGAGAGAGTGCAGTGCCTGTTGATGTTTAGCAAACACAAATGTTGGGGATCAGGCTGCGGTCTGGAAAATAGCTGACCATTAACCCAGTTTCCATGACTGCCAAAGAAGTTCCAAAAAAGTTTTTTAATTTAGGAGTTATTTTGTTTCTGCTCGATACCATGAATTGGGTACATTCATAGCATCAGCTAGAGCAAACTATGCTTTAACTATTACAGTTTTGGTGAAACCACAGTATTTTCTGCCTGTTCTGCAGGGATGCACAGGAAACAGTCATTTGCTTCAGTAGAAACTATCAAGTGAGATCTGAAATAGGCTGATATTTCACCCTTTCTGTATTCTTGAAAGTTCCTTGTGCTGAGTTTGTTTTTCCAAATCTGTCTTTATTTTTTCACCCAATTTTCATTTTTCCCCTACTATAAATAGTAATAAATGAATTTGTAAACCAGCTGGCCTGCAATACTGTATTCTTGCTTATAAAAATATGAACATGATGAAGGTCTGAACAGCATGTTTTTTCTAGGAAAGGAAAGGGTTTTTTTCAAATTGGGTGTGTATAGGCTCAGGCTCACAGACATGAAGCAAGACCCTCTAGGATGAAGTGCCCAAAAAATGCTTCAGTTTGTATCATCCAGCAAGTCTAATCTAGAGGCTTGTGCTGAACTTGAGTTCCAAGCTATGAAGTGAAGTTGCTCTTAAGACAAATAAAATAATATATTATTAATACTTACAGCTGAGTCCTCCTTGGTGTTCTTTTGGTTGGACACCTGTTGAAACAAATGCATGGGTTTCAGCATGTAGGATAGATAACCACAGTCTTCAGACAGATAAAATAATATTAAGCAGTATCCACTAAAGCTGAGGGTTCAATGTGCTAAATGCTCCTTGAACAGCAAAATTCAGACCATGCTCTATTTGCTTACAACCTAAGCCACCATTTCAGGAAGGAGAGATTTTGGGATTGAAGTGATTGCCTTGCTCCCTGTCTTGGGACAAAGTCCTGCTTCATTCCTGGTTGTTTCTGAAGGAAGGACACGACTTCTACAAGAGCTGCTGCAGATCCTGGACAAGATCACTACCCTGCTTTCCCCTCATGTTTTCTGAGGCACTCAGGCTTGCTGGCATTGAGGAAGAGGGCATGGACTGAAAACATGGATTGTCCTTGTCCATGAAAAGTGTGATTGTCCCTTAGACGTTAGCTCCTGGGTAGCTGCAAAGGGGCTTAGAACAAGTACTCAGGTATGTTGGCAGACTCAGTCTGGTTCACAAGATGTCTTTAGAGCTTTTTTAGAGTCATACATGTGGGCAAATCCAGCTACACAAGGGTACACATGGGACAGTGAGACAAACTACATTTCTGCTTGACCCCAGTGGGATCCTGACCCTTCATCATCCAGCCAGTGACTCTAAAGCTCTCAGGACTGAATTATGCTCTGATTTCTGCTTCAAACTGTGCTCAGCTGAGCAAGCTACTGACCCCAGTCCTGTTTCATGCCATCTGTCCAGAAAGAGCCTTTAGGGATCACAGCTGACACACCATGGCCTGAGCAGGCACAAAGTCCGAGTTACTCTCACATCCAGAAATTACTTCCTGTGAGGCTCAGACACAGGAAGAAAAAAACATAAAGAATAACATCTCCTGGGGCACTACATTTCCTCCCCAGGGCACCCCAAGTTTTTAATAATGGTGTGATTTCCTGCTGCGCAGGCAGCTTAGTCATATTTATCTCTTCCTGTTGGAGAACATTAAGTATTTCGGCAAGTGCAAAAGAATTCTTAAAATTTGGTCATGCAAATGAAGTGTCTCATTACCTGTGTAGGACAGTAGATTAGCGGACCTCCTTCTCCACAGCCAGCAGATTAAAATAGTTAGAAGACCTATCAGAATGACAATGGCAATGATGCCAGCTGCTTGAGCACCTCGTCCTTTTTTTTCTAGGTTTTTGTCATTTTCTGAGCCAGAACCATTGCTTCGCTGCTGCTGTGTGTCTAGAATATAATAGAAAAGAATGTAATAAGGAGTAAATTTTCATGTTTCATACCAGGCAAATATTTCACCATGTTTTACATGCATAAAAAAATTCTGCAGGACTAAAGATTTGTGCTGTTCCTATCACCGTGATTCTAGTGATTCCTTCTGAGCAAGACACATCTCCAACTAATTATGTCTAAATACCAGTTTACTCTTCCCTGTCATCATATTGCATCCATCCTTCTTTCTTCCTTTTCCTTCTTTCCTTACAGCTTTGAAAGACTGTATGTTTGGGCTTGGATCTAGACTCAGTTGAAAATAAATCTATACAGAATCTATAATGGAAATCTGATGGTATTCAGAAAGATGGGTGAAAACCCGTTTCCCTGAAGTTAGTGAAGGATCTTCTTCATTCATTGCTGCAAATGGAAGGTTTCAAATCACATCTCTTACTCTTTCAAGTGTGATTGTGAGACTTTTAAAAAACCCCCCCAAAATAGTAATATGAAGGTCTTTTGCCTCAGAAGACAATACAACAGAATGCCATTAGGAAACTAATGATGAGGTTACTTAGTTTTCCTTTAATTAGGTATGACAGCATGGTGTATTATCTCATAAACACTCTACTGTGCAACTTCTGCTCATGGGTTCAATTTTTGTTCCTGGAAATAGTTTCTATCATTTACCTACATTCATGGGATCAGTGTTTGGGGTGTTCAGGTACATTAACTGTGGGTATCCAGCTACAGTTATGGAAACATTCCAACCTCCTTGCACCAGGGTGCAGAGACCTGTGAGAGAAAGTTGTGGATGGAGGCAGGACCAGGAACAGCAACGAGATCAAACAGCCACCTCCAGGTCAGCCTTCCCACTCCAGACATTCTCTCCACAGCTTTTTGGAAATAATGAACTGCAGCAGTGGTACTGTAACTACAACTTCTTAACAGCTTTTTGTTTAGGTAACTCTCTGGTTTTGTGAAGAGTTGAGTGACTAAATACTTGCTTTTACTATTAATCATCACATCAGCAATACCTAGCATATTATACTTGTGCTGTTAGGCACGTTGTTCTATTGAGCTCGTATTGCCCTTTTGCTGCAGACCTAGTTTAAATCGTGCACTGTATTACATTGAGTTTTGGAGACTGAAAACTGAACTTGGAAACTAGGCAGAGTTAAAAAGCAAATGTGAGTGTTGCAAAGCCATTGGGTAGGGGGTCAGAAATCATGGATCTGCTCTATGGTGGCCCTAAAAAACAACCTGATTCCCCAAACCATCATGTTCCTGAGGAACTAAAGCCCAGTGACTGCTTCAGATGCAAGAGTTTCTCAGTGCTGTTGTCATAATACACTTGATGGGGTATTCACTTCAATGTGGAAGAATTAAACATCAAGTCCATGGCTAAGCATAACTAGAGCTTGAAACAAAGCCTGAGATCTTCTCAGCACCTTTTGGAACTACTGAATTAATGCACAGCCCTCGTTAGTGCACATCTACAGACAGAGACACACTGGCTGATGTTCCTGCCATCTAGAAAACGTAAGGCAGCAGGAAAGGACTTACAGTTGGCTGATAGATTTTCCTTCAGCATCTCATTTTCTATGGAGCACTCTATTTGCATGTTGGAAGTGGCTTTCACCTTCAGTGTGCTAAAAACGCTGAAAGTGCCATCGTTGTGGGGCGTGATCTCTAGCGTTGATGGATGCAGGTGACTGTTGTTCACTTTATTGATCCAGTAAACTTTAGGGCTTGGGTATCCATTGCCAGACCTGCAGCTGAAGGTCACCTCTTCTTCAGTGCTGCTACTGTTTCTTATTGGTCCACTGAGTATGGGTTGGCTGTAACTTGCTGGAGAGCAACGAAAAAAAAGAAATAGTTCTTGACATTTTGAAACATACTGACAAGACAAATTTTGACATGGGTTCTGAAGGAGAATTGCTGGATTTCTCAACACCCTCCTGACTTGAAAGGGAAACACGTGCAGGTTTGGTCTGTAAGCCAGAGAGCTGAGAGGATCACTGGGAGGGCAGAAAGTTACAGCCAAACCCAAAGGAAGAAAGGACCTACTTCGGTTGCTGTCATCCGGTCATATGCAAGAGCCCTCATATCCATGAAAAACAAGAAGAAAAGAAACAGACACTGGGTAAACACTTGTTACATGTATTCTCCAAGGTTTACATTCCCTGTCTGTTTCATTTAAATTAAGTAGACTTCATTTCAGCAAAGGGCAGAAGTCTGTTTCAAAAAGTTAAAGGTGTGCTTAAACATAACATTGAAATAGCGCAAATTTGAAAAGCGGAAATGAGAATTTGGGCAAAGGGACACAAGTTCTTACCTGCTAAACTGAGAACCACTTTTGCCCGGTGAATCACTTTGGGTATATATTCAGTTTTCTCCTGTACCACACATTCGTATGTATGCTCATCTCTCCGGCTGACATTTAGTAATAGCAGAGAAAAATCACCATTTTCCAACCTATCCCAGAATAACTGAGTCCTCTCTTTAAAGCGAATACACTGATTACTGTTATTGTCTTGGCCAGAGATCAGTGCATGTACAACTGAGCACCTTCCTTGATCACCATCAGCTATTTGCCAATATACCCGTAGGTTTTTTAATTGCAAGTGTCTTTCGTTATAAATGCAACTTAGTGTGGCGTTGTCTCCAAGTTTACTGGTGATGTTCTTCGTCTCTTGTGCATTAACTACAAGATTAAAAGAGAGAGAGAGAGAAAAAAGGGAGGTTACGTGGGGAAAAAAGTAATTATTTTCAAGTATATTCTGCCACATACAGACTCCAGTATCAGTTTTATAGCAGGTGGGTGAGTGTGCTCACTTCACAGTCATTCCTACCCAGCAAATTGCCAGTGGCTAATTCTCTCCATGTCCATTTGCCTGTGCATTTTCCAAAGGGACCTTTTCTCTGAGGGCCAACCAGTCTTAATCATTCCCAGCCCTATGTATACCCACATTTCACTTTGCCCACTGACTGCAGACACATATTCAAGTCCTAATGCTTTAATAATCACTTCTTTTTTTTTTTCAATTAAGAAAAATGCCAAATAACTCCACTTAAATCACAAGAAGTGGAAATATTGATAAGAAGGAATGCTGCCATTATTTTGAGACCCAACAGATTAAGAAGGGGAGTAAAAGCAGTATTTCTCAAAGCCAGCATGACAAAGCAACCACATTTTACTGCTACTATCGGTGACACCCTCTCAACAAATACACTCAGCTGGCAAACCAGCATGACCAGATACCTCCAGTGAGACGTTCATTAGACATTTACATCTTGAGGGTCACTTGAGGTAAAGTCAGGACTGTATCTGGCTTTCAGAACACTTTTCCTGCCTTGCAGACGAGAGAAAGGCAGCTTCTGCTCCTGGTGAGCAAGGCAAAGGAATGAGGTGGCTGATGATGATGCAGAAAGCACAGAGCATGAGTCCCACAGGGCTGGGCAGCTCTGCCCACAGCCTCCCTGCTGAGGAGGATCCATCACCTCCAGCCCTGCAGCCAAAACCTGGCTGGTGCAACTGGTTGGTTGGCAAAGCAGGGTATGGGTTGTGAGTGTCAGGCTGGGGGGCAAGAGAGGGCCAGGCATGGGGCTGGATAGGAGAGACTACAGCTGGGGGAAGGGATTACATGGGTGGATGATTTAGGGAAAGAAGGATGACAGGAGTGAAGGTTTGGAAAGGCAGAAACAGCGTGTGGTGGGGTGGGAGGGAGGTGACAATGTTAAAGGGGAGCCTGTCTTTGTGAGGGTGCACTGAACTCAGAAATAGCTCCTCTACACATCTGAGTTGGACACCCTGGCCTAAAAACACCACTGAGGCAGACACAGCACTTGCAGGGAGAAAGGCAGAATGTTTACCAGGCACTTAAACTCTCTGGGCTGGGACTGGAAGTAAAAGGCTTGAGCGGCAACACAGTTCCTTGGCTCAGAATTTGGGAAATCACTTGGAACAGCAGGAAAAGTGACGCCCTGGCAAAATGGGTGCACCTCCACCGCTGGCCAGAAACAGGCCAGCCAGCATCTACTGAGACTGAATCTAGTACAGTTCGTCCTGATATTGGGGCCAGGGAGTTTCCTTGATGACTTTATTGAGGTCCTTCTCAGTGATTAAGCAATAACAGAGGAGAGAACTCTAAAAAAATTTAAATATCATCAGGTGGTGCGATTTAATTCTACCTCTGTTTTGCAAGAGGTATTTTAGAACTGTAGTAAAATTATTAATAGTAGTAGTAAATTTACTACTACTACTACTAATAAGCAGTAGTAAAATTACTAATATTGGCTACCCAATACACCATGATGTATAATTCTAGTCTTAAGTATACAGGCATCTTGGCTGCTATCAGCAGCTCTTATTACTCCACTTCTAAGGCCTTTTGTTGACAGAGATAAGTACACAGGGAGGTCTCTGAAGCAAGCAAAGCAATCTGAGCATCCATAAGGTCCCTTGCCTTTCTCTGCAATGAAACTTATAGAAACTGATTGTTTTGTCTTTCCCTGGTGCATGTCAGAGAAAAAATTCACGCTGAGGAATTCTTCAGTATCTTGTAGAAAACAGACAGATGTTTGTATTGTTCATTTCACAACTACTTTGTGGGTTTGGCGAAACATATTAAAGGGAGGGCATTTTAATTTTTAACTGAGTTTTTCTGAACTTACCAGCTTTCAGGATATGAAGGAGCAGTAACAGAAATCCGTACCTAAAATGAAAAGCAAGCGTTACAACTGACTTTGCATCTCTATTGTTTAAATAAGCAATAAACCCAATATTGAATGTTTTAATATAGTGGTAGAAGTAGGTAAATTAGGTACTGCTCCTGTGTAATGCCCCATTAAGTATTTGCATTTTTGACAGCTGCAAAACTTCTCTTTATACAACTCAGCAGTGGTTTCGTGGCCAAGGCCACGAATAGCAGCAAAATGCACTAATATTGGAATCAGGGCAGAGGGCATGAAGCTGGTGTTGTGCCCATCTTCTCTCGTGAAAGAATTGATAGGCTTCCTGGACAAACAGGCTCTGGAGCCTGTCTGGGTCACTGGGAAGGACAGTGGCTGCACAGGTCAAAATCCAGGTTCTCCGATCTTTTGCTGAAACTCAAGGACTTATGGTTTTATCTGGTTAAAGGACAAACAGCAGCTGACCATGCTGCCCACCAGCCTATGCACTCAGTAAAAATGTGTAAACAGGAAACCTGCTGCTAGTGGAGAGCTGTGCAAAGGTTTTTGCTGGAAAGGATTTGGTGTGTTTGATTACTCAGGAGGGGCAAATCTGTGCAGGAGTTTCCCAAAGGAAAGGATGCTATAGGAAAAGCCAGTTAACCCATCTATTAAGTCCAAGTGATTTAACTGTCAACCCACAGGGGTTTAAGGGAGATAAATGGACAGCACTTCCCTGTGAGTTACTTTAAAACAGCCTTTTGCCACCACATTGTGCTCTCCTTCCTCCAGACTGCTGTAGGAAGGGAAAGAAAGATGATGGAAAGGTTTTGGAATGAGAGCTGTGTGGCTGCAGCTGCCCGCCTCGATATTGCCACAGGTGCAATAAGGTTGCAAGGCTGAGCTGACGGGCGGAGTGACAGGAGCACTGGCCTGTCACCAGCGTGCCCAGCTTGCCTTTGGCAAGCAGGCAGGACTGTGAGGCCACGCTGCCTGGGTACAGCTGGCTCCCTTCCCCCGCTGTTCTCAGCCCTCAGCCAGGCCCAGCACGGAGCCCAGCAGGCCATGTCCACCCAGGATGGAGCTCCAGAGTCTCCCACCCAGACTGGGAGCTGCCTTCCCTCCAAACCAACCCTGCCCTGCCTGGCCCTCCTCCCTCCAAGCCCTGACCTAAGCAGCCATTTCTCACCTCACTGTGCTTTACAAAATCCCCTCTCTTCCAGGCTTCCTGCCCTTTCCCCATTGCTTCTGCTCCTTTGTCCAGCCAAGCATAGGAATTCATACATCACTTCCCAGGCACAGCTTTGCTTCTGCCCAGCTTTATCCTGGGGATTTCCGTGGGCACAACCTGGGGCTCCTCTGCTGCAGAGAAGTGTCTCTGATTCCCACCTGACCCCCAAGAAAATGACCATCTTCCCAAACACATTCAGCTTCCCATGCAGAAAGCAGAAGACATTCCTGACACAAAATCTACCTCTACTTGAAGCCCCATTTCCAGAGACTAAGCTAGAGAAACTTCAGGGGAGAACCAGTCTGAATTGTATTACTTTTTGTTCAAAGAAAACACTTTATTTTATTTTATTGTGTCCTTTGAAATAATCTGATAGATGAGGCTTGAAAAGTTTAAATGGATGCCCAGAGTGGAAAATTTCTGCTATGTTACTTCAGAAAATATGCAATCAGTCTCAAAGGAAGTCTCTCAAGGAAGCACACCTAAACATTCTGTTCTGTCTCTGACAGTGGCTTTTATACATGGATATGTATTTTATTCCTGTTGTGTTTTTTATACTGTGCAGGAGTCATCACTTTTGTGCCAGGCTTGTAGAGGTCTGTCTTGGCAAGCTCAGATCATGTAGTCCTCAATCTTTCTTAATCCCGTGCCTGTGTTTGTTTTATTATTCCCCACCCAAGTTAAAAGCTCTGGATATAGCAACTCATTTGAATTGAATGAAAACAATAACTGACTGATCTTTATGAGACTCTCTAGGGAATTTCCCGTGGTAGGCATTTCCTAATGCCAACAAACATTTAGATATTCAGCCAGAACTGATTCTCATATGTATGTATACAAAGCAGATCTTGATTTCTCATTTTAATAAGTGATGCCACAGTCAAGGTTGGACAGATCCAGAGACGCCTCATCCTCCTACTTGGAGGAGGCTGCAGCTCTGGTTTTGTGGGGGCAGTGTCAAACCACGATGTTCCCCCGGAGCAGCTTTAATTCCAAGCTTCTACTGGAAAAGGGGAGAAACGCTCTGCCTGCAGAGAAACCTCCCTTGTGCCCTCCACGTTCGCTCAGCTCCTGTGTCCGTCACACTAGCAGTGAGCTTAATTAGGTGCTGGCATAGCTGCACTATATTCTTAGGTTCTTGCGCTCCTAGTTCTTAAAAAATATTTTAATTTTTTTACTTTTTCAATTCTTTCCCACACCTTCTCCTTCCGCAAGTTTTTTAAAATGCCATCTGAAACAGGAGAAAGTTGCACTTCCCCTTTCTTACGTTCCTGCTGCCTGAGATGATTCTTCCTACCAGCATCTCAACTCTTTCATCGCTGCTCATCTTAGAGCCATGGATGTTGCTGCTGTGGCACACTCTAGCCAGACAAGAGATATCCCGATGCTTGCAATAACAACTTTGGGGTCTTTGCTCCACTGCTGAGACCCACTTTGTCCCCTAACCTTGTGGCGACACGGCTCTTCTCGCAGCAGCAGGTGCCCTAAACGGGTCACCTGCGGAGCTTTCCCAACACCTGCTGTAACGCAGCGCTACCCTGGGCAGTAAATCCCAGGTGAGTCATGTCCCACCGCAACCCTTCAGCTGAAAATACCCATGAAAGGCCTGTTAATTGCCTGGAGCCCTCGATGGCCGCGGACGCACAGGAGACCCCTACCTGGGTNGCCGGCGCTTCCCCTGCCCGCTGCAGCAGCACAACTCGCGTTTCCCCAAGGGGGATGCGCATCCCTGCCCGGGAAGCGGCCGCCGCGTTCCCCCGCGCCCCAGCGCGCACGGAGCGGGACCCGCGACCCTTCCCCTGCGGCCACCACTCACCCTCGCGGCTTCATCGTGCCGGAGCCGTGCTGAGCCGAGCCGAGCACCAGCTGCCCGCTTTGGGCCGTTCCCTCTCCCCTCCCACGCCTCCTGGGGATTTCCGCGTTCCGATAGCTCGCTGCGAGCCCAGCCCCGGGCCCGCGGCGCTGTGCGCAGCGGGGACTCGGCACAGCTCATTCTGGCGATGCGGGGGCTCCGGCGCTCCCCCATCCTCACTGACCCCTTTCCAGAGCCTCGCTGGTGCCGCTGGATGGGGGATCCTGGCTCCCGCAAACCCATCTTCCTCGCAAATCCATCTCCCCTGCGGGGAGGACTCCGGTCCCGGTCAGGCGGGACGCCCCTCACCGCCGTGCTGGGGAGCGCTGGGGAACGCTGGGGAGCCAGGGCTGGGCAGCTTTCGCCTTAGCACGGAGACAGCGGCATCCTCTTGGCCCTGCGAGGCGCTGGAGATCGGTCCCACAGCCCCGGGGGAGGGCAGGGACTGCGCCCGGTGCGCTCCAGGATCTCGAAGAATCCTGCCTGGGAAGCGGGAAAGTTGTGTTTCAAAGTACATTGGGTAGATATTTGCATAAATAGCATATTTATTCTATACTTATATTTTGTAAATAACTAAATGGGGTTTGATAGAGAGCACAACCGCACCTGGAGCTGTCGTAGGTGTGTTGGTGAGGGGGTGTTTTAGCACCACCCGGCTGTTTGAAAGCTGCGGTTCTCAGTCTCAGCAGTTTCGGTTTTGGGTCCACATCAATGGCTGTGTTTGCCTTGTTTGTTGTCAGGAGCTTCAACCCAGCTGGGACCCCTTTGCCAGCGTGAGCGTTTGTGGCACACAGCACAAAGCTGTCACAGCATCAATGGTTAAAGTCTGCCACGCTCATGGTTGTTTATTTTTTTTTTTTTTTAATTATTTATTTTTGTCACCCTGGGAATGCAACTTGTGCGCAATGAACATGAAACTCAGGGGTTGTGCAAGACCCGCAGGTCTCGACGCCATTTCCGCTGCCAGCCAGCAGCAAGAAGGGGGATTTCAGTTTTGGGTCTTAAAGCTGACACTACTTCAGCTTCTCTGCGTGTCACTGATACCTGCATATCAGTGATCAGTTTGGGAGGGTAGGCTTAAGTTTGTGCTAAATTTAAAGGAAGATAAACATTCTTGTGGAATTATACCTGAATCACAACGTATTTGCAACAGTAAATTCATGTCTTTCACTGAAGTATTTCCTGATGGGATATCTTAGTTTGGGAACTACTCTTTTGATATTTGAGATGTTGTTTTAATAACAGGCATTTAATGAATGGGGATGCACATGGAATCAGTTCTTTGTGGCTACAAACTTCCTGACTTTAAAAGCTTGTGACTTCATATGTGAATTTTACAGTTCTGGACATAAAGTTGTTCTTTCTAAGATGCATAATTTGAATGAAGTCTTGTGCTGTTCTTTGCAATGGTTTCTGTCCTGTTTTTTTTCATACATGATAAAACTACGTGACTACACCTACGTCCCAGTTTTGGTGGAAAGGAATTTCCCAATGAGCAAGAAAGGCAAATGTGTCTCCATAGCCAAGGAATCTTTTTAGGATTTGGAAAGCTCAGGTTGCAAACCTCTCTGCTGCCTGAATCAAGCTTTTGAATGTACATTGCCCAATGAATTTTTAATCTATAAGGCAACCTTTTCTCCTATTTCCCTCCTAAATGGTGTTCACGAAGGCCCAGCCTTAGGCAGGTCCTACGTTGCCCCTACCTGCAGAATTCCTCAGAAGACTTGAAATATAAGGATGTTCTTCTGCCAGTGACTCCATTCCTATGGCACACACTGAACAACCCTGTGGTTACTAAAAGCAAATTCTCACTGCCAAATCATTCCCATTATGTATGAGACCTTTTCTGGGGAGTGCTTCCCTTTTTCTTCCCACACAACCGAAAAAGGAGAAGCAGCTGCAGCTGATTTGGTTCCTTGTATTCACACTGAATAGTATAAAATAAAAATGTATATTTCTTCTTTTGAACACAGATTTATTACTATGACATTTGCTCGCCATACGTCAGGGTATTTCACTCAGGGTCAAAACCGAGACCTCATGACAGGATCTTTGCCCTACAAGTATCCCATCAAAGATAAGGTGAACAGTAACAGACAGGGATGTTGGAAAAGCCTATGTGAAAAGTTTTCATCACCTGTGGCTCCTCAGCCCTACCACCATAAGCTTATAGAAAAGTTCAGAGAGAGACAGCTGAGTTCCTAGAGTGATTGAAAAAAAATAAAGTTGTTGACAGCTAATTTGTCCTCTCTTTTGTGTGCAACACTTTTCCAACCCTTTTTCTCTGCCTCCAGAGAAGCTAAGAGAAGTAGCTCATGGAAGTGGGACACTGCATCTTAATAGAGGGTGAGAGGAGGATAGTGCAAAACCACAAATTATTTCCTTGACTTGTGGAGACAGCGGAGTAAGACAGCAAAGCTGACTGCTAAGAACAGTCTGGTGATGAGGGAAAAGATGCAACTGCAATAAAGTATCTTGTGATTCTGAGAAAATCATTTAACGGAAGTGAATGAACAAAGAGGAAACAATAGCCTGTCTGTTTGCTCTCTAGCTCACATTTTGTTGTCACACCAGGCACTCAGGGCATTGGCCAAAATCACTTTTTACACCCAAATTCCTCGACTGTTCCATGCAAAAGAGGAATCCTGTAGCCCTGTAAAACACATGTTTTGGGCAAAATGTGCTCTGTGTGTGTGGCAGCAGTGGCAATCTGTTTATTTATACCCAGAGAAGGAAACTACTGCATTGTATTTAGCTATGTTGTTAGAAAAGAGCACTGGTATTCACAGTTCTTTATTTGCTGTGCACATTGAGATAGTTGAGTTCCTGTTGTTTTGGGAATAGCAATTGAATAACTAACTTGGCAATACTTTTCCCTGCTCACTGTGTGTGGGAATGTTAAAAAAAAAAAGGATTGACCACGGTATGTCATTGCAGAAAATGTCTCTTAAGGCTCTTGTATTCAGGCCATATTATCCTGAGCGGAATGATTCCAAAGGGAAGAGTGTCTGAATTGCCCTCTGCTCCTTTGCTCATTTTCATTTCTGCCAGATATCCTTTGCTCTGATCATTTGCTAAGGACACTAGATAATGCATCAAAAAATCTCTTCAGGAAGAGAGTTCGCAGGTTTTAGGGTTCACAGGTTTGAGAGTGTGAAATGCCTTCTGGAGAAGGATTACTTTCTTTTGCCCAGGTTCACTACATTAAGAATGTCAAGAGAGGGAGCACAGCTGAATAAACTCAACCTCAAGCCAGAGGCAGATGCCTTTGGCTGAGGAAGAGAAGGAGCATACTGTCTGAAACCATCCAGCAGAAGTTTTCCTTCTCCAAAAGGAAGCTGTTAATTTTTAGGACAACTTCTTCAGCATGGCATTTCTGATCCCACATAACACACAGAGCATTGGAAATCCTCTGAGAAATTAAAAAAAAACACCCCATGACAGCTAAGCCTGGATCCCAGTGACTGGCAAACTCTCTACAGAGAGCGTGGAGAGGGAGTTCATGGTGCATGCACTGGCTGCTCTCTTGTTAGAACTAAAACATAAAGGTATTTAGAATCTACCAAAATTAATTTCAAACCTCAGCCTTCCCAAACTGTGGTGAGATTAAGTCCATAAAATGCCATACAATTAAGGTCTCTTTTTGTTTCTGATCATGGTGATCTTCTCTTCTGTGAGGAGAACTAATGAAATCTTCAGAGAAAATGCTTAAGAGCCATTGTGGCAATATCTGAACAGGTGAAACATTTTTCAAATGCAAACACAGTTACGTAAAGTCTCAAGACTAATATTTACTTTAAGGACTTCAAATGTAGCATAGGTATTTGCTGTACAAATTAAACATTTTTGTTTTGTACCTCACTGAACATCAAGAGCTTTAAGAAGCAGATTAAAAGAAAAATATTCTCTGTCATTTTATAGATATACTTGTAACTTGCTTATCATCATCATGTCAGCATTACATTGTTAAAGTAAATGAGCTCTGATTTGAAATTATAAAACATATTAAGCGTGGGTTTGGAAGCTGATATTTTGTTCCAAGTCTAAATGGACCTTACAGAAAGCTATTTTAAGAACAGGTATAGTAGAAAATAATCTTAACACTATGTTAGAAAGCAAATATGTATCTGTCCTGCTACAAGCCATTGCCATGAAGTAAAGAATCTAGTAAAGTTTGGAAACCAATCTCTGATATGAAAATACTTCCTTTTGAAGAAAAACACAGCTGTATTCCTGGATACATTAGTGTCAGAGCAAAACAGTGCCCATCAAATACCAAAAATTATGTTTTAATATTGTCTTTAGAAATAAAAAAATTAGAAATGTGTTTATTTCTCCTCATAGCACGGTCAAATCAGAAACCATGTAATGCAACAGGATATGATAACGGGTGCCAAGTAGTGAGAAATGGGAACCGAAATTTGTATGACTTAATGTTGTTTATTGAATTATTTGATAAAGGATGGTACTACTACTAGGATTTGATGAGAACTGTAGTTTCATTTTATTGTAAAATGCTGGTTTGGCCCTTAAATAACTCAAAAAATTCCCTCTGATACCACTTGCAGTACAAAGTGTCGCTATAGGGTAGTGTGGCATTTGGGCTTTTGAAAATGTGGTTGCAGGACAGAGGAGTGGTTGGGCTGAATTCCCCTAAAAGCCCTGCCTTTCAGGGGGTGCAGTGGTCAGGACATCAGGTCTGGTTCCAGAATGGGTTAGAGGCAGGTCAGTAGCTGTCAGTGCAGTGAGTACAGCTCACTCTGGGGCTGTGAATGCTGCCTGGTTGTGTGTGGGCTGCCATGCCACGAAACGCAGCCATGGATGTGCCACCTCTTTCCTCTGATCACAGCAGGGCAGGGCTAGCCCCAGAAAGTAAAAAAGGACCAATATTGCATGGCTTGTCAGGTGGTGATCAGCTGTCCCACACCTTCCTCCGGCCCCTGGTGCTGAACTTCTTGCACCATTGATTGCATATACGTAGTATTTTGTAATGTTTTAGTTCTGACTTTCCTGACCCCTTTACTTCTTTTTTTTCACTGGCACTTGTCTGCAGCTGCTATTGCAATAAGGCCTCTTTGTCCTTTTCCCATTACTGATGTTGGTGTGATGTAATGCAAGCAAACTTTGGTGGGGCAGTGTACACTGCTTGTACCAGTTACAGCTCAAAGACAGAGAGAAATGGTTTTTATTTCTCAGTTTTGTTTATCAGATTATTGATTGCCACTTTATTTTGCCCTTTGGGAGGTGGGGGGGAGAAAGAAAGAAAGAAAGAAAGAAAGAAAGAAAGAAAGAAAGAAAGAAAGAAAGGAAGGAAGGAAGAAAGAAAGGAAGGAAGAAAGAAAGGAAGGAAAGGAAGAAAGAAAGGAAGGAAGAAAGAAAAAGAAAGAAAGAATCTACCTCACAGAGCTGTAGGTGCTCCTGTGACAGGTGAAGGCAATAATGGGATCTTTGTCTAGACACATTCCAGTGATAATTCACTCTGACTTTCATTTCTGAAGGAGAAATTTTGAAGACTCTGCTCTTTCGTAAGAGAAGAAGTCATGATCTGCCATAACTTGATGATATTTAAGATGAGTTTTTGCATCTAGTGATGCAGAAATAATTTTTCCTGGGGTAAAGAAGGATGTGATCTGGCAGGGTGTCAGCTGCTCAGTGAACACTGCCCATTTTGATGTTATTTCCCTGAAATACTCCAGAAAGCAGTTGTAGTGGTTTTGGAGATAAACTTTGCCACACACCTACACACTCACAGGCAATTCTTGCCATGCAGCTGATGCCCCAAAGGTCTGTACACCAGCTTTCCCCAGAGCAAATTTCTCATTTGCCCAGACCATGGAGGAGCAGTTGCTCTGGTACCCAGGGCCACACACTGAGTAGGGACAGGCAAGGGAACAAGGACTTCTGCAGGGGGCTGCGCTCTCCAAAATCTCTCAGAGCCCTCATCAGAACATTGTGGCCACCTCCAGTCATGTGCAGCTCTGAGCCTGGGCACTCTATCCAAACCAGAGCCTCATCCCAGAGAAGACTGGGATCCCACTGTTTTGGGCAATGCAGGAACATGGGGTACAAGCTCTCAGCAGCGAGAGGCGAGGAGCTGTCACACTGACCCTTGGGTGGTCATGCTGCACAGCCAGCACTGTGAAGCAAACACTGACCCCTGACTTTGTGACAGCTGAGGGGACCTTGCTTCAGAGAATGCTGGACACCCCAGAATGCTCTGCCATCTGGCTCCAGCCTTTCAGCTTCACCAGGCATCAGCATTTCTGGGAGCTGATGTACCCACAGCTCCTGGGGCGGTTGGTTTCAGCCACAACACTGCCTTTGCCACAAAGAACAAAGAAAAACCCCTGAATTTGCTTTCTGAACATGCTGCACTGGAATGATAAGAAAGCTGGCTGGCCCCCAAGGCTGACAGACTTCCCTGCCACCTCCACCCAGGCTCCCTTCAGACCTCACCCTTCTGGTCCCTAAGGCAGTAGGAGAGGAAAGAGCAACTAGGACTCCGGCATATTTGCTCCCACAGGTCCCCCACTCACCTCCTGTCTTGTTTGGGATCTGTGTTTGTTATGGCGACTTTGCAGAGGCCAAAGGACCATTGAACCTGCTATTTTGGCTCCTCTAAGCCACCAGAGTCAAAGGGCCCTGAGCTCTTCAGCAAATGCTTGGCTAAAGCATCACCTCCAGAAAGACCTCCAGGTTTAACCTACAACCCCAAGACAAACACGTCCGTGTGGATCTGTTACATCAGTCAGTGGTTCATTTCAAGAGCTCATTGTTGTTACTCTTAGCAACTTCTTCCTCACTCTTCCGTGGCAGTGGCCTGGATTTGCTTCCAGTCTTTGGTTTCCCTTCTCATTTCTGTGCTGGAGTGAAGAGCCTTGCTAGAGTGGCTACCTCCTCTCTCCTCTCCCTCAGCCAGCCATTTGATGGGCTTCGTGCCACAGCATTGCACTGCAATACATTTCTGTTTTTTGTGAACATTGACCTTTCATTGCATTTCTTGCTTTTCTGCAGCTTGAGGAATTATTAACATGGCCTACTGTTCTTCACCTGTAGAGCAGTGCACCTAAGGGTGGAATAGAACCTGAATTCAAAGGCAGTTCAATGAATGAGTCAGTACAAAAGGACTGATGGGCTTTAAAGGTGCAGAATCAGATCCTTTGCCTCTCCTTCATCAGAGGAGCAGCAAATCAGACTAATTTTAAGTCTATAAACACTTCTGTCCATTCTTAGCAGGGCTTTGAAAGTGATGTCTTCACTGTTAACAGACTGGCTCTTCCCAAAATGTTCAGTGGAAAATGTAAAAAGAAGAACAGGAAGGCAGGCAGACGTACAAAACCCTGGTAAACCCATTTTTAAGACCCAATGGCTTGCATAAATAAGCCCAAATTAAGCTTTCAGTTAAACGTTGTAGAAACTGAATTTGTGAGAAAGACAGGCCAGAGTTCATCTTTTCCTCCATCATCTTTATAATATTACTGTGCCTCAGGAAAAAAAAAATCCTTGTGCCTGTGGTGGTCCTCAGTTTTGTTATTGAAAAAATGCAAATAATTTGCTCTTTCGACCAGTAGGTAATTTTTTAAAGAGTCTTAAGTACATATATTTGAAGTGTTCTTGGTTGCACAGGAAGTTTGGCTTTTTAAGTGTGCTAATTCATGCTCTAAGTGGAAACAAGGAAATGTTGCCCTTGTAAAGACAAATATTTATTTTATTATTGAAAGCACAGTGCAGTCATTCAGCCTTTGAGGTCTGAGATTGTTGAGAGATGTTTTAAGATCCTATTCCGAATGTTTTAAGAGATTACAGGCTTAGTTTTCTAGAGCACTTGTTAAGAGTAGCTTCTCTGTAGTGTGAATGAGGAGTTGTAATCCCTTTCATTCTCCTCTTTGAGTGTGTTTATATTAGCAGGATGTATCTAAGTCTGCCATTCTGCAACAGATAGGATTGACAGACTGTCTGCTGCTGCTGTACCTCAGCTGGAGTGCAGAAATGTGCATTTCTCTTCCCCTCATGAGCACGGTTGTGTGTGTTTGGTGCACAGCAAGACCACGAGTGAAGGACTGCTGATATATGAGCAGCTGTGTCCCTCCTCTGTCCTCCCTCTCAGATCCTCGGGAGATTTCTTAGGAGCAAAAAAGCTGCTAAGCAATGTTTGGACCTTTCTCTGAGTGACTGTTTTAGGGATTGACGCATCTCAGCAGTGGTCGCTTCCCTTCTTCCAGTCAGTTCTATTTTATTTCCCAAAGTAGGAAACCTCAGAGTTCATGCTGTTGCACATCTCCCTGAAGAGTGTGTTTGTTTAATGTCTGTTGTTTGGATTTAGTGTATTTTGGCTGTGGGAGAGAAAACAACAGATGATTAAGGACTTTCAGGGAGGAATTTGCAAGGCGACTTATCTACGAATCAAAAGAAAGTTTGAGATTATTTTTCTTGCCCTAGTAGTTTTCACTCCCAGTCAATGTAGAATACATCAGCCTTGATAGAAAGGAGCATTGCCCTTACACCTCATGAGGAGAAAGCTCATAGAGAAAGTTTTGGGGTTTTTTAAGTTTTGTGGGGTTTGTGGTTTTGTTTTGGTTTTTTTTTGTTTGTTTTGGTTTGTTTTGGTTTGGGTTTTTTTTGCTTTTAAATGGACCAGATTGGGCATTAATTTAATTTTAGAGGAGGGAAGGAATTCCAGTTCTCTTGCATGCTGCTCATGTATCTACACAGCAGATGCAATCCATACTGTGCTCTGCTTTCAGAATATCAGGACTATGTCAAGGGAAATGCACGTATGTATGCACATGTGCATGGATCCACAAGAAATCTAAGATGACATTGTTAAAAAGCTGTGTCTTTCCCTTGACCATTTTCTTTATGAGAACTTCCACCCATGAGCCCAGGAGGTTAGAAAAGAAAGCAGTGGGAATGAAAACCACAGGAACACACTGGCAACACAACACACATCACCGAGGCAACTCAAAATTCAGCAGACATTTATCTTTTACTTTGTTCTCTGCTCTCCGTACAGGGATTTTCACCGAGATTCCAACCTGCTGGAAGAAAAAATGCGAGGTAAGAGCACTCAGTTTCCCTATTCGTGCTAATTTCCCTACCCAAACACCTGTTTTTCCACACAGGGCCATGCAAGGTTTTCCTGGAATCACAGTTGGAAGGGTTTCAGTGGAGCATGCACACAGAGCCGCTTCCTGTGCCTGCGCTCACACGCAGCGGGCTCCTCGCATGGGCTGCCCAGGCCCGTCCACCTACACAGCCACAAAAGCAGAACAAGCTGTGAAAACATAGAAAATGATGTAGCAGCTACTCAGTGACACAATGGAAAATGTTGTACGGGGAATGGCGCGGCAGGGATCTGTGAGAGTGTGAGTGCCTAAATCATCCGTGGTGAGAGTGATGGAGGGCATCCCTTCCTAATGGAATGTTGCTAGCAGTGGAAATAATTTAAGAATACTTGGGATAATTCCGTCCCTGAAAGTTCTGCTATTTAGACCGCAATACCAGATATACATCTGACATATATTACAAATGTTTTTTAACTTTACTACCTCCTTGGTATTAATCAAGTCTCTTAATTTCTAAATAAGATTCCATGCCAGTAAATTTTTTTTCCAGCAAATATCAGACTCCGATAAGTTGTCTGGACTGCTTATGTCCTCATGGGTCCTAAATATATTTATTTCTGTATTACTCCCCAGCAGTGCATTTTAATTGTTTCTGAGAATCTTATCTTTTGGTTCATGACTATGGCTTTGTGTGGAGCCAGTCCAGTATGGTCTTGCCCAAGCAGAAGGCACTCATTTGGCATTCTTCTTGTTCCCAGTGGAAGGATCAAAATATTTGGAAACCCATTAAAAGGAAAGTGAGTCCTGCATGGGAGAACATCCCCTGCTCTAGTACCACAGCCCTGAGCATTTTCTGAATCACATTTTGTAGAAAATATTAACTTTCTGCTGACCAGTGGCAGCCTGAGAAAGTGTCTAAAAGGCGTGTCCTGAGGTTGCTGTAGTGGTTGGTGGTGTTTCACTGGGTTTGTGATGAGGTCCAGCTGTTGAACACAGGGTTGGCTGCATGGCTGGGCTGCCTTTGAAGCTGCGTTCAGAGACAGGCAGGGTTTCTACTCTGCTGATGGGGTGTGGCTGAGAAGAGAGAGGTCTGTGAGGCTGGTCACTGCCTGCACTCACACCTCAGCAACAGGCTTTGCCAAAAGGTGATGGACTTTGAGCTAGGGACAAGGCCACAAGGTGAATTTGTGTGGAGCCAACATCAAGAAGCAGCGGCAGAGCTCGGTCTCCTCCCAGCTGGCAGTGGTGCTTTCTTTGAGAGCATTTTGGATGGTCTTTCCTCAAGTGCTGAAAGCAATTACCTCTAATAATTACCCAGTAAAATAATAGTGTAGCTATAATTTAATGTAATTGCTTTGGTTCTGTGTCTGCTTCTCATCTGTTGCCAGACTGGATGTGAATTGAGGTTGCCCAGAACGAAAGAGTAACATACAGATGGAATTGTCCTGGTTACATTGACTTTATTTCGTTTTCCTGTCAGCTTTCAGGAGATTGTATTTTCTGATTATTATCCTGTTTCTATTCAGATGTGAAAAACCTTGCAATTACACCATTAGAAGCAAGAAAAAACACTTTCAAGTATGTTTACAGGATGATCTTTAAACTTGTGGACTAAAAAATCCTGTTCCTTTCTCAGATTCACAGTCCTCTATGGTATTTTCAAAATGAGACACATTTTACTATTCTTACCTTTAAATAATCATTGGTTTGGTAAGTGTTTGAAAAGGTTAAAGAGAAAGAGTATTTTTATATGCTAGTGTTCATGTAAAAGACCTGATGGATACTGGTGGAGGTTGCCACCCTCCAGGCAAGTAGGCTTTGTAACTGAGGGCACGCAGGGGTCACTGGGACTGCCTCAATAAGGGATTTACAGAATCAAGACCTCAGTGGTCTATAAAATCACCACAAAGGTCAGCATAAACAGTCTCCGGGTAGCTAATGAAATAACATAAAATCAGTCTCAACCTCATGTCAAATAAAGACAATAATGTGGTTGTGGAAGGAAAAAAAAAGGTGGTTTTTTTACAGCACCATGGAAGAAATATGAATCAGGAAAGCTGCAGTCTAGATCTGAATCAAGATCATTAAGAGCCAACAAGATCGTATTTACGTAAGTGAAATCTAAAGGAGGACTTAATAGTGAAATGACACAGAAATCTCATAAATTTTGGATAGCCCCTAACCTGAGAGGCAGTCTGTTTTAGACAGTTTATGTTTCTACTATATATTTACAAATGTTAACTGAGCAGCTCTTGTAGCACTGGGGGGATTATTAGTCCAAGCCAGGGAAGAATTTGTTAGGTCCATATTTTAAGTGTGTCAGCAGACAGTCTTATCAAAACTCTATTGTATTAAAAATGTTTACTATCTTTTTAAAAACATTTTAAAAGAATGTTTTTATAGTGGCTGTGGTAGAAGTAGATACTGAAAATTAGTCATGATTGTACCCAAATAAGCACTATCTGCTTGTGATTTAGCTAAATAAAAATGTGATCTTATTGTCTTCTGTCAGCTTTGAAGAATTAAAATAAACATATTTTATTTATCAAGGGAGGAGTTCAACAAGTTTTAATAGGCTTTTCATTGTATACCAAGTTTAGGGCAGTAATGAGGAACATCTTTGCAGTTTATGTGATAATTTCATTCCTTATGAGATGTGGTTCGGGGAAGAGACTTGCTCTCAAAAAAACCCCCATAAATTCTGGGAATGCAGGAAATGTGAGTCAGTCTTGTCTAGAAGATAATTAATATCTCTGCCATCTCAAGAGATATCTTTGGTTCTTTCAGCCTGAGGACAATAGTATGACATTTCAGACAAGATGAGGAAAATTTTAAAAGTCCCAAGCCAAGTCCATTGGTCAAACAGAGGATCGGTTCCGAGTATGGTGCTAAAGTACCTACAGGTAACAGAGGTGGCTTTATTCTTCAATAGTAACCTGAGAATGATAGGAGTAGCTGGCTGTTTCACCAGAAAAAGTAGGGCCAGAAGTGAGAACTCTTGAGCATACATAAACTGCCTGCCTGGTCACCTCTGCGCAGAGGATGTGTTGTTTCTGTGATTATCCAGTTCTGAATGTTCTCTGTGTGATATCTCTGTATGGCCAAGGCCTTTGTCTTTTAAAGGAGAAAAATGCACAGTTGTGTGCAACTCTCAGGCTGCAGTGTCAGCCAGGTTTTAATATTGTGAGGGGCAGTGATGCCATTTGAAATAATCTTTGTATTGTGGGCTGGATAGGGCAGTGCCCTTCTCTGGTGAAAAGACTTCTGCCGAGGCCAACACGAGTAGATGGCTCTCATCCCCCAACTCCGTGGGGATGGGCTTCTCCAACAAATAATACCCTGTAGTAGCGGTAATAGATTTGTAAGGCTTTAAATTGTATGGATGGTTTATAGTTCTTTTAATATAGGATACAGACCTGTTTCTGGTGTGAACAGCTGTAATTAGGAACATCTATTCCTCATAAAAACATCGAAATTCTTGGAGAAATAGGTGCTGGAAAGTGATAAACACAAGGCATACTAAAATCTGAGTGTATTCACTTTATTAGCTCATATTAGTGCATCAAAAGTAGAAACACAGTCAGATGCTGGTGGCCTGCACTGACTCCGTGGTTGCTTTTGTGCTATTTTAAAGTCACTTAGCAATAATCCATAGCAGACTTAGGCCAAGAACTTTGTCTTGTGTCTTGTCCCACAGCCAAGGAAGTTCAGATATGAATCCCAGTGTAATATGAGATTAATTTGTGCCAAATGGATTCCAGGCTTCCAGCTTTACTTTTTAAAGCCATTTACTTTCTCTCTCATCCTTGTAGGTCCTCTGCTTCACACTCTGTGTAGGTTCAAGCTGAGACCCTCCCTTCATTTTTAATCTGATGAGTGGTTGATGTTTTGGCTGAAGAGACACTGCAGAGGCTGCTACCCCTACCTAGAGCAGGAGCTGAGAGGCTTAAGGAGCAGGAAAATAAACTGGGGCAGCCTTTAAAAAAAAGAAAACATTGCCACTCTGAAGGACAAAATGTGCTTCAGTCAGGAAGGACCTAGACTCCAAAGCATGAGTATGAATAGTAAGCAGAAGCAGTGGGTTTTCTGAGAACTTTCAAGGACTTTGAAGAGGCAAGAAACTGCTTGTTGTTGCCCATTAAATCAAGATTATCCACATATAATCACAGGAATGACCCCCCAAAACCTGCCAGGAGCTGGTGGACACTCCAGGCCCTGGGAGGAGGTGGGTGAGGCAGAAAGGGCACAGGGCACACAAGGCCTCACTGACTCAAGCTCATGAGAAGAGGCTGCCAAATTCTCTCTTTTGAGTATAGAAAGATGTGGCAGTGGAAGTTGTTTGAGAGCGAATATGCCACTTCTAACATGTATAAATACTTTTTTAGGTTTAGCTTAGTGATGTGTATTGGAGAGAGAATGGTGGGGGATGCTCAGGGTCAGCACAAGGCCACAGACCACATGGACCAGCCACTTCCACCAGGTTCTTTCAGACCCTGGGTCTGGATGAGATCCAGGAACAGGCTGAGAGGAATTCTGGGATGTGTTCCATACTTCTAAGTGACACAGGGTCCTTGAGATGTGGCACTGTGGCAGACAGCACAACCTCACTTGGACTCCGATGGTGTCTACAGGCACAACAAAAAAAAAAAAAGGATTAATAAAAATGCAAATACAAAAAGAATGCACCAACTAAAGTTTGCGTGGGCTTAATCAAGTCTACATAAGTCACTCCAGACAGACCCTGAAAATAAACTAAGGGAGAGAGAGGACTGTGTGCTGTGGCTCTGGAGTTGTTCCCACTGTTGCCAAGCCCAAACCAAATTGTCTGAGGCTGAGTGCCATGTCCAATCATTTCTTGAGCACAGAACCACTTGAAAAACACTTGTTAAAGCACTTATTCCTTGTATCTCAATCTAAATTGACCCTCTTGTAATTTAAAAAAGAAAAGAGGATTGGTAGAAGGACTAGCATAAAAAAAATTCCATTACCCAGAGCCCCAGGTTTTGAATTACTGTGCACAGAAATGCACAGGGTTTATACCACAGAGCTGTTATTGGCACTGGCAGGGAAATGAGCATAGATGCAGTCAGACGCTGAATTGCACAATGTTAACGCAGCTTCCATATAGATAAGGATTTTTCCAACAGGCATAATTAAAAAATAGTCTAAAAGAATAATTTATGTTGTATTGGTTTGCATTAATGTGGAAGAAAATATTCAGCAGTTCCTGATGGGAAATATAAGCTCTTGGAACCGAGGTAGTGGCAGTGAGTCTTGTATATCTTGTATACTCCTAGAAACTTTTTTATTCAAGGAGTTACTTCTACACTGAAGATATAAATCACAATGCCAAATTTTATTTATTTCTATACAAAGACTGGCATGGACAGAATCAGTTCTCTGCTCCCTGAGATGCATACTCAATAAGGAGGCTTTTTTTTCTAGTAGGAAACTCCAAAAATTCTGGGCCAACAATGCTATATATTGCTTGTGTACTTGCTTTTGCCATAAGAACCAGAAGCCTGTGCATTATACAAATGCACAGAAAGGCACAGCAGAGAACTCGGATGAAAAAAATATTCTCCATGTTTTTCAATTTATAAAATCATATATTTTGATTTGCTTGGTTTTGGTCATTTTGAGGAAGGCTGGAAAGTAAGATGATTTAAAAGTTCAGGGCTAATACACCCTATTAGAAATACTATATTGCAGGACATCTTTTGTTAAATCGTTCTGTACTAAAAAAATCTTTTTGATTTCTTGTCAAGTTTTTTTTAGGCTAACTGTAAGGCATCAGAAGGGAGACAGCTCTGTGTGCTTACCATAGGGTGGCAGGAGCAAGATCTAATGCATGTGCTGTTTCCTCATTAAAACCAGTGGGGCAGAATTTGCTTGGTTAATCCCTGATTTCATACCGTGTTTGTTTGCTGACCTTAAGGCTTGTCAGGTGTGCTCACCTTTTACAGCGTTATCAAAAGGGAAAGGACACCGGTTTGCACCCTCAGGCAAGTATCTCTCAGGATGATTCTGCTCTGAAGTGAAAGACTGCTTTGCATAATTGTCTGAGTGCTTGAAGTTGTCCGCTGAGGATAATAAAATGTACTTATTTGTCGGGAGCTTTTGATTTTCCAGGAGGACAGGTCTGGAACGGTGTTGCCGTGGATGTTGCATCACTGCTTGGCAGCTCCTCTTCGGGGGGAGATCACTCCCTGCCTGCAGGCAGCCTGCCCTCCCTTCAATAAATGATCCACCCAACACACGTGTTCCTTTGTCACCCCAGCTCCTCGCGGCCTGGGAAGCTCATAAAACAGTTCCGTGGGCTTTGCATTCTTGAGCAGCTGAAAGTGTAGGTAACGACTCCAGAATTAATTGTTTTACGTGCTGCAGACACACACCCAGCCACCGCATCACTGTGGTCACGCTGCTTCACGGGAAGGTTTCATTTTCTGAGTCCCACACTTCAGCCTGTGCTGTGTGCAGCTCACACCTGCCCATTAGACCAAACCCTGCCCTGCGGGGTGGGCAGGCAGCAAAGCCAAGTGGAGGATTTGGTGCCCAAAGGTGGGCAGTGGTGCCAGGACAGATGACCCTGGGCATCTGGGGGTGCAGTGTGGACCTACAGGAAGCTTGGATGCACCTGGGGACCAAGGTGTCTCCAATGGCACGAAAAGTGTTGTGGCAATTGAGTCACCCTCCTCATTTCTAGCAGTGGAAATGGCCTTTTGTGAAGTAGCACGATCCTCCTCATTATGGAGAGGAACCCTCCAGACAGGCTGCTGGCCCTGGATAACAGAGCAGTTGCATTTCATGTTAATTGAAACGGACGCTTGGGCTCGGGGCTCCTTGGTGAAGCTCCGAGCAGCACATTGCGTGGGTGAGAGGGGAGCCAGAAGGGCAGTGCGGTTCGTGTGAGCTTCCCCCTCCTATTGCTCAAGAGCAAAATTGCCTAGGAAAAAAGAAAAAAATCCTCTTTGACCCAAAACTTAGAGCATTCTCAGTGAGAATAGAAAGATTCTTGTCCACAGTGGGGGGCCCTAGGAGGAGACACTTGGAGAGTATTAACTCCATTCCTGGGAACAAGCATAAGAATAGTTGATGTTAAGGAATAAAAGAGCCTTCCCACACTCCGCTTTAATCCACTGCAACTTTATTCTGCAACTGGCGGAGCTCGGCTTCCCCCTCCTGGGGACAGGACGGATGGGCAGGAGCAGACAGAGGATTTTCCCTCTTCTGTTGCTCCACTGTGGAACTGGTTTTTAGCTGCTGACTCTGGATACCTGTGTCTTTGTACTCTTAAGGGGCTTGTGAAAGGCAAGGTGATTTGGAAATCAAGCCTGTTCAAGTAGGATGAAATCTGCTATAGCAATGTTTTTGTCCCTTAAAAAAAAATTTCGTGTCTAGTCATCAAAGCCCACAGTTGCTGTTTTGAAATGATCAGTGGTGATAATCTGCATTGTTTTGGTGCTGTAAATAGAAACCCTGTGTGCGCCTAATACAGAAGTTAAATGCTGAGTCACAAAAAAATACCTTTGCTTTCATTAACTTGAAAAATCCCTTTAAAGGTTGCAAAACAGTCATTTGAATGTTTGCGGCTAATTGATGATGATTTCATTTTTAGACGAAAGAGTGCAGGATCTGTTTTGAAAACAAAAGCATGTGTTATTGTAGCAGTATGGACAAAGGAAGACAGTGTAGAATTGATCAGGTTCAGTAATAACATCAAGCCTTTTAGCTAATCAATCAAAAAACAGTGAAGATTTATATCTGAGTGTAGCAGCACATCAGCTGTGTGGGTTATTTCTTATTTCTTTTTAGTAGCCTGTGAGTGCTCAAGCACAGATATATAAAACACAGCTGGTTACTTGTGGCTTTAACACTCATGAAAGTGTCACGGGCATCCAATCACTTAAAGCAGTAGCACCAGTTCACATGAAACAGCAAAGTTTCAGGTTTCAAGGATGTACAGGTTCATTTTCATGAAAGCTCAGCTTAATTTTTTATTCCTCCTTTTAAAATCAAACCCAAGGGTATGACTTTTTTATCTCAGTTTTTTTTTTCTTTTTTCTTTTTTTTTTTTTTTAAAGAAGCTGGTACATATCCCATCTTTGATAAAGTGGATACATTTAAGTGAACAAAAGTTCGGGAAGATTAAAAAAGAAACTACTATTTATTTATGCAAAACTTGGTGTATGGCAGTCCTGGAGGCACAAGGAAGTTTGTATTTTCATTAGTGGCAGCAATGCTACATATGCCCGTAAATCCGCTAAAATGTTTTATTTTATTTTCTAAGACAGCTTCCAGAAGAGTGAGATTATCTCTTATTTGTGGAATTTGTGACACTTACTTGGGGAATTCCATTTTTTGCTAAGAAAGGGAATTGGGGTTTTAAAGCCACAGCTTCTTCCTTACTTCTTACCAAACTGCTGTCCCATGGGTAATTTGTCCTAATGTATTTGGTGAATAGCAGGTACTTAAAAATATGTATTTACACAAAACTGAATTAAAGGTTTAATTAAAAAAAATCAGAAAATCGACCATGTATTAAGTGGGTCATTGCAGAATGTTTCCACACAGAAGGTTTGTCTCTCATCTGGATTTGTGTGGCTTTCTTTTCCTCAGCTGTGGATTTTGTTGAGCTCTTGTGCCAAGAAATACGAAGGGTCAGAATTATCTCTATCGTATGCTCTAGTGGAATTACCTCATGGCTATTTTTCCAGACTTTTAACATGTAAAATAGTTGACATTTTACAATTTTCTCAGTAGACTCCTGGGTACCAGCAGAAAGTCTGGTTGCTTCCCCAAGTCATGCCAGCCAAATCACGATACACAGGAAACAAATATAAAGTATATATTTAATAAGGGATGCAGGATACGAGCCTGGAAATTGCCAGACTAGATGCGAATTTCAAGGAAAATACAAAGATGTTATTTGTGTCCTATGTCTTTATCTAATCCAAAAGTAAAAATTTCTTCCTCTGGCCCCTTCCTATTTAGACATCCAATTCTTGTACACATAGACCAAAAAGCTCATAGTTCTCCAGTGAGTAGCTCTTATTAATGCATATTCATCAGGTTTGCTAGAAAAGAAAATCCAAGTCAGGGATATACTTCAGTGTGTTAGAAGATATATTTCAAAAGGTGTGAACTTGGCTGGAGTATTACAAAGGTTCCAACATTAGAAAATCTCAGTTCTACACAAAAATAATCTGGTGAAAAGAACTTGTTATTGTTGAGATGTGCGAATTGCTATCTCATACAAACAAGCCTAAGTTGTCAGTTATGGAAATATTTACTTCCAGATGTGCCAGCTTTAACTCTGCTCCCAAGGTTTTCACTTTCCAGTGTTACCTGCTATTGCCCAATCCAACAGCCAGTTCTGCATGATTTAAGGGCAGGATCTTCAACTTGCAGCTTTGATTTAAAAAAAACAAACAAACAAACAACCAAACCCCCCACACTAAGTGTTTTAACCAGATCGATTTCCCCTTGGTCTCAGATCCTTTCTGTGTCCCAACACCATTTGGAGGACCAGGTGTAAAATGCCCATGGGTGCCCCTAAAAGGAGCCAGAGGCGGCAGTTACAGATCACCCTGATCTCCATCCTTCCCCAGAGCTCCAGCCAAAACTTTGTTTTTCATGAAGTGTTGCAATTCTTCATTAGGTGCTGACAATGGCATCTGAATATTTTCAACAAGATTTCCAGATGATATAATTTCCAGATTTTATAAGCTTTGAGGAATTGACGGCATGGATCAGGTTTAAAACAGATGAATTGAGTGTGAAAGTGTCTGTGAGCCTAACCCTTATGACAGCTTCTTTCTCTTACTGTGCTTTTTCCTCTCTTTAATAATCCCCTATTTTTAGTTCCTTATTCAAGTGATGGAACTGAAATAAAGAGCAACACTAGTGGGAGCCCTTGACTGACTGGACAGCACTGACAGAGCTCTGTGACAGGACAAGGGGGAATGGCCTCACACCGAAAAAGAGTAGGTTTAAATTAGATATTCAGAAGAAATTCTTCCCTGTGAGGGTAGTGATGCCCTGGCACAGGGTGCCCAGAGGAGCTGTGCGTGTCCCACCTGTCGGCATTTATGGCAAACAGGACGGGGAGCCCGGGCAGATGTTCCATGAGCCTTTTTATTATTTTTTTCTGGCATCAGTCTCATATACAGAGTTGAGACACAAGACATGGTACAAGGCTCATGTTGCCGCAGGCGGCCAAGGATTTCCTTGTTACAGAGCTTTCTTAAAGGCTTTTTAGCCAAAAGCAGGCTTCTAAAGTTTACAGACAACCATTTTAACCAATCTTTAAGAGTACACCTACATCTACTTCAAACAACGCTTGCTTGTTATGCCTTATATAATAATGCACAATATTCCATTATTAAGCTTAAACTTATCTATCCTGCTAAGCATATTTTCTGCAGCTTCGAGACCTATCTCAGCCAAACCTAGAAACTCTAACCATTGTTTTAATGTCCTTGTTCACTATATAATTGTATCTTCTTCTATCTTCAAGCTTTTGCAGTCACAGCTGAACCTAAATTCTTGTGCTTCATTTCTGAAACCTGCTTTTTTTCTCACACCTTAGAGTCTTTTCACCTTTTGTGTTTCCCACACCATCTCTAGAAGTGTTCAAGGCCAGGCTGGATGGGGCTCTGGGCAACCTGGGATAGTGGAAGGTGTCCCTGCCCATGGCAGAGGGTTAGAACTAAATGATCTTTATTTTCCCTTCCAATGCCCCAAGGGCATTCTATGATTCTATGATTTAACTTTCCCTACTTTCATTACCCGGTTTTTTACCCCTACCATGGTCTGCCGAAATTCGTGGGTGTTTTTCTCTGCAGCAAACTCTGTGTTTCCACTGCCTGAGTGCAACAGTTTCAATCCATTTACAGGGCATCCCACTCGACCTGTGCTTCCATTTTAAGGGATGGTGACATGAATCTCCCAGGACTATTCAGGCCACCAGGGCAGACTCACTTTGCCTACACCATGCAGTAGGACCCAACCTATCCTTCCATTTTCACTCTCCCAAAGGCTCTCCTCCTTCCACTACCCAAAAAGATTCGAAATTATTATTTCATAAGATAACACAACCATAAGAGTATGGTTAATATTCTTGGAATTTTGTATTGCCTGAGGTATATACTATTTAACTTTTTAGTCATAAATGTAAAAGGATTTTTAGCTCCGAAAAGTGATAGATTCTTGGTGATCTGTGTAAAACCATACATTTCTTTAAGCTAATTGAATTGTCAAGAAATGCCTATGCTAATTTTATTGCAATTTTTTTGCTTTATTAGAAGGTCCATATTCATGTCAGGATTTAATGCTGGAGATTTATTTTGATGCCTTTTACTCAGGATAGCAAACAGTTACAGTTTCAATCATCTCGACTGCACTTGATTAAAAGATCTGTGGACCTGAGTGTATTAATTGACTGTTTTCCCAGTTAAAGCATGTTTTTTTTGCATATAATTTCTGCCTGAATGGCAAGTCATCTTCCCATGCAATATCAGATAAAGTTGGTTCAATAATCATGCCCCTTATTTTCCACACAATTGCTCTCTTCTGCTTTTGTGGTGTGTTTTGCTCCTCAGTGCTTTGATACAAATTTGTGACACTGCTGGTCGATATGAAATCAATTATGGTTTGACATAGTAGAGTTGCAGGTTTTTTTAAATTTTCTAGTGTGAAAAAGATTATCCAGGACTGTCTTCACATCCTGTTATAAAATTCTGCTCCAGAAACATCACAGATTTCACGAAATAAATGAGAAATATAGCTGTTTGTCACTGTCGTGATTTCCTCTGCAAAAACCCAAACATTACTCTCATTCATCAACTAAACCTTAATTAAATGAACCTCACAAAACCCTGTCTCAGCAAGGCTCTTGTGAAATTTATTTTATATTTTGAGGCCCTTAGCTGAAATGTGCTCTGCAGCTGCAAAATGCTCCTGTTGTCTATTGGGCAAACTCTATATCCACTGCTTGCTTCTCACACCCCAGGTTGCTTTTTTTTTTTTAGTGTGGTAAAAAGCGAAATTAAACCCATCATATTCTGTATCATGTCCTGGGGAAAGTGCTGGGTTTTGTGCTGGAGGGATCTGTTGTACCAGTAGAAGTTGATAGCAATGATGTCAGAAAGGACTGAAAATAAAATAAGGCTAAAGGTAGAATGTTCCAGTGGAATGAAAGAATACTTTTCTGCTGTAGATGAAGAGCTGAAAGATTGTTCATGAGGGGAAGAGGTAAGTATTGGGACCCTAAGGCTGATCTATGATCCAAATGCATGCCCTTGTCCAAGAAACTGAGGCAGACAGCAGATGTCAATTCCTTGCATCAGTTAAAGTTGAGATAAAATCTATTGTATGCAATGCAACATGACCTGTTGCCTCTACCACTAGTCCAAGTGAAAAAAACTGTAGACAATTAACTCTAGTGGAGATGATGTAAATATTAATCCAGGAACAATGTCAAATGATAAATCACGCATTTTCTTCATCAAGGTAATGAAAGATTTAAGATTGACAAAGATGTTAAGCAAGGGGAACTTTCCGATTGCATGCAAATCAATGAGTTGGTGGGAAAACAGTGCTTCAGGAGCAGGAAACAGCCTCATGATAATTTTTGACCTTTCGCTTTGAAACATACAGAAATATTTTACAGGCAATAGCATAAAAAGTCTTAGGGGAAACAGATGTGGGTCAGAGTGCACAGTCCTTCACTAATTTAAGGTCCCATCAAAATCAAGCAGGGCATCAGAGAGAAGTTTAATGATGAGGGAGAGCTCATAGGAACTAATGAGTACTAAATCAACACATGAATTGTTCTACTGATACAGCAAATTAATGTGTGTTCTGGTGCAGTGAGTGACATGTGTTCTCTGCTTCTCTTGTTTTGATAGTAAGTTAATAAGAAGAGAATTTACAAGTATTTACTGTGACCTAGTGTGGGACGCAGGCGGTGCACTGAACACTTTGCCACTTTGCCACCGCAGCCCCTTCTCTGCCTGGAGCTAAATGCTGTGATGAGAGAAGTCAGGTGTGAATATTCTCATTGTGAAACTGGTTGCCAAAGTCAAACCTTGATGTAAAATAACTGGCTAGCAACTGACATGGAAATGTGTAGGGGGAAATCCGTCCTTGCAGGTGAACATCTTTGTAAGGTGTGTCCTCAAAGCTGGTCTAACCTGCATTGCAAAATGGACAGGAAAAGGATGGACTTGTCAATTACAGAGGAAAAATGTTGCCCACTCCCTCCCATATGTACAGAGACCACCTTAAAAAGACCTAGTTCTGATGAACTCCAGGGGTTGCCAGTCCTGCAGGCTGAAATCCTGCTCCTGTGTGCAGGCAGTGGTGGGCTGAGCTTATCCAAATCAGCCAAAAGTCTCAAGCTCAGACTCTACACAAATTAGGTGCTTGATACCCAAGTCTGTTAGTTAGGATTAGTGGTGTAGTGTAATGAGTTACCTGTTTACAGTTGTTCCCAGATTGCATCCATCCAGGATACTGCATTCCCCTTATCTTTCCCACCCTTCTCCCCTTCTTCCACACCTCTTCCCAGCAGCTCTGCCTCGGGTGTCAGCACCTCAGACCTGCCCCATTCCTCTTTCACCTCACCCCTGTCTGTCCCTGCTGCTCCAGCCCAGCAAAGCTGCCTCTGCTCCTTCCCTGCCCTCTGCTGCAAATTTGTCTCCCCGCTGGCAGCTGGGATGTCTTATCACAGACCAAAATCCTGATTTGGGCCAGGAAACTCAGGTCTTCTGAGTCCCCAGAGAGGCACCTCATCATTAACTATTTGATTAAAGATAACATGATTCCTAAGCTGAAGAGAGAAGCACACACCTCATACCTTATTTTATGTTGTTAGAAAGATTCAGCTCCTGGTTTAGCGAACATAAAATAAACTCCTGCAAATAAATAAATGTAAAAATGTATACCAAATAGCTACATTTTAACTGTACATGGGGTTGGGTTTTTTTTTGTTGTTGTTGTTGTTTGCTTGTTTTTTTCCTGCTTGGATCAGTGAGTCTTGCCCAGGCTGTCCGGAGCACACTGGTTGGCCCTGGCACATTCCTGTTGTGCATACTGGCACAGCTCACGTGGTGCGGATCCCTTCCCTGCTCCCGGAGAGGAGACTTGCCTGGTAGGGAACTTCAGGTCACATTTTTCATGGTCATTTTCCATAGAATCACAGAACATGCTGAGTTAAAAGGGACCCATCAGGATCATGGAGGACACCCCAAGAATCCCACCACGTGCCTGAGTGTGTTGTCCAAATACTTCCTGACCTCTATCAGGCTTGAGTCCACAATCACTTTCTAGAAGTGAAATTAAATATCTTGCTTTGGTTTATCACCAGTTTCTTCTTTAAGTGATCCCACTCTGGCTCTCCAGTGTTGCAGACCATTTTACGTGGTGCTCCATCCTTCCACAGCTGTGTGACTGCACCTGTATGTGCTGAAAGCCAGTCCTACTCTGGAAACTGTTAAATAGAGACTATATGAAAAAAAAAATCAAGTGTGAGATTTGTTTAATCAGTGCTATTTTATGCTGCCAAGCAAAAGGAAAAGAGAAGGCACTGGAATCATGTACCCAAATCTTCCACAATTTCTGACAACACTGAGAATGTCTTTGGTTTCATAAAAGAATGACTTGAACTGTTCTTGCCTCCAAGGCAAATCTGTGAAATATCAAGAAGGAACGATGCCTTCAAGAAATACTGATGGGTAAGGAGGAGATTGCTGCATGATGACTGGCACTTGTGCTCTGGAAAAAAAGCTGTGCTATTATAATGAAAGCAGAACCACCTGAAAGCAGATAACTTGGGGGCAAATTGCCCTTTTTTTGCTGTATTTTTCTCTGAAGGAAGGAATAATTTATTATATTACTGTGATACCTTTACTGAAGATATTTTCTTCTCGGTGCTTGTCAAATTTCGATTAATAAAAGCTGATTTTTCTTAGAAACTTGCCTGCTTTCAGAGCACCATCTGCTGGTGCTTCCTGGATCCTGTGGCTGCTGCTGGAGACCTGTGTTCCTCTGCATTCCCCAGAGGAGGGGAAAGGCCTGGTGGTGTTCACTGCAGCTTGGTTGTGAACCATAACGACATTTCTTCAGCTAAACTTCTGTTCAGTATCCATTCACCCTGCCAGAGTCTGTTTTCTGAAGGTAATTCTTATTCGCGTTATGAAAACCTTTAAAAGTAGCAGGAATGTTTGCACTATGGGGAAAATGCTTGAGTGATGATTTGAGGGCTTGGCCCCTTAAGTTTTGTGTAAATCCATAGCTCTGTGGCTCTGCAGGGAAAGAGGCTGTGCTTTACCAAATGTGAGCAAATGTCTTAAACAAGCTTCATGTCAAACTTGTCAGATTTTCAATTACGTCTTTGGTTTAATGCCTTATTGCCTCTCCTTCTTGCTCAAATACAATTTATTTCTTTCATAAACACAAATGGATTTGCCACATTTGAGGGAAATCAGTGATGACTGATCAAATTTTAAGAATTTATGAGTATGAGATAATTTTAGGTCTGAATTGTGTTGAGGTTGTCAAAGAATATTTATGTGGGTTCTAGCCTTGAACCTGTAGATGGGTTATGAAGGTCCAGTGACCTTTTCTCAGTCAAAGTTATCTTTAGCTTTTAAACCATAGTACAGTTTTGGGTGTCCTGTGTCTCCAAAAAACTGAAGAACTCTTCTATTTCTAGCTGCAAACTTATCTAAATGCTTTAAAGGATTTAATACTCATATTTTAATCATGTTGATGACTTAGTTGTTTTTAGAAAGAAAACTCTAACTGAACTCTGTGATACAAAGTCATCAAAATATCTCCTAAAAATACCTACAGAGCAGTTAATGTTCTTTCTAGCCTTTAAATGTCCCTGAAGACTTACCACTGCATTAAAGAAATGAAGTACAATTAAGAGTGTAGGATTATGTGGAGCTATGAAGTAAAAGAGGCTTCTGAAACAACCATTTGGTGAGCAAAATGTGAATTCTTTCTGGAAGAAGCTGGTGTGGATGGTGTCTGAACCAGCAGAGTCTCTAAACCAGTGGTGCATTGGAGCCCCATGTCCTGGTTCACTTGCTCCTCTGAATCTCTGCACAAAGAGCCCCAAAAGGCACTGGTAAATCCCAGAGGTCCCATTTCCCATGGCATTCCTTCCCTAACTCAGCCTTGCAGCTGTTCCTGCACAGAGCTGCAAGAATGGACTTAAACTCATCATTTTTGTGCAGAGGTTTGGGCCTGGGATGAAGGCCCGGGGATATCCTGTGGGACTGGATTGTTCTCACAGGCCAGGAGTCCAAGAGAATTAAGCCTGAGCAGCGAGATGTGGGATCTTGCACCTCCGGGAAGGTTTACAAACTGCAGCCCTCTAAAGCAAGAAAGAAAAGGAAATCTGAAGGCTGAAACCTGTTGGGAGGGTGACTATGGAAGGTCAGCTTGTTAATCCACGTAAAATCCTGTTACTGAGTCAGGTGCCACAGTTTTCACAGCTGCATGTTAGATTGTATATATTTATTTTACAACACTGCTGTGAGGTAGTGTTACCATTTTAAGGATGGGATCTCTCTGTTTCAAGGATAGAGGTGCTTGTGCATTCAAGTAGGATATATAAAATGCAGAAGAGAATGGAATTGCTATCATTTACATCCCAGCTGCACAATAAATACTTTGCTACAACCACCTCCTCTTAGTACAGCTTGGTATGCCACTTCAGCTGAGTGAAGTACAGCTGAGCTTCTCAAATGCTTCATTGTAGTGTATTTTTCACAGAAATTTGTTCCCAAATGTCAGTCCCTGCAGTGAATTCAGAGGGCTTGAGGTGGAACACAAGTACAGTACTTGTCTTTCATCCTCTGTCAAATTTTGTGTGTGTAGGTGGCAAGCTCAAGCAGCACCTGCCAACTACTTATTGGTATTGGCTTGGGACAGAGCTGTTTACATTTAGTTCTGAGGCTTCCATTTGTGTACTACTTTGTATCTGCTTTCAGAATTGTACGTAAAATCATGAAGTTTTAGGTTCAACCAAGTACACAGTCTCAAAGCAGGAGTTCTAATTTAAAACCACTTTGTAATCAACAAAGAAAAGTTGGTCTGAAATCAGTTACCAATGCACAGCTTGATGGCAAGACTATACGTAAGATATACAGTGTATCATCCATTGAGTGTACAGGAGAGACTAAAGAGTTATATTAACATTTTTCAGACTGACTTTTAGAACAAGGGTTTAACAGTTTGGGTTGTACCCCCAAGGTGGTTACTGAGACCTGAACTCTCATCAGAGTGTTATGCTTCAAGGAGGATGAGCACACAAGTGTACAATAATAGTATGTTTTCTGTGACATTTTTAGAGAGTGTGTCTTAGCTGATAGCTGCAAAAATGAATCTGTTAGCTGGTAACACTTTCCTCGTTCTTGCCACTTTTGGTATCACATGCGAAATTAGCTTATGATTCCTTTATAGTTTTATTTATGTGGGTTCTGACCAGTGGGTCCCTCTCCTCAGACTCTGCTGCTGATGCGCAGTTGCAGTCACCTTCTGCACAGTCACTGTTGTCCCCAGCTTTGTTTTGAACATTGTGTTAATCCCTATCAAGAACCATCTTCCCTCTTCTTACTGATGCATCTGTCTAAAGGGTATTTGATATGCCTTGGGAGGTTGGTGTTAGTGTACATTCCACAAGTAATGCAACGTTTCCTTACCTACCCTGCCTGACAGAAAAGAAGTTTGCTTTGTTTGTTTGCAGTTAAGGTGATGCCAGACTTGCTGAATCGTCCATTTGTGAATTTGCATTTTGAAAATGTCTTTATTTAACAATGATCAAAACTGTCACAGAATTTTCACATGGGGAACATTTAAAAATGTTTTCTTCTTTAAATCAAGTGGTGTCAGATTTGACAGGTATTGGAAGGACCTTACACCACATTAAAGAGCCTTTTCTGGAAAGCTTCTTTCAAAAAAGTGGCTTGCCACACGAGTTGATTACCATGAATTATCCTGAGGCTTAGGCTGACTTGAACCAGCTGAGTGGAAAACAGAAATTACCTTGGAGCCAAATCAGGTAGTCGTGAGGCTGGCCCATGATCAGATAATTTCTCTGTATACATCTCCAAGTGTAATTCATTCCTTATACTTTGCATATTGATGTATGACAGAAAAGTCAAAATTTTGTCTCCTATTTGAGACAAAAGGCGATTTTTCAGCTGCCCCCTTCATAAGGGATTGGTGAAATCACCATGGAGGTGTTTAGAATCCCTTGGTGCCAAGTGGAGGAGGACTGAGAAGGAGGGGTTGCCAAGACCCTGCAGTGTCCCTGCCCTGAGCTGCAGGGGCTGGTCTGCAGGCTGGGAGCAACGGAGCAGTCTCCCCATCCTTGTAGCCAGCATCTCTCTGGCACAGGGAAATGCAGACAGGAAGAGGTTTAAGACAAAAAGGAGCCAGGCAGATGCCATATGCCTTCCTTCCTTTCTGTGCTTTCATAAACTGTGCCCAAGTAGTTGGTTTGCCACAGGGAAGGCTCAGGTTCTGCCAGAGCAGCTCTGGATCAGGGAGGGAAGGTTGATGGCTGTATCTCCTCTCTAATGCTCTCTTGCTGCCTGGTAACCTGTCTTCTCATTTCTACACTGCCAGATACCTTCCTTTGGGAGAATTCTTTTCACTTTTAAATCTGTGTGGGAAACAGCCCCGTCTGTGGCAGTTTTGAGGGAGCGTTGTCACATCATAAGGTGCACTTCTGGCTTTTGAACCAAAGCCTCCTGCTCCAAGCACACACACACCATTTTACATGTTTGAACAGCACTGTGCTTGTTAAATATGAATGTTTCCAGGACTGCTGCCCAGTTCTGCAGATACAGCATTCTAAGATTATCCATTTGCTGTCTTTCCATCAACTATGCTCACTGCAGGAATAGAGAGCATCTATCTGCCAACCATGGAAACTCTGAAAGTCAAGCTCTGTTCTTTCTGGCTTGTGAGTCATCACCTGTAACCTTGACTCAGCGATCACAGGGGAACACTTAGGTTGTGGTTATTCTTCTGATCAAAAAGATTCTCTGTGGCGCTATATTTTTTATTATTTCTTTACTAATGCTTATGTAGAATCCTACCCATAATCTTTCAGCTATGTTAGTGTTATGGAGCTAAGGGAATAAAATGGTGGAAAATTATTTTTAGTCCCTTCAGAGAGGGAGATCTGATATTAAGTATGTTTTGAATGCAGATGTATCTATATAAGTATGTTTTGAAGAAATATCACTTTTCTGGCTATAGTTAATTGAAAATCAAAATAATATATTGCTTTAAGGTGTCAGCTTTTAGTTCCTGTGAGATATGATGTTCTGGCTAGAGGAGAAAATGTATATGAGTGTGAGGTAGATGTGAGAAGAATACTCTGAGATGGTTTTCTTCATTATTAATATATCTTTTGGATATTCTGTGATTATTTATAACTATAAAAAGTGTGTTTTGCATCAAAGGCAATTACGCCCGTTAACAGCATGTTCAGGCTATGATAATTGACTGAACAATCTTTTAATACTTTGCCCCTTTCAAACCCGTTGCTTGGATACCACTTTCTTTGAACTATTATGTACCTTGCTGAAAATTAAATAGTAAAGAAAAAGTTTTAGCAGCTCTTTCCTTTGTCTTTTCCATAAACTCTATATTATATAATACTTTCAGAAATGGAGACCAAGAGTTAGGGCTTTCTGACAGCAAAGTACTGACAGAAACAGCTGGAAAATGCAACTCTGAACTGCAACAATCTGAATTCAAACCTTTGTTTTCTAGATATGTTTCTTTTCTTGCATGAAAGCTTGTCCTTCCTTTTCCAAGGGAATTTGAACTTCAGATGCAATGAAGCAATTCTCAGATTGCAGTCATCCAGAAGTAACTGGATAATGCATCCAGGTAAGTCTCTCACTAATTAGAATGGTTTGTTCCCTGCTCAGTTTTACTTACTCACTAAAATATGTAATCTGAAAGTGTGAAGTAGCATTTATGATCTGGAGTTTTTATATAATGGAAGGGTTTTTTTGTCTCCATCTAAATTCCAGGTATTCTATTATATCCTGCCACGAGCTGCTGTGATTCCTTTAAGCTGTGAGCTGCTGCTTTATCTGTATGCAAAATCCTTTTAGAAACAACTGAGATGTCTTGTTGCAAGGGCTTAGATTTGCCTACAGGACTCATTTCGTGGAAACCTCCAGGTTTATCTACCTAGTTTCACTTCACTCTGATGCACATGAGAAGAAGGGCTGGGGGTGAATAATCTGGTTGGCTCAGCAGGCAATGTCTTTAGAATCACCTTTTTCTGGGATCATTTTGCCATCTGAGTTGAGCTTAAGCTGCGGACTTAAGTTACATGACATTGCTACCAGAAAACAGGAAGGCTTTCCAGTGAAGGTCCAACTTCTGATCAGGGAAGTCACTTGTTTACCAGAAAGATGGTCACCCCAACCCAGGCATAATGTTTGACCTAGATTAGGAAAAGAGATATTTATTAGAGATTTGTCCCAGTGAGGATGTCTTTTTCTGCCCACTGGAAGGCAAGGAAAATCTCCTGCCTGTTCCCTGTGACCCTGTGCCTTGAGAGGGTTGTCCTGCTCCAAGCCACAGATACTGTGCTTCTCCTAGGGAGGTGCAGGGAGTAGGGTGAAGGATGGCCACAGGCTGGATCATGGGAATATATACCACAATAAGTGAAAAGTCAGGACTCTGTTGCAGCTCATTGCTCCAGTTGGTGATGGGGCAGAGTTGCAAACACAGCTACAGTCCAGTTGTCTCATGTTTCAGCTCCTCTCTGCTTCCTGTCATCATGAAAATGAGCAGAAGCAGAGGGGAAGTTCTTATCTGGATACAGGGTTGGATCACAGACATCCCCCAGTCTGGATTTGGGGATTTGCCCGTGATCTCTAATGCAAAGGGAATGTTTTGTCACTTTATGTTCATAGCTGAGCCATTCAGCAGCACTGCTGAAGTGACTCACAGCAGTGCTGAGATCGTGACTCACTGCTACATCCTCTCTGGAAAGACACTAATCCTCCTTTCCTGCTGCTTGGGCTGGTTTGGGAACCACAACATTAAGCATTGAAAGGCACATTTATTAAATGACACATGCCGGGACTGGGTTTTGTTTTCAACAGCGAGGAAGTACTTTGTGGCCTCTCTGCTGTGGACTAGACGCTGACACATCTGGCACCCAGGCACCAGAGGATGGAGGGATCTGGGCATTTGTTTCCCTGGTTAGATCTGGGTGTCAAGCCTATTTCAGTCAGTGAGTCTTTGGGCTGAATTCCAGAGTTTTTCTTAACTACCAACATCTGTCAGATGTCAACTCCCTGAATCCACCCTTCCTGGTCATGCTATTTTAAGGCACTCGTATTTTAAATACTACTACTAATACTACTACTGCTACTAATAAAACCCTTACAGATTTTTCTCTGAGTTATTTGTCCTCAAGGGACTTGGAAGTCCTCAGGTTTCTTCCTGATCAGTGACAGGATATGGTTTATCCACTAGGAGTCATCCAATTTTTTGCCACACAGGCAGTCTGGCCAAAAGCCTTTGGGATTGCTTATGCAGCAGCAGGACCTGTGCCCTATGAATGAATTAAGTGGTAACTCTGCTTCAGTTGATTATTGGTGCAGCTCTTGCCCTAAAGTGGGACATTTCTGTTCTAAACCAACACTTGTTGCTGGTTGTGGTCTCTTGGAGCCTTAGCTAGAGCAGGAATTATCTTGCATGCTTTTCATGTCTACAGACATTTGAGGAAGGTCTCTACCAGAGCTAATCTCTCTGGGCTCCAGTTACAGTCAGTGGAGAGAACAGGCATTGCTGGGTGTGATTTACCTGACATGCTTTATCTTTCCTCCTTAGGATGAAGAAGTTGTGTCCTGGAGGTACCTGTTTCTCTCAGTACTTTGTAAAATAGCTCATGAAGAGTCTGTACTGAGTCAGGTGACCAGCACCCACAATTACTAAATAAATACGCTCTCAAGATGAAATTTATCCATGGAAGTGCCAGTTAATTCAGTTACCACAGCTCTTTCCCAGGGCTTGGCCTTTGCATTTTTTTAAACTAATTAGGGGTATGGTAATTTCCTTTTTTTAACCAGCAGAGTTATGTATGTGTGGTTTCTCCTTCCTTGAGGGAGAGAGGCACATTTGTACCACTGTCCAGCACTGGTGTGTCTACACTGATTCACTTGATTGTGCCAGTGTTTCTAATTATAGCTGTTAAAAAAATCACAGAAGGTTCTCAAACAACTCATCTGTGCAAGTACCTACACGCCCTAATGAATACAGTCACCCTAGCTGGAGGAATGACCTCTGGCTTAAGCCTCATTAGGGCACCAGAATGTGCAAGTTTCAACAATTTCTATTCCTAAAATATGAAGGGATGTGAGGCAGGGTCCTTTCTAACGAGGAGAATGGGTTTGTAATGTTTGCTTTGTATATTAGAAAGTTTAGAAGTCTTGGAAGAAAAATTGTTGCAGATCAGATGCTAACTTTTCAGGGTGGGAGGGATCTTCAGTCTTTCTTTGTTGTTGAAATTTTTGAGTATTGTTTTCAGAACGAACACTGAAAAAATTAAAAACAGCCTAATTTTTTTCTTAACAAGTATCTTTTATGAAACAGAATGGTGATAAAGCAAGTGGTGACAAGGCAAAATCAGTCTCAGCAACAGTCTCATTTCTGAAGCTTTCTACTATTACAGGAAAAAGTGTAAAATAAAAATCAATAGTAATTTAAAAAAAATTATCTCCCTAAAATACTGAATAATGATTTAGTTTAACAGGAGAAAAAGTATAAGGTTGGTATTTTAAGTGCTGTGCAGCACTGCTTCATGTGACAGGTGAAATTGGAGGCTGGGCATGTGCCAGGCAGGGATGGTCAGAGCATCCTGAGAGCCTGAAGAGAGCTCACGAGGCCCTGCTTCCTATCAGTGTTTCATATGGATTTTGTTTTCACATGAAACCATGTAAAGGTGATGTAGCAGATGCTGGACTTCCACCCATTAACAATTTTCACCTTTGATGGCACAAGGCTGTTCCATCCCACAGAAACACGAGTTCCCACACTGCCCATATGCCTGCATTTCAAAGTTTGCTACCTTATTAACTGGTGAAATATGTTCATTAAAATAGTAGCAATGAGAAGTATTTAAGTGCACCTCAAGCAGTCAAACCTCAAAGATTTAAATCTGCGAAATCCATCTGCTCCTAACTCAGTAACTTGCATAAAATATGAAGGTGCAAAGGATTCCTATATTAAGTTTTGCAAGCACTCACTTTCAGCCTTGGGGACATTGGAATTTCACTTGAAAGTGCAAGACAAGCCTACTTTTTAAAAATTTTGGTCTTCAGTTTGACTGGGCATTGTGTGTGCATGGGTCCTGGCTGCTTCTGCTCAAGCTGATCATTCAATTCTCAAAGCTCTCTAAGTTCTAGAAATTTTAGGTTCAGTTCCTTTCTCTATCTGAGAATTATCATAGGTCCCTGTCTAATCCACAAGTCCATTTTGTGAGAAAGGTGGCCATATCAAGTATTAACTTTAAAAATAAGGATTTGAGTCTGTGACTCCCAAAATTTGGAGATTTTTCCTTGCAGATGAGAATAATGCATCATTCAAAACACAGGTCTTAATGACTGAGTATATTTGCTCTGCCTCAAATATGTGTAGGACTACCAATTTAAAAAGTAAGATTTTTTTTTAGGACTGTGGGGAAACTCCTCCTTCCCTTTAAGAGGCAGCATGTCCTCGACTGGAAGACATTGTTCTTTTAAAACAGCAAATAATATTTATAATAAATGTCTAGGTTTGGAGAACACCTTAGTTACTGGAGCTGTCACTTTTCTGAGCTATGTGAAATCTGAGCTTTTAAATAAACTGAGAATTATTTTTTAAAAAGGATGTTTTCATTGTAATCAGCTAAATTTTCCTCCCTTCAAAAATCTATCTGTTACCAACAAATAACCAAAAAAATTCTGTCAAAAAAAGTAATAAATGTTAAGTTTCTTCCTTGATTTATTTTTCATCTGGGACATTTCTCTTGTGCCTGTAAATGCCCTTTCTGTGCAGAAAGGTGTCATGATCTGGTGGCTTGGATGTTGTCTTGGAACCAAAAAAATTTGGGTTTTCTTCCTGCAGGTTTCCCAGCTATTGCATCAAAGAAATCCAGCAGCAAAACCCAAAAGGAATGACTCCCAATGCAGAAAAAATCAGGATAGAAATTAATTTGCTCATCTTTGATACCAACTTTTTCTTCAACACCTACCCTAATGCCTTTGATGCAAGGAGGGGTGGATGTGTCATGCTTGTAACAAGGCTATGTCAAGGCAGAGCTTTGTATTTTTTTAAGAGCTGTTTTGATCTGTTCTGGAAGTCTGTTTCTTGCCACAGAAAATCTAGTCACACTGTTCTCTGCACGAGTGGATCTTTCAACATGGAAATGCTCCTTGTACTTACACTGCCTAGCAGTGGTGTAGTGCATGGTGGAAAATGCAGCAGGAGGAGCAGCCTCCTCTTACCTGCCATCCTGGCCTGCTGAACTACGTTATTTTCCTCTTTTCTGTGCTTAAATTTTGTTTTTCAGTGGTTTGCAGATACTCCTCTTGCTTCCCACATAAATTCCATCAGTATGACCAGATGTCTACTTCGTTTCTCTCAACACCCTTTAGAGCCCTAACCCGAAATGTTGACACCAGCCACAAAAGTATCATATGCTCGTTGTGCAGATTACCTCAAGCAGATAGCCAAAACATTATCTCATGCTGGCCTAGATGGTACAACGCTTGCAGCTAAAATGCTTCCTCAGGATCCTGGGCAGATGTCTCTGGGCTTTTTGACTGTTCTCTGAGATGGGCAAAGACAAGGCTCTGTCATTTTCCCATGGAGGAAACGGAATGCAGGCTACTCTAAGACCAAAAATATGTTTCTTGGTTGCACCTTCACCCGGAAGGGTGCAGTTACCAGCCACAGAGGATGTCCCCAAAGAGGAAGACTTCATGTAAGTGGATTTTAGGAGGGAGAAGATGATCATGTTGGTATCAGCCCAGCTGAAAAACTTGCTGTGTTTGGAAATCCTGCCACCCTCAGGGGCCGTTCTGCCTGTTGGCAGTGGGAGCAGAACAGTCCAGGGCTCACAGGCAGCAGCTGACTAAGAAGAGCACAAGGTTTATGCCCTGAGAAACTGAGTCTTTTATTCACCTTGATAAATTCTTGAAGGTTGGCTGCTGGGCTGTGGCTGTGAAACATGCTCTGCTCACCTATCACTGGCCTGCTCATCTTCCTTATTTTTTATGTGTGTTTTTCTATTTGTAAAGCTGTTAACTTCATTAAACTTTCTGAGATTCATGGTTGGAAAGTGCTGCTTAAAAATTGAGTTGTTCTTTCTGCTACTTATTTTTTTTTCCCAAGGCCTGGGTGAAATTTGAGTTTGCGTGCCGAAGTTGTATTATTGTTTTGTTTTGTTTTCCTAACCACTTCCACATGCAATCAGGTTTTATTGCCAGCTGCTCTCCATGGTTGGTCTCTGGGGAATGTAGACTCCTGTTTGTTGTTAAACTCATAGCAGTTGGTTAGTTTAATTTTTTTCAGATGCTAATTTGTCAGGTTTGGATTTCCACCAGTTGTCTTTACCCAGCCAGAGGTGGGCAATGGAATAAGCAATGATGTGTAAGAAGGGCTCATCAGAACCTCAAATTCCTGTAGAGGGAGAAATGGGCAAGTTTATCACCAGCTTCACATCCTTTCTGTATTAAAATTAAGTATCTTGGAATTTCTCACTTCCCACAGAGCAGGAATATGAAATTTCATTTAATTAATAAAAGAAAAAATTTTATTTCATAATTTTAAACAGAAAAGGACAGGGCTCCCCGTGATGATTGCAGCAGGGAGCCTGTGAGCCCAGACATGCTGCTCACCAGGGAGGCTCCCAGGGAGCCAGGAGCTAGCAGGAAACCAGCCAGGTTTCCCTAGGAAGTGTGTTTGCTCGCTGTTAGAAGATTTGATTCAATCAATCTGTTCCTGCAGAATATATATGCATATTTCTCGGGAACTGGCATTTTCCTATGGAAAAAAAGAAAAGGTTTTGCTGAGTTAAAACTGGAGATTAGTGAGCATGCTTTTCTAGCTGCATTGGTGAGAAAGCCACATGTACTTTGTAAATGTATGTAAATATATGACATTCTAACATACAGTTAGGCAGCTGTACCAGACCTCTAAACTGGGGCCTATGGATGACCTAAAATTCTCCTTAAGGATTTTTGTATTGTTATCTGTCCACCTAAAGCTAGCACTGGAATGAGCAGACTACTGGGATAATTTTCTATCTTGCAGGGAAAGGCTTGTGGAAATGAGACACCAGACAAAGAAAAAGAAGAAGTCAAAGCCAGCCAGATATGGTGAGAACATATGTACCCTCCTCAACTTTGCATATGCAGTGGGATAGCTGTGGGTCCTGTGCATTTCCCCGTGGAGTTTATTCTTTTAAACCAACCTTCTGATTGTGGGCTTGGTCCCATGGTGCCAATAGCTTGAGGAAACTGGGTGTCTGCTCTGAGTTTAAGCATCAATTATTGGTACCAGGTGCACTGGCTGCATTTTCAGCAGCCTGGGGGCTGTGCTTTCCCCAGAGAGCTGACAATGTTTTGGAGGCCAGTGCCCAAGCTGCTGCGGTGCCAGCATGGGCACCACCGGAGGGACAGAGTGGTGGTGAACAGAAGGAGGGTTCGGGGCTGAGTGGGCTAGCGTGGCTCATGTCCAGCCCCTCAGGAACTCCCACTGGGTATTCCAGAGGATGGCACATGGAAGGGCTTAAGGGAAAATCAGGACAGAAGCAGAGTGTCTGGCCCGAGGCACCAGATAAGAGCTGAAGCAATTTCTCCTGTCCTGGCAGGTATAATGGACAAAGGCCTGTGGGTCCCATGCACTATTCAGTGTCGGAGAATCTAAACGCCACCAACAAAATGAATTTTTTCAAACAGGCTGCTACACAGAGACAAACTCTTGCAAGAGTTTGCATTTGGACACCTTTCTACCCTGTGCTTGCTCAGGAGACTCTCTGGAGGAACAAAAACCTGTGGTAAGGAAGGAAAGGGTTTAACTCCTGAGTGAGCTCTGGAGATCCTGCAGCATTTCCTACCCTTGCCCTCATCATCTTGCCCTGTTACTGTGGCTGTAGGCTTTTCTAGAGGAAAACTGGCTTTATGTAGGGCCGCACATCCAGTGCTCCCAGCTGCATTTCACAGGGAGGGAAGAGGAGCTGTGGTGGTGGAGTATAAAGCCTGTATGTGGCTCGGTTTGGTAAGGCAAATGTGGGTGGGAGGAGTAAGACTAGAGCTTTAATTCTCTGCGTGTGGAAGTGATGAGGAGACTGAGCCCCTGGGAAGGCAGAGCAGTGTCACTGCCTGATGTGAAGGTTTTACTGTTTCATAATTAGATGAAGTCATCTAGTTTCTAGATGGAGGAAATAAAAGACTGTTTGACTTTCTGAATTTTTACACACATAAAGCTGTAGCGCTCATTGTCCTGGCTGAAGAGAGCAGTGTTTAGTGCTCAGCTGGAACTTGGTTTGTATTTTAGTTGAAACACGTCTCCTTTGGAAATACCTTGTCCCATAGCACTGAGCCCCACCAGTGAATCAGTGCTGACTCAGAAGAAAAAGTTCCACTCACTGAATCAACCACAGAGCTGTGGGACAAGGCGAGGTTTTGCTTGGCTGTCTCCATCCAAACAGTGATCAGACATGTAGATCTCCTCCTCTTGCTAGGTGGGATGAGGTCGCAGCTCAAGAGGCTGAAGTCGCAGCAGAACATATTTGTAATGAGGAAAAAAAATGACATTTTCACAGACTTGCTTGTTTGTCCAGGATGTAGAAGGAGGCTTGGTGCAGGCCACCCAGATTTGGAGCTCTCTGGATACTTATTTTAGAATTTTCTGAAGGGAAATCATCATTCTCACTTCAGAAATGAGAAGACACAGGTACACTTTGGGGTCTTTTAATTGAACTATTATTCTAATATTCTGTCTCACTATACTCTGTTTTCCCTGCATGAGTGTCCTTCACAATGGTGGGTTTTGAGTTTTGTGGACTTGTTTATTTTTTTAACTCACCATTATATCAGCTACAGTGCTTCTCATGGGGAGTAGTGGAAGATGCCAGAAGTTATTTTATGACTATTTAAGAGCTGGTATATTACTCACCTTTCTAAAATAAATTATAATGAATTACGCGGAATGATGCTGAAAAAGGTAATTTTAAGTTGAAACTTCGCTTCAAAGAAATTTTGTCAGATCTGTCATTCTGCAAAATATTTCCCTGCAAAGGTGACTGACAGAAGATCCTGAGCACAGTATTTGACTCCATCTGCATGGAGTGAGCTCCTTCAGCAACAGAGCAAGTGATCCTGTCCCTCTCACTCCTGCCATCTGTGACTGCAGGAAAAAGAGTTGAATATTTGCTCCCTATGTATTTAATGCCTTGATAAATTTTCACTGGGCATGGCTGACCCTGTCAGCCATCTGTTTTTGGTACTGGGATGCCACACAGTGGCCTCCTTCAGAAACCTGGAGGAGGGAGGAAGGATATCAAGTTGATAACAAGAATGAGCAAGTAAGAATGTCATGACTCAGTTTGCAGTATCTGTTAATTCCTTACTGGCTGGGGAAGCAGAATTTTATTTTGTACAATCCAAACTACTAGAAACAAACATGAGAACACAGGAAAAAAGAGGTAGGAAACCCCTCAGTTAACTAACAAAAAGTTCTTCAAAGAAATTTATAAAGGAGTTTGCATGAAGGTAGAAGAGTTTTCTCTGATTTACTAATAATTGCTTTCTTTGCTACTTCCTCTTTTCGCCTTAAATACAGACAACTAAGATTTGAAGTTTTTTCCTTTTAGATGAGCTCACATTAGGAGGATGTTCAGGGTGGAGGTTCGATTTTGTACTGCTGGTTAATTGAAGCACAGCCACTCCTCAGGCAGTGGGGAAATCCTGTTTTGATCCAGACCTGGATCCTGTGTGATTTTAAATTTCAACTAAAGTGTTCCTTCGTGCAAGTTCTGCCTTCGTAGAGTGTCATAGAATGGTTTGTGGTGGAAGGGGCGTTAAAAACCATCTTGTTCCAAAATGCCTGTCATCAGCAGGGGTGCCACCCATTAGACCAGGCTGCTCAGAGCCCCATCCAGCCTGGCCTTGAACACTTGCAGGGATGGGGCATCCACAGCTGCTTTGGGCAACCAGTTCCACCAGGAGGGAGGTGGGAAGGGGGTCTACTTTATCCATTAGGAGCCTTCCTGGATTATTACTTTGTAACCACGATAAAATGCATGGGTTTTTGCTGCCCTATAGGTTGAGATTTTCCCTTCCCTCCCCTATGACTTCCTCATTCCTGTAAGCAGGTAATCCACAGCAGGTGGTTGGTCCTGGAGACTTCTAATGCACCTGACCCTGAGAGCCTTCTGTGACAAATAATCTGAGACAATAGAAAATCTGACAGTGTCAGGCATTCCGATTTTCTGACATTCCAAATATGCACTTTAGACCATCAGGAACCCTTAAATGAAAGACAGAATTTAGGAAGTTTGGGCTTCAGAGGTGTTATGTGCCTCCAGTCAGACAAGGTGTGTTGGTTATGGTTTGGTCATGAGTTAATGCCAAGTAAGGAAGCAGAAAGGTAGGAAAATGAACTCCGTCTGTAGATCTTAAAAATAATTTCATGTGATTGTATGTCAGGTTTAGGTCTATTATTTTATGTAACCATCAGTGATAAGAATGTTCTGTACCTGCGTGTTCTAAGAATAAGCATCCTGTGCACTTTGATTTGTGTAAAGAGTCTGATGTTGTTTACAGTAGGTGTATGTGAAATACATTTCTGTGAAAGCTGTGGGATCTCCATTTTAACACCTGCACGTTAGTGCTATTAGAGTGGTGAGTGTTTCCTTGGTGAAATTATTGCCTGCTTTGTCATCGTGCTTATAAGGCTGGTTTTAGTTTGTCATAAATTCCAGTGCAGGCAGAGAAGCACAAGTGACTGAGGCAGTGGTTTCAGGCAAACCTATCCCTACTGGGGGAATTGTTATTTAATCTAATTTATTGCCAATTAACACAAACTTCTAGTCACCTTGGTTCTGATGTTGAAAAAAAGGGAGAAAACTAATCAAATAAACACTTTGGTAGAAAACCTTCCTGCCTCTTCCCCAGGCTCAGCAGAAGCTTGATCAGCATTCCCACGAGCAAAAGCCTGGATGTAACAAACGAGAGCCGGAATTGAAACTGTTGTAAAGGGACGTGGTGGGGCATCAACTTTCCTGGATGTGTATTTTCAATAAAAGCGACCACTTTTTGCAATCTAATAGATGCCTCTTAATGGTCTGTTTATCTGAGAAATGGAGAACAGGTTAATTTTGAAAGGAAAAGTCCATACTGGGCAAGTATGTGCACTTAAGATCCCAAAAGGAAGTATACAGAGGAAACCAAATTCTGTATTCAACTCAGTGAGGTTTTTAGAGGCCCTCCTCATGTAAATCCCAGTGCAATTAGCCAGAAAACAGTTTGTCAGAAAAACCTGATGAATTTTTTTATGTGGAAATATGCCCATGTGGTATCTTTTTCAAGCAATTTCACAAAGAATTAAAAAAATATATATGCATTTCCATTTTGGAAAATGTTTCAGAAGAATAAGATGGTGCAAAAAGAAGCTGCATATTTGGCTTGAAGTTTGATTTCATCTTTTATATGTGTTCTGTTAGTAAAAATGTGATGAAACTTTCAGCACAGAGAAAGAAGCTTTAAGCAGAAAGAAGAGCAAAGCTTCAGTGTGTATTGAATTACTACTGTCATTAATGATTTTCAAAGCTGAATAAAAAACTAGATGTTTTATGAATTAATGGGAGTAGTTATATTTAATTCCTGAATAACCAATTTCATATATTTCCATTTGTTAAATAATATAAGAACAGTATATATGAATTAAGTGGTAAAAAATTTCTAAAAAATAATTGAAAATTCCTAGTTATTCCCCTTTAGAGAAACAAATTTCAGAGTTTTAATTTCATGGGAAGGTTTGGAAATCCTCCTTTACTTTTCCTTTCAGAGTGAAACCTAATTGGGAAAGATGGAATTTCCCATGAAATAAATACTAGATTTTGAGAAACTTCACAAAAAAGCCATGAAAAAGTTCAGTTGCCTGCTGGAGAATGGGAGTTGAGTCCTGAAATCTCTGAGCACTAATGCGAGAATTCTTGTCTGGCTGAAAAAGAGAAGAGAAATCCTATCACTGGGAACTGGAATGTCCCTGGAGGTATCACTCAGTGTGCCCTCTGAAATGCTCATCCCGTTGTTCAAGTTTGGAGCCCAGAATTTTTGGCGGGGTGTTTGGGGCAAATGGAGGCTATGACACCCATGTCAAAGTCCTACTGGCTTGGGAGAGAGGGTGTTTATGTGGGAATCCTGCCATCCAAGCTGACTTAGGGCCCTCTCATCTTCTCCTGCCATGGCATCTCCTTCATGGGAGTCTTAAAAGGTTTGGCAAACATCTGCCAGATGTGTTCTGAGTGGGGGAGATCTGTCCTTGGTGGACGGAGAGGACACTAAATGGATTGTGAATTTTCTGCCTTTATTTCCCATCCGAGGTGTCACAGCAAGTGGGGGATCTGGGGCCTCTCACCGGTGTGTTGTTCTGTGGTGCCTGCAGCTGAGTTTGACTGGATGTGGGTTCTTTCCAGTCCTGCGTTGCCATGTTTTTGTTGGAAACCTGTTCCTTCAAACCATATCTTCATCAGTATTCCAGGGCATTGCTCCAGTCCCACTTCTGCCTTCTCCCCCAGGAGTTTTCCCCCGGGATGCAGAGGTTTCTCCTGGATACCCGGTCTCTGGCAGGATCTGCTGTCAGTGATCTCTGTTCTTACAGCAAACTGCCTCCTGGAGCTGGGGTGTGAGACTAACTAGAACACAAACCACAGAGAAATAACCTGTGGGTTAATGCAAACACAGAGTTGAAGTGGCGGTGGCTGCAAGCTGCCTGCAAAATCCGTATGGCAGGTTAGAAAAACAGTGAGAGCAATGCCATTCAAAACAGTGTCAGTGTGCCTGGGGTGGTGGAAGGAAGGTTGCTACTTTACAGGCTCCTGGAGAGAGAATAGAATTACACAGGAGCTCGGTTGGTTTCCCCTGTATCTCCTGCAATTTGGGTAAATGCTGACTAAAACTGTTTTGCAGTCGGATGAACACTTGTATTCCTGGCTGAAAACACTGGGAAGCAGGGGCTCCCAGCTCCACTGGGATGTGCTGGTTGCAGTGTGGGTATGGTCCTGATCTTCAGTAGATTCAGAAAACCTGTATTTCCAGCAGAGCAAAGCAGAGACTGTCATGAAATCAACTGCAGTAAAGGAATGCTGCAAATTCTGGCCCTGCAGCGCTGTCCTTCCTCACAGTCTGCCCTTCCAGTGCTTCTGTTCAGTAAGTTGAGGTCTGAGGAGGTTCCTTGTTTTTCTAAGCAATATATTTTTCTTGCACTTCTTATCATTCCTATCATGGCTGTTTATAGTACCCAGCTTCTTTCTTCATCTGGAAATAGGGCTATTCTAAGTGTAATTTTGAGAAATATAACTTGAGAAATTTCAACTGACACCACAATGCAGTATGTGTTCAGTGTCGGCAGTACTTGGTGTGTCACAAAATATTCCTTTGGTGAATATTACTCTGTCTAACTAATGTCTGTGTTGCTGTCCCAACTCCTTTGTCATCAGTCAGGCTGATTTAATCAGCTTAGAAAACAGGGGAGCACTGGAGGAGTAGTGTGTCAAACCAAGCAAAAGCAGAAGTGGATCTCAAAACTCTACACAAGATCTCTAAACATCTCCTACATCATAGATAATGGCTCTTCATGATCCTGGTGAATTCAGAGGTGTTGGCAGGTTAGTTTTAGCTTGTTCAAACTTAAGAAACAATGTTACACAATATATACGACTTGAGAGATTTCTGAAAGAAGGAATGTAAGTGTTAGTAATGATCTTGGGTTATTTCATTTATATAATAAGGAGCATCCTGCTGCAAAGGTGCTACCGTTTGTAGTACTACTTTTTTGATAATACCAGTGGTTTTTTGCAGTATGATATTCCCATATTCTTCTTTTTCACCAAGGAGCCTATGCCTGATTTAATGTAGAGGATGGCTCGGAAATGCATTTCAGGGTTTCTTAGCAGTGGGCTTTTTGCAGTGGTGCAAAATGGGGCTAACAACAATGTTTTCTCTAGAGATAAACGTATGAGACCCATTTTAATTGGCTGAATGTCATCATGGGTGCAAAAATCCAAAGAGTCACAACTGGATTAAATAAATCACCTCACCACACCTTTTGATTTTAAGCCTTAATGCTTATCACTTCTAGATTGGTCCCCACATCCTTTAAAGACTGCAGAGCAAAGATGACCTAGCCAGCAGTGATGGCAATCCATGGCTTTTGCTTGGAAAGGTCTCCCAACCCTAAAGAATTACAGGCAATTGGGAAAAAGTGTAACTAAGAAGAAAGTTGTTGGGTTTTTGCTAGAGAACATATTTGTTGGAATTTACTCAATTTTCTTTCTTCTTTCTCCAATTTTCCTGCAAATTGTTATTGCCACATGTTATGTCCTTTGGAGTGTGATCTAACAATCTGAGTAGGAAATAGAAAGGTGATTTACATGCCATAATGAAAGCAAAACTCTCTTTAGGGAGTCTTGCAGTGGAACTTCTGCTGGACTCCCTGCAAAGATGGTCCAGCCTCAGGGAGAAAATGTAGCTGAATATGATTATGCAAAAGAGTAAGTGATTTCCACCTTTGATCACTGGCTGATCATAAAATACTGAAAAAAAATATTAAAAAGAGTGGTAACAGTGGTTTTAGGACTGCAGTTTTACAATTGGTGAGAAGCACATTGCTTTGCCACCCTGGGAAAACACAATACATCTATACTTTTTTCCTTCCTTAACCAAGGAACGCAGTGTGTTTGACAGCTCTCAGGCTAAATGGGTTTGTCTTCCATGAGGAAAAAATAAACATATGTGGGATGTGGAGGTGGTGGTGTTTCTGTTTAATTTGTGGTGGGGTGGTGTTTTTTCTGCTTAATTTGTGTAAGGTTAAAAGCAGGTATTTGGGAAATTATTTGCTGTCATTTAGAAGGTGTTACAGGGAGGTCTTGAACAGGAAATTATGAAAAGGGAAGTTGTGCGCCTTTGAATTAATCCTTTATAAATAGGTGCAACCAGAGGGGTTGAATAAAGGCTAGGATTTATTTGCATAGGAAAGTAAATTATGCATGTTATAAGCATAAAAGAAAAGGAGAAGAGCCGTGTGGCGGTGAAAATGTGAGCTGTTTCTGCAAAAGGCTGGGTTTTACTTTTGCGCAAATATGGCACAGTGTTGACAGCGTTCATGACATCATGTGATGCGTATGATGTCAGCAACTTGGTGTCATGCGATTGTGTATTTTATCTTGCATTTCAACTAGAAAAAGACAAACACTTGGGTTTTCTTTAAAAAGTGGAACATAACGGCTCCAAATTAAAAGGCAAATAAAAATAGCACTCCCCACCAGAATGTCTTGCTCCAGTTTAGGGGAAGATGGTCTCCGTCACCCAGCACAGGGAGGCAGATGTAGGGGGCAAGGGAGGGATGCTCTTCTCTCTGCTTTGTGCCGAGACAATTTCTCTGCTTTTAATGACATTTCTCCTTCTCCTGCCCAGTGTGATCAGAACCAGTATCCAGCTTAGAATGGCAACATGCCGTGGAAGTTGCAGCCTGATTGCTTGTAGTTAATCCATAAAGTAATTCTGTTTCTTAGACATTTTCTCTTCTGCAGTACTGACTCGGGTGATAATGTGAGGGGAATAAAAGCACCCCTCGGGTAAGAAACTGAATTTTTGCATTTCACACTGCTTCTGAAGAGCTTCCT
>WEIT01003938.1:0-14983 GCA_013389985.1 Dryoscopus gambensis
GATGATGAGACTAAACCTGACGTAATAAACTTGTATGAAAACATCAGTGAAACGTGTGGGAGAAAGGGGGAGAGAAAGGTAAGAAACGAGGATACATATTTCCTTAGTCTTAGGGGAAAGGAAGCAGAGACATTTGGTTAAGGCAGACATGTCTGCCAAAGTGAGAAGGAAAACTGAGTGGTACTGAAGCTATAACAACAAACCAGCTTGAACAGTTTGAGCAGTCAGTCTGCAGACTGCCATTTGCATATTTGATGCCTTTTGCTTTTTGGTGCTGTATCAGTGGCATTTCCCTCTTTCTTGTCAAGGATGTGGAGCTTGATTCATGTTATTGATACCTGCTTTGACAGTTCATATTTGGCATGATTGGCCCTTTAGTGGAGTAAGAGGAAAGTTAGGAAAGACTGAAGGGATGCATTTATGTTCAAAGAACTTTGAATAATCCCTGAAATCCCATTAATGTGTATTCAAAACAACAGAGAGAGAGAGAGAGACTGAAAAAGGCGCTTGACCCTATGCCTTTACATATTAAGTGTATCTTGCTGTGTTGTGCATGAGAATTCTGGGTTAGAGAGAACACTAAACCTGTTTCCACATTCTTCCATCTGTGAAATCATGCCCAGAAGGATCAAAGGAAAAATCTGGACCTAAGGTCTTCCAGTGCAGACTGGTAAACCGTCTCTAGCCACGATGTCTGTGAAAGTTTAGAGGTATTTGACAGGCTTGTATGTGAGTCTTACAAGCTCCTTTACATTTTCCTGGCCTTCTGAAGGTCCTTTTGGTACAGACACGGGCTCAGCTCACACACATGGCCATTTGTAATTGTCACCCTGTGAGGCAGAAATGAAATGTGAAAGCCTTGAGGCAGGTAGCCTTGGATGCTTGACGCAGGCTGGGTCACTGAAGGGAAAAAAGGTGAGCAAAAACGCCTTCCTTTTGTAAAAATCGAAGCAGGAGATTCCCCTGCTAATATGAAACTCCAAAGACTAGTAAGAATGTCTCTGATATTGATGTGTAACTTGAAAGAATGTAAGTTATTTCACTGGTACTCTCAGCTGGAACTGACTAGGTCTCCAAAAGTCTAAATCAGTGTAACAATCACACAAATGCCTGTGATGAATATTCTGGATAGGGTGGTGGGCTGGTGTTTTTGGTGGTGGTTTGGGGGTTTTTTTGGTGTGGGGTGTTGGTGTTGTGTTTTCTGGGTCTTAGGGGATTTTTTGTTTGTTTATTTGTTTTTTCCGGTGGAATTTGTCTACTTATGTCACTTGTCTCAGTGATTTCTGAAAAGCAGTAGGAAGTGTAGAGCTGCCACAGATGGTTGTGCACATGCCTTCCTCTGCTGAGTAGGCTTTCTGCTCCTGGCCAAACTTTCTCCTGAGCTTTTTTGAAAGAAAAAAACCCTCTCCTGATGAGATTTTTGTATTTCTCACATCAATAATTCATAATGTTCATACCCTTGCTGCTCTGAAGAAAGGCAAGGAAAGAAGTAAGATTGCGGTAGAGGGAGGTGGAGAGGAGGGTTATTTCAGGAAAAAGGAGAGGTAATATAATCTAAAAGTGGATTGCAACTGCTCTCAAACTTGTCTTTATTGCCCTGAAGCTTCTAAATTATCTTTTCATAAAAGCCTGCATCTGTAAGATGTGTGTTCTATTCCCTTTCTGGTCAAGAGGTCTCAGATTTCTGTGCTGCAGAATTATCAACGTGACAATCGATAAGCTCACACTAATCCGCCTGTGATTTCCCATTTGAAATTATTTACTTACTGGAAGTGTCATGTAGATGACAAAATTGAACTGAAACTGGAAGAGTTCTGTTAAAAATGCATTTATTTCCATTACTTCTTTCTGAGATTCCTTAGACCTGAGCTTTTGAGAGTTGTGTGGTGTGCTGCTCCAAGGAGCTGCTTCAAGTGGGAAGGTGCACTCGAAGCTGATGAGTGGGAGGGAAACTTTTCCCTCACTTCTCAGGGAGAACTGTGTGACTGCTGATGTGCCAAGTGATCCTTGCTCCATGGAGGATTTGATCAGCTGATGCTTCCTTCGCCCTCACTCAAACACATTTTCCTAGGAGAGAGGTGTGTGAGATCCCATTTCCATGGCAGTGCCACCCATCACAGGCCTTCTCAAAATCCTGGCTCTCTTCCCTTTGGCTGCCCCTGCTGCAGGCAGCTCTCTCCACAAATTCCATGCCAGTGTCTCTTCATGGAACTTAAACCTGCAGTGATGTAGAGTGGGCTTAGATTTGCTAACTATATCCAGGAATGAATGCCAGGTGAGAGAAGTGTAGCCTGACCGATTTGTTCAGAAAGCATTATGAGTTGGATTTTCCTCTGTAATACTTCAGAGTGAAGCCCTAAATGGAGGAGAACTCTTAGCAAATCCTGTGTGCTAAATATTTGCAGAATGTGGTTTCTCAGACTCTGCTTTTCTATTCCAACACTGTGATTTTTGTGAATTTCTATTTCTGTCCCAAATGCCATAAATTCCCTCGGTTAAGGGCTTGATTTCCACTAAAATGTTTGGAGTCGGGTATCTGACTGAGACCAAACATTGGTGTCAGTCAAGTAGAAATGTTCTTTTCTGGACTTTATGAAAATTTCCTTGTGAATAAACGGAATGTTTTCCCACAGCTTAGCAAGCTTTTTTGGACAGGAAACCTAAGACTACAAGACACACCTCAGTTGTTCAGATCGTGGTGCTCATAATGCTGAGGTTGTGGGTGCAATCCCTGTATGAGCCATTCACTTAAGAGCAGGACTTGATGCTCCTTGTTGGTCCCCTCCAACTAAGGTTTTCACAGAATCACAGAATATTCCTACTTTAAGTTTTTCTAGCTTCTGGGGGGGTTCCAAATAATCTCTGGCAAGTTTTCATGTTTCAAATGTGTCGTTAGTGGACACAGAAAGATCACACGTAGACAGTAGAATTGTCAGAAGGAAAAGCAGAAGAAGTATCTTTATTGTTACTTTACAATATTTATAGATTTCTTATAACTACAGATGATTGGAAGGTGAGGTTAACACCTTCTCCATCACATTGGATGGACCAAGAGTCCATCAACTTTTTCTCCTGATAGAACAGGAATGTAAATATAAGAAGCAGAGTAATAACAGATGTTATTTACATGAAACTGTGTGAATCTCTGATTCTCTGACTCCAAGATATGCAAACAATTAGGAGGCTGAGAGAACAATGTGACATTTCAAACAAGGGAAGAACATTTCCCTCCCAACTTTTTACCCTTTCATGCTCTTACTTCAAGCTATTTGTTAAAGACTGCCTGCCTCTGTCCCCCTTTCATCATAATCTTTTTCGTGGGAGAACCATTATGACAAGCAAGAGGGTGCTTGAGAAACTTGGGTGAGGCATCACTTTTCACTCTCGCTGGTTTATTCTGCTTGCCTGGGGCGGTGGTAAAAATATGAATATTTAAGATCTGAGCGGCCTGGCTAACAAGTTTATGCTAAATAAAAGAGCATTCCTTTTAACTGCGAGCTAAGGGTTTGTGATTGTTTGCAGCTGCCTACTACTGCACTGAGGTAACACCGTGTGTGCCACTCCTGCGGGCTCAAACAAGAGCCATCTCAAGATGTCACACTAGTCACTGTTTCTCTTTTTGCTCTTTTTCTTTGTGAGTATGTGTTGCTTCTTTGTCTGTTTAGTTGTTTTTCCCCTTCTGAAACCCTGTATATGTTGGGTCTTTGAAAGCACTTGGCAGAGAACAGAGGGGGAATGCTCTGTTCAAATGTTCTCTCACTATGATCATAGCTAAGGAGGCTTTTGTCAGACCTATTCTGAATTATATTTTCATTTGGAGTGCTCAGATCTCCAGCACCTGAAAGCTCAGTTTCTCTATTTTTGAAGACTCATTAATAGTCTGATGTTCTAGAGAATATTTTGAGAAGTTGGTTGAAAAATGTTATCAAAGTGGTACTAAGTCACTCTTGACCTGTTTTGCAGAAAAATAGAGGAAAGAAAATATGTTTTCATCAGCATTCAGGTGTGAAGGATAAAGAATGGAAAATAACTGGTAGGGTTTTGTATACATAACTTTCTGAATCTGCTGTTTGAGGCTTGCATTACCATGACTTATTTGTAAATCAAGACTTAGAGACCAAATCTCCCTCTTTCTGTGTATAAGACAAATCTTGGATCATAAGAATTTTTCTCAGTGCTGAAACAAGCAGGGAAAAGTCCTTCTGTTGCCTGTGAGCAGTCCTGGGTCCATAAACAGTTTTCACCTGTCTATGGCTTGATGAACGATAATGTTGCTCTGAGCTGGGATCGATTCAGGATAAAGCAAGGCTTGCTCTGGGCATGTCAATACGGTTTAAAATCTGACTTGTTTCAGCCAGATAAATGCCAGCCAAGATACTGCTGACACCTAAAATGTAAATAGCTTTGCTTTTGTACAGAATGTGTTCACTCCACACTCCCTTCTATGCAATTTTTATGTCCCTGACACCTGCCTGGGCTTTTGCTGGCAATGTGGTTCATTAACATGACCACAGGGATCACCCAATAATCCACCCATCCTTGTTAGTCAATTGCAGGAACATCTGGCTGCTTGGAGGTTAACTGTTAACAGTGTTTAACACTGTTTCTGCCAGTTCAGCTTGAATATAACTTCCTGCTATTCCAGTCAAAACCAATATGAATAATTTTGCACATAAGTCCATTTTAAATTTATTTAGCATCTGTTCCAGCACTCCTAGACCTGAATATTCAGCTTAAATGTAGTGAAACTTTAAAACTGGGTTCTTTATCTATGCTGGCTGTATGAGTTTTGGGATTTTTACACATAATTTTTTGTACATAATTTAATTTTTTAAGGAAAACATGAGGGAAAATCCTATGCTGATTTTGATTTTTTTGGCTCTGTGTGGTGGAACTCGATCAGTGAATATCAACACATGATGCTTACTGAAGCTGCAAGATATGGCACCCTTGATAGGGAGGAAGTGGTACAGAGTGTATTTGGAGTCTGAGACCTAACAAGTGTTTGGCNATATTTGTTCTCCGGAAGGAATGAGAGGCTTCAGTCCCCTCTCCATGACATTATTTTTGCTCTACTGCCTGAACCGAGATCACTGCAGGTGCTTGAGGCAAAGTTCTAATGGTATAAAAATATGCAGAGATAGTCCTGAAATGCTTCCTGCAATAGTTGCCACCTTTTGAGCTCACTTTTAACAGCCAGAGCTGGTGATATTTTTCCTGACCGGGTGGGATTTTGAGTGGGGAGAAAACAAAGGGCTGAGGTCGTTTAAAAGCTGTGGTGAGGGGGTTGTGGGGGGGAATTCAGGTAGGCGGGGTTGCTGTGGGAAGCCCTGTGGGCTCCGGGGGAACCTGTGGAGCTCAGTGGTCACTGATCAAAGGAGAACTAAGGACATGCCTCTCAGGCAGGTTATCATCAACTGCAACCAAAATGGTGCAGGTTTGTACACCTTGTGGAGCACAAAGGGAGCCAGCCCTTGCTGAACTCACTCTCTTCTCTGTGCAGGATGGATTTCCTAACAGGATGAACACTGTATTGGGTATTTTTCATTTATCTGGTTGGTAGATTTGATCAAATTATTTTGTCTCATTATCTCCATCTTCCTTGTCTTTAGAGTGGGGATACCAAGTGTTTTCTTCGTGGTGTGAGCTCATCACCACGAGTGAAATATATCTCAGCAAAGACCTGTATCTCTACTGCTTACAGTTGATGTATAGGAGTTTTCAGATTTTCTCCTAATTAGCTGTACTGCAGCACCCCAAACCTATACAGGTACATATTTTTTTTTACCTTTGCAGAATTTCATTAACTTTAGGTCAGTTTGCCGTCTGCCTGCCTGCATGACAACGGAGAACCAGAGATTTGCTTGGTCCATTGTAGCTTGGATTTGAGGGAAATGCTTTTAAAAACAAACCCAAAATGAGAAAACAGGTTTGAAAATCAGTTTTACATTTGAATAGTATTCAATTTAAGTCAACCAGTAGTCCAGAAAGAGAAATACATAATAGAAAATTAGTTTTTGTTGAATATTTTTGCTTTGGGCTTCTCTAGGACTTTTGTTATGGGAGTTGCACACAACAATAAGGATGCCTCTCCTACATACTTCTAATGCATTTTGAGCTGAGGTTTTTTCCCTATCACCATTAGCATGAAATAAATAACCTCAGTATTATGGGGTGAGTGTCAGAGCTGTGCATGTGGAATCATATACTAAAAATGAAAAGGGGGCAAGCAAAAATATGTTCCTGCAGGAAAAGAACTTGAAGATAGAAAAAAATCTAAGAATATTTCTCTCATTCTGTATTTCTATGCTTTGTGCTAGGAGGTGTTTTGGGGAAAGCCAATAAGAAGAATTAATATAAATATGCCAATACTCATTGAAAATCCCCATTTCATCATTTCACTAATGGTATACTGGAGAGCACAAAAGCAGTTATATGACTATTCCTGGTTCTTAAAAAACTGCTGTGTATGCTGAAAAGAGCCCTAATTTGTAGACTGAAAGCAGAACATTCCAGTTCTGGGCATATTTTATAATCACTTATAATTTTGACAGGGTTAGCCTGGAGCAGAATGAAAATAAGTGTTGAATTCACTTCTTGTGTAATTTCTCTGAAATAATCAGGTGTTTTCCATGTGAAGTCAGTGGGGGAGAGGGGGAAAAATGCCCCAAACACTCAATAAATTGTTTGTTGTTTTTTTTTTTTTGTATTTCCTATGTTTTTTCTTACCATAGCATGGATGAATCATCACTAGAAAGACTTCCTTGTAACCCAGTTAATGAGCAGGGGGAAAATACAGGGCAGTGTAAAAAGGCAAGCCACTAAAATAATCTAACATTGCATTTAAGGAGACAGAATCTGAGCTTTTCATAATGAATCTTCAGAAATGTGTTCTATTGAACTTGCTAAAGAACATCAGAACTTTAAAAGAAACGTAATTATGTTGTTAGATTTGGGTATTTCACACAGAATTGCAAGAAAGCTCAGTGGCCACTGGTCGAGTTTGCGTTAAAAAACCTTGAAATTAAATTGAAGAATCCTGCAACTGAGCTTAATTAAGCTCAAACCCACTTATTGCATGCATAGGTCTCTGATGTTGTTGATAATGATGAAGAATAAGAACTCTGTTGGAATATTGAAAGCATCATCAACAACAACAACAAATCATCTTTAAGTAAAACCCATTCATTATTCTTTAAATTAGATCATGGGGCAAAAGCCAAATCATCAGATCAGATGATCAAAGTGTTTCTTTATGACTATGGAATCAAGGCCCTGTGAGATGGATCACAGTGACCAGCAGACCTCTGGAAGCTTTTCAGGGTAAACAAATACTAACTCATTTTATTTTGCATAATGGCATCCTTAGGTCTTCCATATCTCTTGGAAATGTCATACTTTTTAAATGTTTGTTTTTTTTTTTTTAATTTTTTTTTTTTTTTTTTTTTTTTTTTTGCATGTTCCTTTGTAATCCAGTTCATTTTTCCATAATTTCTTCAGAATTTTTATTTTTTGGTAAATACTTTAGTAAAAATTTCTTTCTCTGTTTGGTGCCATATCAAACAGCTTGCTGTGGAACACAACCACGTATTCTAAATTTGCTACAGGCAATAAAATATTTAAAAACAGGGTGGAAGGGGAAGTAAGTTACCTTAAATATAATTTTGAAAAGAAACAGCTTTTATTTCTTTCAACCTACCCACAACTCTGAAAGTATCAAGAGCATAAAGTTCTGCTGAAAATATGTAAATTCATATGCTTATATGCATTATGAGATACATATGCTTCTCCTTCACCATTATCTTTTTTCTTTCTTCTCCACCTTTATGTGAACTCCTGACTGTAATTCTGCAGGACTTGTGAATTAATAAACCTTTTTGGCAAAATACCTAGAAGTTAAGATGGTTTTTGAGCTTATAAAAATTTCTGCTGTTCAGAATTGACTTTTTTTCCCCCTTTGGATTTTTATTGCCTCTGGACAGGTTAAAGCAGTAAGGCCTGAAAAAGAACCTTCTTTCGAAGCAAGGAAGTGCTATTGAGTGCTTCTAGGGCATAAGATGATGCTATTCTCTAGATCATATTGAGGCATCTTTATGCCAAAAAAGAAAAGTGTGTGTGCTCCTCAGACTGTATTACAGACTGGCCAAACAAACACTTCTGTACGTAATATAATGAGGCAGCAATATGGAAAGAAAGAATACCAGAGAAAGAAACATGAAATGTTTTTTTTAAATTTGATGTTGCAGTTGGTGACTAATTTAAAGTCAATAAAAATTATAAAATTTAAACAAAAAAATAATTTTAATTGGTGGAGAATTGGAACCTGTACACTGGATGATAATGAGGAGTGGCTGCCTAAGCTTTAAACTTGCTCTCTGCCTTCATCCACACTAACCTGATTTTCTTGGCATGTGCTAGATGAAAGGTATTTTCAAAGCTATTTCCTCAACAGCAAAATGTTTTCATAATGAAGCACTTGTAAAATAGTGTAGCGTGAAGATCACAGTGCTATGAGAATATATAGACACGGGGTGGGGAAAACCCCTTTAATTTCATTATCTTTTTTTGGTGGCAGTGTGTAGTATCTTGGTATTTGTTTGCTTCCTCTTCCACACCTGATATACATTTTCATTATTTTTATTTCTTTATAAATAATTTCATTGTTGATGTCAATCTGTATGTCTATTCAGATGTCATTTGATAAGTAAGATTTTGCTGCTGCATATGTCTTGATAGGTTTAATTTTTGTTTCACACTAGAGATGACTTTTTATTTCTTTTAGCAATATGGTCCTCATTTATTACTTTTTTTATCTTCAGTGGGTGGGATTGTTAACTCTGAAGTTAATTTAGCTGTTGTAAGCATGTGCCACACCATTCTCCTGAAGTGTGGGTCAGGGCTAAGATTGTTAGCTACAAAACTAATAGGACTGCAAACCCTAAATGGTCTGCTTATGTCAGCAAAAAGTTCTTAGTTATTTCAACTAATAAGCTCTTGTTGAGTTAGTATTTCGTAGAAGGGTTTGGGCTGGAAGGCACCTTTAAAGATCGTCTTGTTCCAAAATAGACATGGATTCATTCCCCTATCCCAGGTTGCTCGAAGCCCCACTCAGCCTGGCCTTGAACACTGCCAGGGATGGGACACCCACATCTTCTCTTGGGCAACCCTTCCCAGAGCCTCACCACCCTCACAGTGAAGAATTTCTTACTAAAATCTAATCTAACCCTGCTCTCCTTCAGCTGAAGCCATTCCCCCTTATCCTATCACTCACTGCCTGCCTGTGTGAATGGGCACGTGCAGGTAACCAGGGTGACCATCAAACCACGGCTGAAATGCAAAGAGATTTATTTCATTACCTCTCTGACAACGCTGGGCAGCAGAGACTCACAGGGATGGGAACTCGGGCTCCAGGGACAGGGACTCGGGCTTGGTTAGGCTCAGTTCATCCATGGGCTGCTGCCTGCCCCAAAATATCAAAGAGCTTTGTGCACACACGGTTTACGACAAGGCTGTGCCTTTATGATTTCTCTCTCCCAGCAGGAGGTTCAAGTTTGTGTTTCAGAACGTTTTATCTCCACACAGGAATTCCTCCTCTCAAAGCAGGTGGAGGATGAACAACAGGCATAATGAGTGAAGGTTTCCCACAGCAATATTCTTAGCATTCTCAGCTGCAAGGTAACTTTGAGCAAAACTGTTCCCTCTTCACCAAATCTCCTGCTTTTAACCCTTTCCCATCAATGATGCCCTGGTAAAAACTCCATCTTTCTTGTATCCCCCTTTAGGTACTGGAAGGCTGCTCTAAGGTCTCTCCAGAGCCTTCTCTTCTCCAGGCTGAATGATCCCAACTCTCTCAGCCTGTTTTTATAGGAGAGGTGTTCTTCTGATCAATGTTTCCAATCAGTGGGAACTTCCCTGGACTGCCATGACTTCTCAAATGTGCTGGATGGTGGCTTAGCCACTTCCTCAGGCAGTTCCCTCAGGGCTCATGGATGTATCTCACCAAGACCCAGGGATCTGTGCACCTTTATGTTCCTTAGGTATCCTTGAGCCTGGTCTTCTGCCACAGGCATGCCCAAGTGAGATGCTGCTCTCCTACAGTGAGATGTCCAAGTCCTATTCTCCCTCATGCTGGAGCCATCTCAGGCATCTGAGAGTAGAGAAATGCCTCTGTCCTGATCCACTGGGGGGTCAGGAATCCTTCCCATGCCTGGGAGGACAGCAGTGGGTGCTCCAAAGCACTGGGACCCCTGATAACATCTGTGCATCCTATTTCTTATGGCTTCTGCCCGGGCTCTGTGGGATATGAGGACGGCAAGCTCTGCAGTGCTCCTCGAGGAGGCGTCCCCTTGGTCTTGTCACTGTCACCCAGCTGCAAATGAGGGATAGCCCTGGGCACCTTGGGTGATGGATGGTTCTGCTCATCTCCAGCAGCCTCACCCAGCCTGTGCTCTTCCTTCCTCAGCTCCTGCTGAACAACTCCAGCAGCTTCTCAAGCACTTCCTCTCAGATCCATTTTGCCTGCCTCCAGGCCACCACCGGCAGTGAGGGCACCAGGATGCTCCCTTTTATCCTGCCCCGGAGCACTCTGCACGGTGTGAAGAGGTGTGGATGGGGCACCCCTGTGCAGAACCCTGACCCCAACAGCTGAATTGTGCTGATCCTGATTCATCACCTCTGTTCCAGCCAGCTCCACTTACATCAGCTTTCTATTCCTTGCATAAGATCAGCTAATGTTCCTGCTGCAAAGAGGGGTGCCACTGAAATGTCTGTGAATTGACAAGAATTCTGAATGCAGCAGTGAGAACTGTAGGGCAGGGTGAAGAGAGACCTTCACACTCCTTTTAGACAGCAGCAAAGTGGCAAAGAATTCTTGGAAAACGTTTTTCTTCTCTGTGGTGAGGGCCTGGAGTGGTAATCTTTAAATCACTGGCATTAAGTTAGTAAATAGGAATAGAAAGGACCCTTCCACCTCTACTGCATATTCACCTCAGATTTCCTTCTCATGAACAGTCAAGCATTAAAGACAGTATTTCTTTTACTTAAGAGTAGACTAGAAATCAAATGACTACAGAAAGTGATGTGGGGGTAATCTTTAAATGCTTCTCTTTGCTGTGAACTGATCTCTTCATTTTTCCCCCCATCTTTATTAGACAAGCATTTCACAAAATTCTGGGTAAAAACATAAGATTAGGAAAGTAAATCCATGCTCAGCTTGATAGTTATGTCTTGCTACAGCTTTAAAAAAGCTGTTGAGATGATTTGTGCCGCCAAATCCTCTGCTGGCATATTGAATAATACTGGCTTAGGCAGCAAGGAGAATGCTGTTTTGTAGGATACCTTTCAATCTTTTTATGTGACATTGTTTGTAGTAACTGGTGTTGCTTTCCAGCACCACTGACCCCTTATTGTGGCGTGCTCTTCTTTGGTCAGGTTCCCTGAGATTTCTGTGTGGTGCTGGGAAAAAGCTACTGCTGAAATCCGGATGAGTTCACACTGTCTTCCTTTATCTCTCCAGTCTGCCACTGCTCTGTAAAAACCTTTCAGGTTAGATTGCGCCAATTTCTGTTTCTCAGATCTTTTTGTTCTTTTCTGTGTCTCAGTAAGTTCTATAGAGAATGTTTACAAATATAGTCATGGGGTTTTTTTTTATTTTGTGCTTACCTAGCACAAAAATTACTATTGTGCCTGTATTGCAAAGCAAGTTCAGAGGTTGAAATGCATTTCTGAGTCATCAACATGAACATTAAGACAAAGACTTCTGGAGCTGCCCAGGGGATCCAAATGCCAGTGTCCCATGAAACTGAGAAGCAACAGAATATCCTGAATATCCCTAGCATCGCTAGTTTGTACGAGACTTAATAATTAGCCTAATAGCAAAACCATCATATTTCTCATTAAATTACATTTGTGTCAGCAGAAAAAGCTTAGAGGTTTTTGCACATAAAATGCCATGTGCTGAAAAATATGGAGTTCATCCTAAAGGTCTTGTTTCTATTTTGCCTTCAGATCAACTGGAATTCTGTTTTGCAAATGTTAGCACACTGGAAGTCATTCCCTTGTTTATTTTTTTCTCTTCTTTGTTCCTGAGATTCCTGTTCCTTCTTCCAAAGTATCCGGCATCACCTCAGAGTAGCAGCAGCTGCTGTGGTGGGGACAGCAGCTGTGGGGAGAAGATTAAAAGCACCAAGATGTGTGTTCAGCAACTTCTGTAAATGTCAGATTTAAATTTGTTTCTGCACGTAAGTCAGAATCTTCAAACCTAAAAGACAGCTGTTGCTCCAGGGGGACTGGGACTCTGCTTTGGGATGTGATGGAGAACTGAAGAAAATCTGGCTTTGGTCCAGAACTTGCTCAAACTCTGCCTAGGGAAGGAGCTGTTCAAGGTGGCAAACCTACAAACCTACTTGCTATCTTATCTCAAACCTACAGAAAATATCGGCTTGATTAACAGCTGTTTTTAAGATTATCTTTCCAGACAATACAAAGCACTCTGGCCAGCTGGTGATGAGACTCTTCTAAAATATATTTTTCAAAGAGTTTTTGTGAGCTGATATTTCATTTTTGCTACTGTTCTGGATGAACAAGATCGTTCTAGAAGGACAGGAAACTCACAAAGGACCCAAGGCATCCTGTATTTCTGCCAGAGGACAGATATTTTTTTCTGAAGGAAAGTAATACAAAGCATTTCAAGCAAAATTATAACCTTAAACAATGATGGGTCTAGAAAACTTGAATATGCACTAAATATGCAATTTTTTTGCATGGGATAAGGAAAAAATAGTTGTCTTGTCTTATTGTGTTTCAGTACTTCATCCATGCATGATTCTGTATGGAACTGTGCAAATAAAATAGTCTTTCCAGTTTTAAGACAAGTCCCTTGCTTTTCTTGTCTATGAACAGGCACTGGATTGTACATTATAATTTATTTATTTTTACAAACACTAATAAATTTTAATGAGTATTTATGAATGTTTATATTTACAGAAAACCTTCAATACGCAAACTATATTCCTGTAAAACGCTCTGTAAACTGAGTGAGGCTTAATGGATCAAACCCAAGTCTTCTGAGTCCCAATGTGTCATCAAAAGTTGATAAACATTCTTAATCCTTAGGAGTGTTCTCCTACACTTACAAACATTTTTGTGGGTTGAGATTTATCCGCGTGGGTCTCATGCAGACCTCAGGGCTCCATAACAAGTCCAAAGCACCACTGGAAAAATACAGGGGTTTTTTAATGCATAATGACAGCTTTCTGTGCCTCTTTGGTGTTTACCACTTACAACAAGAAGATGAGTAAAACACATTTATTGTGCCTCTTGTTACACAATAATTTCTAACAAGTGCTGTTTTAAGAGGAATATGCATCTCTACTGCTAGAAAAAAATCTTTTATTTCATTCTCTTTTTCTAAAATAATATGTTCAAATTATCTGTCTTGTCTACTATTGGCAAGTATCTGGATTAAAAAATTATTTTAGGTGGTAAAAGCAAAAGAAAAATATGATTAATGGGTTTTTGCAGCTTCTCAAGTACCAGCAAATAGTCTTCCAGGTTACTTTTATGAGGGAAATATGGATTTAATCCAGTATTTCTTTAAGCTGCAGTGCATGAAAGCTTAGCCCACTCTCAAACGAAGGACATGTGACAAGGTGTACTTTTCACTTTTTTTGGGTTGTTTATTAAAGACACCAGTAAACAGAGAGTAGTCTATGATTAAAATCTATTTTTGATAGGCACTGATTATTAGAAGCATTTCTTCAGATTTGAAACAGATTTAGATTCTGAGCATCTTCTCTACCACAGAGCCAGAATTTATATCTAAAGAAGACAGAGTACAGCAAACAGAGCACATAGCTGCTACAATAGATCATCATCTGCATGTTTCATTTAATTCTATTCACTAGCCCAATTAGGGTACGGAAAAAAGGCATTTCAGATGGAACTTGTTTTACTATTCCAGCCTTGCTCCTGTGAAATTTGGAAGCAATGCAGCCTGCAAAGACCAGTGGTTCATTTACAATTCTGTTCAATTAGTCTTCGTATGTTTGTATGCACACAATAACACAGTAGCTGTGTGTTATTAATGAATACAGTGAAGCTGCTTTTTAATACGTACTTTATCTTCTTTTCTCCCCCTCTCCCTTTTATTTTTTAAAGTCTAGTTAAAATTCGTTTCCATGGGGATAAGAAAAATGAAAAAGCTCAAATTCCCTGTAATTTGTAATTTTGCAAATGTTTGCTGTAGTCCTTCCCCAGTCACTGGGCAAATATTCTTGAGATAAAGTATTGTTCCGTATCTAAATATAACCAGGGTTTTTTTTTGTTTGAGAGCATATGAAAATAATGTCAGTACTTTTACCTTCAGAAATAACTTATTTGTTTCTGCCCACTTCAGAAAACAAATCACGTGGAACTAAAAATTGAACAAACCCTTTAAAGGCACAAGGCCTCTATTTCCGCCTGAAATTGTAACCTGCAAAAACTGGATCTGACAATAGGTTTTGCTTGTTATTCATTTGGTAAAAAAGAAGAAAAGTGCAGTGGGTTTTTAGTTTGTTTGGACTGGGTAGGAGGAGATGTTTGAAGGGTTTGGTTCTATCATTTCCCCGTTCTTGTGCTGTGAGAGTAAATTTCATATAAAAAAATTAAAATAGGTAAAATTAAAGGGTAGATTTTACTTTCTCTCCATGTCACAGACTTTTTCACTTATTTAACTTCTACTTAAGGCTGCTTTTCCTGATGTGCAGAACATAGAAAACACACAAGTCTGTTTCAAGGAAGGTCTTTGCAGCTACCACAGGCGGCATCAAGCAGTTCCAAACCCATTCAAAGAGGTTTTGTCTTGTTTGTACTTACTGCAAAATTAGACCTGCTTATTAAACAGATTCATGATCCAAGGCTTCAAGGCTCTCTGCAAGCTGCAAGAGCCAAGCTCTATTCTGTGCTATTTTGATTCAATACAAAAACCATTCTTTTCTTACAG
>WEIT01003939.1:0-26749 GCA_013389985.1 Dryoscopus gambensis
GCAGAAATCGCACCACAACATACTCCAATATCTGTAAGGTTGTGTCACTTACTCACTAGAAACAATTACAAAACCAATTCCTCTTGAAGCAGAACATCTCTGTGTTAAAAGCCCTCACTGGACTATTTAAATTCTTATTCTGGGCACTTGTCTGCTAATGCTTATTCATATGAATAAAATCATTGATTCAGTTAACTTTTTTGAATTAGTGACTTATTACTGTGCTGGAATTCTTGAGTAGTATAATGGCTACTTTATATAATAACCTTTACAATGTACTTTTGACATTTTTGATGCTGGTATAATTCTTCTAAGTTACTTTAAGTACAGAATAACAGAGGGAAAAATGCAAGCAGAGAAACATAAGACAACAGAGGCAGGGGTGACTGTCTTTTTCCTAAAAGCAAGATTAAAAGTTCTTAAGAATTGAACTGGCATTTACAGAAACTGTCCTTTTGGCAGTATTACCTGACCAAAATTGTTTAACCTTATATTAGAAAAATCATTTATAAGTTGCATGCTACATCCCTTTTTCAATTATATAATTCTCTGAATTATTATGCATTTCTAGTAAAAAAAAAGTTTAGATGCTAAACTGTGAGTGGCACTGTTGATGACTAAAAAAAGTAGAATAGAGTTCCTAATTCCTGTTTTGTTGCTGAAACTAGTAAGAATTTAGGCATTTATTCCTCACAGAAGTTTGAGTTCTAGTTCTACCTGACATAAAATCTAAAGGCCTAATGAAAGTCCCTAGAGTAACCCCTTCCAAAAATGAAATCAAGTTAAAAAAATGTGTTAGCAAGAGATCTCTTGCTCCAGCTTGTAAGCATGAGCCTAATTCTGGACTTGTTAAAAGTTCTTTTTACAGGATGTGAAGAGAAGTCTATTTTGGCAAAGAAATTAATGCTCATGTTTTCACCTCAGCATTTCTTATCACCCTAGTAACCAGGCTTCACATGCTCTATCAACCCAGAGCCCACAAGTGTATTCCAAGATTAAATAAAGAGGTTCCTTACAAAACTGATTCACAGGTGGGGCCTGGTTGCACATGGGCACGGCAAGGAAGTGTCCATGTCACCACACTTTATGCCAATAGCTGAAACAAGGGAAGAGAGCAGAAAAGATACACTGGCAGAAAAACAGTAGGAGAACTGGGAAGTAGAAGTGAATCAGAGGTGGAATCAGAAGGCTCGATCAAAAAATCAAGAAGTTGAACTAAGACAAAAGAGACAAATGTGAACAAGAAAGACTGAAAAAGGGGGCTCATCAATGATGCTGAAACGCAGACTCAGGGAGGTGATAAGCTGTCTCCATGGAAACTGCAGGCAAAAACCTCTAGAGACTGGTAGAGATCAGACCAACTGAAAAAGGAGCCCAGAGTTAAGGCTGTTTATGCAGAATATGAAGTACTATGGATCATGAGAGTGGGTCTGCAGGTAGGTGAGAACATGAAGAACCAGTCTAGGAAAAGGCTGTGGAAAAGGAACCTGAGCAGGTATAAATAAGGAAAGTATCTGGGAAAAGATGGTGGAGTCTTTTGTCAAGAAATCCCTTTTAAAAGATGTCTACTAATGATTCATTCTTCTTTTACTGAGTGCCTGGTTTTTATATATGGAGGATTACCTACCATCAGATGTTCTGAAGAATGTGATTATCACCTCAGATTTGTCACTCATAATCTTGAAATGTCTCACAAAATATTTGTAGATTTTTGTCATTAGTAACTGAGCTTCAATTCATACTCTCCAGGAACTGGTTTAAAAGCCAGCATACCTCAGACTAGAAGCAGTAGAAATTATTTAGTAGTAGTATGTAAAAGCAAGAAAAATAAGAAAAAAGAGAGAAAATAGCAAAAAAAAAAAGGAAAGAAAAAAGGGAAAAGAGGAAAGAGGAGGAAAAGGAAAAGGAAGAGGAAGAGGAAAACAACTGGTGAAAATATTATTGTGAGACATAACACCTCAACACACAATTACAGATTCTTTATGCAAAGTGGTGTTTGAATAGCAGGGGAACTGAAGAAAACCAGTATTGAACAGCTACTCTACTAAGTGAGCCTATTGTATCCTATCTATGGTATCAGACAGATTTTCTGTAGACAAATATACTCTATAGCCATATAATTAAAACGTATTTAATATTGTACAATGTATTTAAAATACCATATTAAGTTTGCACAAGAAAACTTAATCCTCAATGTTCTAGAGCATGAAATTACTTTTTTTTCACCCATCTGTTGTGATGCTGACCATCATTTTGTTCATTTAATTTTCTCTCTTTCTCAGGCTGAATTCCACTCTGTATATATATGGATAGCAACTTTATTCTTCTGTATCTTCATTTAGATACTTTCAATATGCCACGTTCCTTTAGACCTATCATAAAACCTATCATGAAAGCCTCTCTACACTGTAATCCTTATCCCTCATACCCACTGTTTGACCATTTACCTATCTGAATAAAGATACTTCAAACCTAGGTCTTGAGCAAATACGAATGTTATATTCCTGCTTCGTGGTGGCACAGTTTCAGTGAGAAAGGGAGATGATATTGTCTGCCAGAACAAAAGGTTTTGTACTTACTGTGGAAGACAATGTCTTGAGTCTGCAGGTTTCTCCTGGTCCAAGTGTTTTGCCCTCACCACAAATTCCCTTCTCTCTGCTCTGGCCCCTGACAATTTTTTCCATAAAGACCTAAACAAAAGAATAAACAGTTTTAAAAGAAAGTGACTACTACTGTGCTTCGTCTGTGTCCCAGGTCCAATGCTATTTGTATGAGATAGATTTTCTTTAAGATCATGGGCCAGATCAGGCCCATTAATGTTCCGAGAAAAAAAAGAGAAAAACAAACAAAAAAAAGTACTAAAAACAAACAGAAGTTACAAGAGCTCTTCTTTCTTCATGTGCTCAGGAGGAGGACTGTAAGCATCCAGAGAGCATTGCCATCAAATGAGGGGTGCTCCAAAAAGAGAGATTGAATCTGATCATTTCTGAAATGCAGTTTCGGCACTTCAATTCTGCCTAATCTGAGTGACCGAGTTCCATGTTAATTGAAGCCGAATTCTGTATTTTTTCATGTTGCATTTCAAAGACCTGGATGTTGAATTTGGGCCCTTAAAGCACAGTACATTATGAGCATTCAGCCTTAAGCTGTGGGATAACTCTCATTTTTTACAGAATGTTATGAACTAGACTTTGCACTCTTGTCAGAGGAATTCAGTACCTGCCAAGCTACAATATTTTATAAGCATCTGAAGTGGGTGGGGTGTTTTTGTTGATTTTTTTTGTTTGGTTGGGTTTTTTGTTGTTTTGGTTGGTTGGTTTTGTTTGTTTGTGTCTTTTTGGATTGGACAAACACAGATATTAATCTACTGGCAAGCTACTCTCTTATGATAAAGATTCTAAAACTGGATTTGCTTTTTGCAAACCTAAGTGGTTGAAAAACCAAATGACAGTTCTGGAACCAGGAGTGTTATCAGGTGGAAAAAATTATCAGATTCTATATTCCATAGGCTATTGAATAGAAACTATCTGTTCTGACCTCACTGATAAAGAGATAACCACATAGTAACAGCAAAAGCATTACATAGAACTTTTAGGGTCATTATAAACATACAGCTGTATACCGACAGAGAGAGACACACTTAGTTTTGTAACGTCCTGCCCAAACACTCGGAGATGAGCTTGAATCACCATATTCTCCAGCTCACAAAGGAAAGCAAAAATTACTTTTAAGACCTCTACCCAAATTCTCTGCATAAAAGAATGTGGGTGTGATTACTTTTTATGGACCAACTGCTTTCATTCTCTTCAGCGATGCAAAAGCAGCTGCAAAATCAGTCTGACTAACTGGTTAGCCATCTTTACTGCTCTAATGTGACACTGAGGTGCTGTAAAGAAGCTGGAATTTACTGAACGTGAATGGGGTTTTGTATTTCCAGGAGTCACATCCAAGTTAATCAGTAACAGGTGATGCCTTTACTAAAAAAAACAAAAAAAACCCCCAAAAAACCAAAAAAAAAACCTAAGAAAAAAGCAAACTCAAAATACAAATTGATGCTGATATTCTAAGCAGCTGTAATAAGATCACTCCTCTAAAAAGTTATGTTTTAAGTTAAAACAAACAAATAAACAAAACCAGAAAAAACCTAAGGGGTAGCAAGAGAGTTTTGTGTAATTCTGACCCCTCTAGTCCTCCAAAGTAACTTAAAACATGTCCATCCACGACAATGATCAGGTCTAACAAATAGATAACTATGAGAAAAACTGCAGTATTCCATGCTCATTTGAAAAAAAAAAAAGTAATGCTCAGAAATGTGTGAGCTTAGAAAAATGTGATTATACAAATACTTGGTTAGGATGATGAATTCCTTGGTACAAAAGGCCTGATATCAAATGATATTTATTCTCCTTTTGGCTGCTTCAGCACTTTGCAGACAGTGCTTATAGAAACTGAGGATTAAGGAGCTTATATATGTATCTAACTTGCAATATCCCAGCAACAGACAAATTCTACATGCTTTTTCTGATGCTAAGAAATCATTTGGTTACTCATTCCCTTTTCATGTGTTTCATGCATTTCTTCTGGTGCATGCATAAGAAAATCAAACAGATAATGGATTCATTAGCAGAATTTTGACCCAGACCTAAAAATCACAATTTAATGTATTTTTTGTACTCTAAAAACTTAAGACTCTGCTATGGAATATGGCTTCAGGTGTATTAGACACTACAGAAGTAGGCAAAAAAGGGAAAGGAAAATTGTATATCAGCTGTATATTGGTGTGATAAAATTTTGTATCAGTAAGACAGAGAAGAAGCCACAGAAGAGTGAAGCACTTGTACAGATATACACTAAACAATGGACAGGATAAACAGCCTCTGTATTTGGTGTCACTTATTGCCATAAACTTGCATGTCATTTATTGAGTCACATAGGAAACCTTACTGTCTGATAGTCTGAAAAAGAAGGTTAGTTCATCTGGAGCTCCCCAAGCCTCTTCATATCATCAAGTTACTAGAAAAAATGTTTGACTGATGAAGGACCTTCACTTTCCAGGTAGACCTCACTGAATATTCATGCTGAAAAATGGTGCAAAGTGGATTCCTTAAATATCCTCAAGATGTAAGAAAATTAAAGAAAGACAGAATTATACATTTTCTTGGTGTCAACTCTATCAGAGTAGATAATTTTAACTAGACTAGTGAGGTTTGCTTCCATTAGTCCCTTAGCAAATTACATTGAAGACAGAGATGCCAATCGGTAAGAACATCCACACAGTATATCACAGATGATGATGCATCAGCTGTCTGCAGCAAGAAGTAATCATTGCACAGTGATTAGAAAACAGAATAATGACCCTGTTCATAATGGTACCTCAGTCATAAGGGATGACAACCATTAGTTTCTGTGGTGCTACAGGACATTTGGCAGTAATGACTGAACAGAACATCAGTAAGAGATCAGCTGCATGAATGACTGGTTGTGTCAGTGCATGATTTATTCTTTTTTAAACACTCATGCATGGCAGCACAGGAATGCCTGAAGAAACGAGTGTCAGGAGGAAGGGATGATAGATAAGGAACCCGGAAACAGTGGAAGCATAGTCTTGAAGAGATTCATCAAGCTAGATATGCAAACATCTCAAAGATGCAGAGGTCACTGATGTGCAGAAGCCTAGGAAGAAGTGCACTAACAGCTTAAGGGGAAGTCACTGCATTTTTTGAAGCCAGTCAAAATTATTGCCGAACATCTGGCAGCTGATGGCAGCTTAAACTTCACCCAGTAGCTGTGTCCATGAAATTAGCTCAAAAAAGAATAACCTGGAAAAAGAGGAAATAAAATAAACAGATAAACTAAGTCTGCAAGGCTCAGGACTCAGAAGCATACTGGTTGCTCCTGGTTGAAATATTTTCTACAGTGTATATACCACATATTTAATCTATGACCCTGGCCTGGAGATATTGTTTGTTTCCCAGACCCTACTGGACTGCAGAGACATGACATTTTCACCCCTGGGGCAAGTAAAGCAGCTGAGCTGGCTTCTTGCTTGTTTTGTCTTGTTTTTTTATTTGCATTTCACATAACAAAAAATACAAACTGCTCCCCTTCCAGAAATACTGTGGATCTTATTAAGCTCAGCCTATCTGGGGTTTTTTTTGAGATTGACTGACTGCTTTTAAACTTCTGTATCTGCGTGGTAGTTTTCTCCTTTGTTAGAACTTTTTTTTTCTTCTTTTATTTTGCGTTTTAATTTCCAAAGCACCCCCTTATTATGATCCACCAAAGTCTAGTAGTTCTGGTTAAAAGTAGTTTATGACCAGACCCATTGCTGGCTAGTGATGTACTTCAGGTGTCTCTTCTGTAAGTAAGTGGGGCAATTGAAAAGATAAACAGAGAAATTTAATAGACATTTGTTGTAATTTGACTGGCATTCTGAGTACAAACAAGTCTGCTGGCCTCAAAGTACCAAATGTCAATATATCACACCAAAAACAAAACAAAAATCTGCAACCTATTAAATATACTGGTTTTTCTAAGAAGTCTAAATGGACAAGTCAGGTTTTCACTAATTTTGTGACTGAGGATTATTTATTTTCTTATAATTACCTGAAGACTGTATCTAAAGGGAATTATTTTTTGAGTAATTGTTCTGGGGGAAAAAATATCACTGTTAGAATGGGGAGAAACTTCTTACATAGCTTTTACACTGGTCCTGTCATTTATCATTAGTACAGTCCCTAAGTTCACTTAATTCACAACCTTTGCTACTTAAGCTGTACATGAGGTTGTGGAGATTTACTGATCAGGAGGAATCTCGCTAGTATTAAACACATCTGTTCAGAGAGGTTTAAATAAGACATGATGTTCATGTAAAAAGAGTGCTGAGGGTTTGACAAAACCAAAGCATGCAAACACTACTTAATTTTTAATCACTGATTGCTAAGTTTCATTTATGACTGAGTGGCCATTGACTTAATTGCAATATTATAAGTGCTCCTTGTTCAGAAAAGGCAGTGGGATATGCCCTGAAGAATGTGTTGCTAAACATAAGATTAGCTAGCCTGTGAAGCCTCAGCAGAAAAGCCATTAATTTGTGAAAATGGGGCTCAGATTGCAATTATTTTCTGTCTTTCTTGATAAAGGTGACTTCCCTGAGACTCCTCTATCTTCATAATGTGCCTCAATCCAGTCATTATAATAATGCATTTTCAAATTGAAAGGATGTTGAATTCTCAACTAAGCTCCTGCATGTGTAATCAAGTATATTATTATCACTGACTTAAGAGCATTTTGCTTGGATGCTGTGTAGATGCACAATCAGAAGGGAAATTCTGTGAGTGTGTTATAAGTTTAGGAAAAGAATGTCAATTTTGTGTGTTCAGGATATAATGTAGTGTGTTTGTGTAGACATATGAAACTGAAAATCTTCTGCATCTCCTTAAAGAAGAAAAGGATAAGTTTTGTAAAGAGCATTATAATGCAATCTCTAGCTGTTTTCCTATTGAAATATATGAATTTAAAATAGCGTGAATTATATTGTTAAATATACCCTCAAAGATTATTTGAAGACATTGTTTTGGCCGCAATAAACTTGTTAATCTAGTTTTAAAAACCATAGAACCATATTTCTAGCTTTAGAAGATAGTTCACATCGGTCAGGCAAAATAAATTCAGCTACAGATAGATTTTTCAACAAACTTCTTTCACCTTAGTCTAAGAGCATTCAAAACCTAGTAAGCCCAGTTCACACTGGAAAAAAAGCAGGAATTGTTGCTTAACAGGATTTCACTTGAGTAAGAGACAACATGGGGAGCACATGACTGGCATGTGTATACCACAAAAAGGAATAGTTTTGTCTACAAGTGTAAGTCAAACACAAGACTGTGCTTTGCAACCTGTTCTTCATTTTTTTATCCCCACTAATGTGCCCCACACATTTCTTACTCCTGAGGAGAAATACAAGCTTTGCACTCCATTGCCAGCTGTAGCCTTGAAACGAAATGAGGAGAGGTAGAGAGATGGATGGTAGCAATTCTGTTTGGTTGGTTCACAATCTCCACTATATGAGATTTTGTGCCAGACATTACAGTTAACTCATGCAATATCACCTTCCATAGCCGTGTTTACTTTTCTATTTTTATAATGCTCTCCACATTTCCTCACCAGCATCACAACTGAATACAGAGAAGTGAAATTACAGCTCCAAGGTTTGCTAAGAAATGGCAGGAAACTAATTAACAGCATGAACAGCCACTGAAACAAAACTTGCTCCATATCACACAAAGCTATGGATAATGTTTATTTACTGGAAGAGTAAGGGACATATTGGACCTTTTTATTATAGCTGAAAATAAAATTGCAGAACCTATGATAAAAAGAGAAAGAAATTCTATGACAAATATTTAAGTTAATCCATAAAATGCACTTTTTGAATTAGTTTGTCACTGTTAGAAGATACTGAATATTAATTCAGGGATTAATCAAAGAAGAGATATACCATAGTTTTCAGTCAGATATTTATACAGCTGACACGTCGGCTATTCAGACCAAACCATTTCTGTAAGATAGGTTGTAAATAGTTTCCAAAAATTAGACCAGATTGTCAAATACTGATAAGTGGGGTTAGGCATCTTGTATTTCAAAACAACCTGCATATAAATTCTCCATCGAAACAAAGAAGAAGGACGGAGTAGAGGGAAGATGCTTAGGGCAAGATAGCATGTTGTGGTGGCTAAATCCACATTACACCCCCCATGTTTCTATAGTCTCTTCCCACATCACTGTGCCCAAAAGTTCTCCCTTCGTCGGTACCCCACTGGCCTCTGGTCCTCTCTCCCCTCCCCTTCCCTCTTCCATTGGCCCCCATTATGTCACTCAACCTTGCCTCCACCCCCTAGCCCTCAGATTATTGGTTATGGATGCTCTGCCCGCCCCTGGGACCCCATGCCTCAGAATTAGGCGCGCGCGCGAGTGTTCTGGCTTCTTTCCCTCTGTTCCCGTTGGAGTGCAGTTGTTCTGGGTCTGTGGTGCAGACCCAATAAATGCCTCAGAATTGCATGCAAAGAATCCCTCCTGCCTCTCCATCTCCGGAACACGCAGAGACCTTGTATGTGAGTGGCTGCTTGTGCCCACCTGCGAGGGTGAGACTGTGTGCACACGTGGGTGCTAGCGAGGGACCGCCAAAGCATCTCCATGAGGGATACTGTGGGAAAAACGCGGCATCAGTCCATTGACCCCACGCACCGCATTAATAGCAGACATTTGAACAGGAAAATGTTAGGGGAAAAAGCACAGCAGTGTCTTGGCAACACTCCTAGTTATAATTCTAAATGAACATTCATTCAAAATGTCATGGTTATTAAAACAATAAAAGCAGTTTAACTGATAAGAATAAGTGGGAAACAAGATCGTTGCCACTAAGTATTTTGCCTCCACCTGTATCAGTCCCATTATGTCAAAAGGATTATATGCAAAACTAATGATTGCCATTCTTTCTAAAATATTCAGTCCTACTGCAACTAATACACAGAGAGCTCCTCATAATAACTTGCTAACACCAGTGTGTGTGGTGAAGGATAACATTAGGCATCAGCTCCATCCTATCTAAATACAGGGTTAGGTCCTTCTAGGAACTCATCATCTGCTGCTCTTGTTACAATTGAAATAAGACCCCCTCTCATAAAACTGTACCAGCAGAATCAATAAATAAGACATGCAAATAAAACATCCTTAGAGTTATTCTGAGAAACCCAGTTCCATTCCTGTCTACTGAATAGCAATCGAGAAACACTTCAGAAAAATAGTGGTCATTTTAGGCTGGAAGATAATGCTTGCAGAAGAACCAGTGGTGTTGATTTGGCCATACCTTACTTTAGAGCCAAAGTCAACCCAGACCACACAGACCTAGGTGTGCTTCCTGATTGAAAGTCCAATAGTCCAAAGATATATCCACACCACATGCATCATTTGAAGCACAGCAAAAATTAATGGCATCACAACTGCATACCAGCCAGCATTTCTGATCCCAGAATCACAGGGATGGTGGAAAAGGTCTTTGCTAAAAGTGGAAAGGGGGAAACTTAAGCATTATTTAAAGGCCTTCTGAGGCTCATATAGTGTTAAGGATAGATTTGAAGAACTCTCCCCCAGATTTACATTCTTAACCAAGAAAATTAATCTGAATTTCAATTAAAGAAACCAAATGAGAAGAATAGTTAGAAGGTTGAAAAACCAAATGTTCAGAATATTTTTTATTCTGATAATATTTGAAACAGTATTTATAAATATATATATAAAATTGAAAATTTATTCTAGAATCAAGAAAACATGTTCATTGACTGAGTTTCTGAAAAAAACCCCATACATTTCTGAGAGATTCATTTGGACTCATTGAATAATAAATTCTCAAGTTTCACACATTACTAGGAATAAAACAAACCCCCCAGCCTCTACAGAGTATGGTCCAAATATGATCTGCTAAAATTCATCTAATATTTCTTCTTATTATTCCTCTTCCTCTTCTTCTTCTTCTTCTTCTCCTTCTCCTTCTCCTTCTTCTCCCCTACTTGCTCTTTCTCCTCCTTCACCACGACTGTCATTATCATCATTGAACAATTAATAATATCTGTATACGGGGAGGGATAGTAAAATCTGAAAACTAAGAGAAATTAATGTGTACTTGTTTATGGTGACGTAACTTGTTGTATTGCTCTTCCAATTTTAACTAACACAGAAAACAGGTAGACAAACATTTAAGATTGCATATTCACTGAGATTGTTTTTTTTCTTAACTGTGCTATTCAATAATGGATTGAATAGCATAAAAATAGAGAACAGGCAATGGATATGACTTTGAAACTGATGTTCTAATCCTCTAGATTTACAGGCCCAAATTTTCATATTGTCTTCCACCAGCTCTGAGGCAGAAAAATGGAGCTGGCTAAGGACATCACTGTTACAAAGAAAACTCCTAAACTGCCTTCTAGCAAGTGACTCACTTCCCAAAATTCTGGGTGACTAGAAAGTGAGGTCAAAAATCAATGAAAACTGCTGAGAGCTCTCACTGAAAACAATAAAGTACAAAGAAATATTTCACTTTCTCTGGACACTAAATATAAAAAAATAAACTTAACTTTACACTATATTTTAAAATGTAAATATTGGCAAGAATATTTTTCTTCCTTCTAGCCTGGTAAACCCCTGGCTAAACCCCTCTACAGGACTTTTGCTCCTATCAAGACGTAGATGTCTTCACTAGTGCAGACAGAATTGTGATGATAGCACTTTGCAGTGCTGCAGACAGCGAATCTGTATAATCTCTGTTTTAATATGGTTTAGCTCAGGCAGCTTTTCCTAATTCATGTTCCGAGTCTGGCTAAATATTGGAACAAGCCAAATGTTATATTGTTTGAGTTTGGAAAGACAGATGGAGCATATTTCCTGCAAAATGAAATCTAGCAGAGAACTATTTCTTCTGGTACCTGTAAGGTAACTTCTGAATAAGTTGAAGGGGGAAAAATAGGCGTGGAGCAGAAGTATTAAATCACTTCAGTTTTGTGCTTCCTGTAATTGCTGATGTTCCTTATTTATTAGGGCAGAAGTGTTAAGAACCCCTTAGAGTCTCAGTCTAGTCAAGAAGACACTTTATGTTTGAAATAACACGGAAAATCATTTTCATGTCAGATTGTGAAAAAGCTAATATATCAGCATAGCCTGAAAAAAGTAAATGAAAAAAATGCCTTCACCCTTCTTGTTTCTTTTTCAGGGCTTGTTTACTATAGGAAATCTGGCTTTTTTCTGTGTTTCGAATATATTTCCTCACCATCTTGAACTGCTATAGTCACCAAAGATATAACTACACTTATATGTTTGATTCCATTGTTCATACTTTATGTGTTACCCCTTTTCATGTTGAGCCTTGTGAAGCTAGTGATTCATATATTGGAAGAAATGCACAACAGGGACTCAATTCTACAGGCTTAGGCATACAGGCAAAGATGATGTTTATCCCATGGATATTTAACCTAATGTTTCTGGTAGTATCTCCATTTTCTTCTTCCCCATCTCCTTACCTGTGTCATAGAAAATCTGATTGAACAGTACACCAAAGATTCTATTATATCACCTGTACCCTAAGGCAAGATTCAACATACTAAGGTCATTTCTGATAAATCTGGATGTAGTGTGGTCTTCTCATAAAGACACTGTAATCTTTAAATAGTCTTTTTGAGCTCTAAATAATCTCTGACATTTTCCTGCATATCTAACATAATATCTAACATTCTCTTGCTGCAATAATTTTGTCCCAAAGATTTTGAGAAATGATTACTGCCCTTGGCTTTAAAAAAAACTTTAACAAACGAAGGACTATCATCATATCTCCTTTGTATTATTTCCTCCAGTTCTTTCCCCTGTTCTTTACAGTTTTCCCTGCTAGCCCCATTCTCTAGACTTCTGACAACCCAGTTATACTGACATCCACTGAGATATATCCATTTCATTATTTCCCAAAACGTGATGACCAAAATGGGGTCGAGTACTCCTTGATTATTACAATATTTGATAAAGTAGAAATCCTTCAACTGACGAACAATACTTTTATTCATTCTCCCTAGTATAATCTCTTTTTTTGATGACAGAATTTGACAGCAGCTTGTGAATCATGAAAGCAGTGGATGCAGCTGATTTTCCTTTCTAAGTTTAGAATTGAATTTAACACTGAAAACATTTTAATTCTTCGGTGTGCTAGGTATCAGCTTGCTTCTGTAGAAGAAGTGAATTTCCCAAGATCATGCTCCAGGTAAGTGTGAGCTCACAGGTCCCTAACTTAATTTACTGATCATCGTGAAGCAAACTTCACAGAAGGATAAACATTTTAAAGATGTTTATGGTCTTGCAAGTCTGACTCAAGTATATAAGAAGAAAAAAAAAGAAGGTAGAAATATATAATTGCTGAAAATGCTTTGCTGTGTATATCTCATCAGACATCAGTGAATCTGCAAACACCAGACATGATCACCCTTTCATTCAAAATATTTCAATGTTTTGAATAGACAGAAAAAAGTACAGGAAAAAACCAGATCCAGTTAGTTCTGGTGCTCAGTGATTTAATATTTATTTGCAAGAATATGATTTTTATAGTTCTGGTTTACTTCTGTTGAGCTTTGTTGACACTGACATGGTCTGTTGTCCAAGATATGATTTCTAAGTTTGGCTGTGATGAAATTAATTTTCTTCACCAGTTTTCTTCCTTTTGCTCTTATCCTGAGCCCCCACACCCCTCACCCTGTCCCACTGAGAGTTTAGGTGCCAGACAGACTTCTTCCACAGCACTACTATATTTGTGAATCTTTAATGCTGTTTGGAAAACTTGACTGTTGATATCTCAGGAAAAATTAATTGATTTTTAGTACCCGTTATAGTGAAAGTATTTCTGTCACCAACCACATTCCTCTAACTTACATGAATTTGAATTTTATTCATGTGTTATCTTCTTCCACTGTGCCTTTACTCCAAGGGCTATTTAAGGTCTCTTTTTTAGACCTATTTTATGAAGTTTATTCTGCTTTGGAAAGTTCTGTGGAATTCTATGCCATGTGTAAGGGAAACTATAAAAATTTAATCCACAGGTAATGGGAAATCAATGTTGGTATCATTAAACTGAACTTGTAAACACAGAACCTTAATACAAATGTGAAACATGTTGAGAGCTGAAAACATACAGGTGAATAAGGTCATAAATACTTAGAGCTGGCTGCTGTATGTATGATATTTCTTCAAGAAAGAAGGAATATAAATGCTAAACTTTGAACCATTACTTCATTCCCTCCTTTAAAGAAACAAAATCACCCAGCAAGTTAAGAACACTATTATCCAGAATGATGGAAATTAATAAATAGAAACTGAATATCTCGCAAATATTCAACTCTCATTAATCAAACAGTTTGCCCCACTTTATAATTGGATTTTGTTATGAGCTTACTCTTTAAAATATAGAACCCCATTCCAAAAGAAGTACTAATGCCTAGATCATTCCTGATATGAATTAACAAAAAGTAGAGGATTTCTACTGAGTAATTCTTGGGATTAGTCTTTTCTAAGGCTAAAACTGAATTACACAGAAAGTAACAAAATATTGCAAGTATACTTTAGAAATACCAACTACTGGGAGACAAGATCTTTCTGGGTCAGGAATAATGTCCTTGCAAAGACAGAAGAGAGTAAAGCAATGGTACTGAAATTATTTTTTGGCTAATTTTTCCTTACATTTTTTAAAAAAATGATCCTATGCAGCACAATGTTACTCATATCAAATGAAATAAAAGTGGAAAGTCAAAAAATATTTGGAGGTATTTGATTATGTAACTATTGTATTTTCCTTCCCAGTATTATCAAAATGAACACAGTGATTGTGAAAGAACACAGTGAGTGTTCTTGAGTCCCAATGACTAAGGGCTGTATACATTAAAGTAATACATTAAAGTACAAGGATCAATTGAAACTTTTATAAAAACTGCTTCACATGCATCTGAATATGAAAAGAAATTGTTTCTTCTGTAACTTGTGTTCACTGATATACCTTTAATAACTTTCTTTTTTTTTTTAATTTCCTAATAAAATACAGCTGTTCCAGATTTATGACAAAAAAGTCAACATGTCTCTCAACAATGAATTTGAAATATGCCACTAGTAGTTAACTCAGAGTGCTGGTGTGTCAGCTAACATCAAATTTAGTGCCATGCACAATAAGATTTTTATAGGCCTGTAGCAACATTTTTTTTTCCCATTTAAGTACATTTTGAATTAAACTCTGTTCCATTTTCTACATGCTTTCCACTCACTTTGCAAATCTGTTTTTTAAACTTCTATCTTTACTCTCATAAAGCACTGTTATTTCCCTGGTTTCCTCTAGAACATAGTGTGGAGAAATAACTGATACATGGCACTCTGTAATACAAAGTCCATTCGGCTACAGAAAGTCTGTTCCATTTGGCAATTATTCCTTAGAAGCTACATCTGAATAAGAGCTTAACTATAAGAAAAACAGCAGTGCGTAATTGTTAGATACCTTCATTCTTCCTTTACCTATTGTGAAGCCTAATGTGCATGGAATCTTAGACAGCAATGCTGCTAACAGAGACACTCAACACTTCCCCATTTACTCAGAAGTCAGACACTGTTCTTTATCAATCATATTTAAAACTATTCCTTGTCACATGACAGCATCCAAAATAGACATCATCTAGTCCAAGAAAAAGCAATAAACTTGGTCCAGTCTTCCTCATTCATGTTGAATTCTTAGTGCTTTGTGCTGTTAAGTGATTCTTAGTGCGTCTTAGTGCTGTTAGGAAGACACATGTATCCAGTAGAAACTTTGGTATTATGCATTTAAGCTGATAGAGGCCTTCTGAATCTAGTCCTTTCCACAAAGTTACACAACTTCAGAACGGAAGTGTCCTTTGCCCAGCTTAATAACCATGTTGCTTGCCTCTCCTCTAGCATAACCTAAAGTCTTGTTGCTGAAGCACACAAATAAACAAAAAATTCTGTAAGTACTTAGGCTTAGATTTAAAGGCATGATTTCTTTTTTACCAAGTGTGGTTTAGTGAGTTTGGGAATCCATGCAAGTATATGGGAAAGCTCCCACACTGGCAAGCAGTATTTTGTACATCAGTACTATGAGCTTAAACTAGTGCACAATATTGTACAGTGCAGCCTAACCTAGTCTAGCCTACTGTAGCCATAGAATCAAATGTTCATTCTCTAGTAAAATATTAAACTTTTTAAAAAAAGGAAGCATATACTGGCAAGTTCTGCATTGTTGGTACAGGCAGCAGATGCTATTTTTTCCAATGCCCAAGGCAAATTAAGCATACAGTGATGGGCTCTCACCTATTTAGCTACAGGGGTCCAACAGCTGTACTCACTGATCTAGCTAATGAAGGAAATGAGGAGGAATAAAAATGATGGTCTCAACTATATCTGGATTGCTTACTGAAATATGCAGATAAATATTGTTGAAATAACTTTTGGTCACTGCAGTTACATAATTTTGAGACATATTTATGGGAATGCCTTAGCCTGACTATAAGCCCCAGNTTGGATTATTTATAATTTATTTTTAATTTTTTTTAAATAAAAGGCTTAGTCTGGATTCCAGAATTTACCATATGAAACAATCTCATCAGAACCACTTACTATAGGGCAAGACTAAACTATATTTTCAGGAGAGCTTTGAATGGCACCAAAGCTGGGATAACACAGAAAGGTAAATGCACACAGAAAATAAGTGCAAACAGGTATACTCCAGCCATATGCAAAGATAGTTTCTCATCCCAAAAGAAGTTTATATCTTCTGTTTCTCAGCCAGTGCTCACTACAAGATTTAAATTATAATTGAATAGTTATCTTTATAACACCTGGCAGAGGTCAGGTAAATAAAGTATTTCTTCAGGAATAAATTAAATAAATATTAGGTTAAATTAGAGGGTTATATAAAAGTAGCTGGCAAAAACTGCTAAATATCACATAAGTAAAAAATCTGTTTTGGAAAAATTGGAAGCAGAAGAATTTAAGGTTCTAAGAATTCGATTCCTTTTTTATTTTTAATTTCAGTTGAAGAATCTGGCATGGCACCCTCAAAAAAATAAAAAATATTAACAAAGAGATGCCTAATGTAAGAAAGCTGTTTAAAATCTGTAATTGATGGAAAAGAATATTTTTCCAGAGAGAATCATCCCATCCTAAGAGATCAAGAGGTTCTACCTCTTCCATGGCAACTCATACCTGACACTGACCAGGGCACTTGAACTGAAAAGTTAAAGTAAGTGTCTAACTTTTAGGTATTTGATGGTAGGCAAAATATATCCCACTCTGAAGTTCTGTGGGAAAAAGTTTTCTTTAGCAATCTGGAGAGTAACTAGCTGCTGACAAAGTTTCTAGCTCAGGCTTCTATCAAGCACTTCTGATAAGCAATCCATATTCAGGTGCATGAGTGATCCTTTAGAGGGGCTCATTTTTTTTCTGTTAACTAATGGGAGTGTCATGACAATGAGCTTAAAGTAAATGCCACCTTTTGGTGACTAGATGGAGGTGGAAGGAACTCAATTTTAAGTGATATTAGGACATAAATCTTTTAAAACTCATGGCTGGGTAATTATCAGAGGGGATAAATTTCAGAATACTCCCTCTTCATATTTTTATTTTAGTACCATCACAACTCTTTGCATCAACACAACTCTCTTGTTGAACAACTGTTGCACAACTCTCTTGTTGAACATAATGGGAGGCAGATACTGTCTGAAGGCATCACTATTTTTGGTTTTCTTCCAAAAATAAAGCACCTTTTTGTTACTAGTCAGTGTGTGCAGAGAGGACAGAACTGACAGAGTAGTAGAGAAACTCTATAACCTTGTACTGAAAAATGCTGTGGCAATACTTGCTTTATTACAAAAAACAGCTTATCATATGCCCACTGGGAATATGGTATGAAGATAAATATGTGCTGAGGATAAAAGTTAGAATACATTAGATAAAAGTGCTTTTATGATGAGGAATATGGAATCTTTTCTACACGTAAGTGAATTTTGCAAAATTTGACTTCGAAGTTTAAGGGTGATAACTACAGAAAAGATGTAAGGGGAACTAAGGGTAAGACTTATGTATTCAGTAAAGTAAGAAGACAAAATAAATGTTGTTATATCAACTCTCAACACACACGTTTTTTCCATTTACTTCAATGGCAATTACACATGTATTGTATAGACAGAAAAGTTTAAGGTAAGCAATCCCATAAAAGCAAAGCAATTAAAAGTTTTACTTGAAATAAAAATTCCATCTTTGGCACTCTGCATTGTGTGTAGGTTTAACAGCACAGATGGCATGCTACTTTATATTCTTTTTTGCTGCTATCTTCAATAGTTAATTGAAATATGTTCTTTGCTTGCTTTAATAGAGGGGAGGGAAGAATTCATGTGTGTTTGTCTCTTTAATGAAATAAACTATTTTCAGTACAAGATTCATAGAAAATGTTTTTGGTAATTGTAAAAGACAGCTGTCATGATCATACTGAAACTAGGATTCAGAGACACTAGGTAAGACATTTATGTCAATTAGATTGTATGTATTGTCTTGGCACATTTTATTCATGGTGTTGTTTAAAGTCTGTTATTTCACAGCTCATTGGTTTGCCAAAAAGAAAAAAACCTGCAAAATATTTTCCACTTTTGAAAACAACCTTAACTCCAGAGGTATTAGTTATTCAACTAATAACTCCTAGCAGCTGAACCAAGGGTAGATTTTATCTTTGAAATATCTCTAACAAGATTTTTTGGGTCTCGTTGAGATGGAATTTGGTATGTGTTATGTTACAGTTTCACACCAGTGAAGCAGCGAGAAATTCTCTTATATGTAACCAAATCTTGCTTACTCACTGGCCTTGCTCTGATCCTGGGTCAAAGAAGTCAGAATCTTGCTACATTTTTGTGTCATAACACAATTGATGCCTTGTAAGTAAATAAGACCTCTTGAAGCATTTGAAGACAGTTTTATCCTCCCACTAAATAATAAAAATTCTTATTAACCATAAATTATTAAAATAGACAGATTCTCATATTATTGCCTTCCTTCTCAAACTGAATATTGAATCCTATTGCAAAAATTTTGCTTCAGGGGTTTTCAGGGAAGTCATTCATGGAGTTTAATACATATATGTGATGTGAGTAAAATTAACTACATCCTAAAAAAGGAGAAAAAAAACCCCCAAACTTCTCCAACTGAATTTCTACTGTTTTATTTCTAAATTTCTCCACCATATTTATATTTTCCATTTCTTTGACTTGACCTTAAAAATTATTGATTACTTTACAGAAAAGTATGATTTTCTGTATTTTAGGAGACTTTCTTAATACACGCAAGATTTATGGATATTTGTTATTACCTAATCTGCAAAAATACAGTGTTTCCTCACTGCTAACAGAGAAATCCTCATCTTCTTCTGAACTTCTGAGCTGCATGTCTTACTAGAAAATGCTATTGTCTATCTTTGTCAGATAAAAAACCTAAGTCAAGCTTACACATGCAGTTGATCCACCACATGAAACTGCAAATACATGAAACATTTCTGATTTGATGGACTTCAGGAGCACCTTTTCTTTTTTCTTTAACATTTGCTTGGAGGCTTTCATACTTGTATTTTTATGCAAAACTATGGCTTCAGAAAAAAAATTACAATATTGATAAATATTTGAAAGTAATTTTCTACACTCTTATATTTTTGGAAAGCAGTAGACATAATAAAACTATATATTCAGGTAATATCTTAATTTTGCTACTCCAGTTTCCATTACCTGTAAAATGGAAAAAGCTATTATTTTTGTTGTATATTTTTCTTTCTATTCAGATTCCTCTAAGATGTTTAACTTTGTCCCTGAATCTGTAAACACTTCTTTTTATGGCTAACCCCTAAGTTTAAGAAAATGACCTTTACAGCATATTTTCATTTGAGCAACAACAAATTATCTTGTCCAACCAGTGGTCCTTTGTTCTTACAGGTCGTTCTTCAGGAATTCTGCATAGATGAGGACTTAATTTCTATCATACCACCAAAAAAAAAAAAATACAGTATATACAGTACAGCTCATGGGAACGAAATAAGAAAAATTACAAAGAAATAGAACCTGAATCAAAGGCTCCATCAGTATTTGCTAATAAACATTCTCCAGGTATCAGCAGAAACTCAGAGGAATTTCTTGAACACTTCACACGGGGAATTATGACTCTAATTCCAATACTATGAAAGTATTTTTTCCTATTTAACAGTTGTGCTGCAATGCTTCCGTGAGTCAATTGTTAAAAATCAATGCTTATTTCCTTGTGGTGGCCTATTGCATTTTTAATTGAATCCAGATTTAAAAATAAATAACAAACACTATCTCTACTCATGTTCATGAAATAAACAGTCCCAGCTTTGGCATTCTTACTAGAACACTAATATTGCATTTGGAATATGAGGCCATTTATTTGTGGTTCTCTGCCTAAAATATTGGGAAAATAAATATGGTTGATTTCTATTTTGCGCAAGATTTATCTCTAATTGAAGACTGCGTAACTGCCTGGAGGTTAGAAATGGATAACTTCAGTAGAGTAAATAATATTTGTATCATCCAAAGCCTCTTTCTCTTTCTGGAAATCCTTTGCTTTTTATCTCCTCCATATTTTAAGCAGCATGTGTTTTTATATGTTTTCATAACAGTTCCTTTAAGTTTTCTCTTAGATTGGAACCGTTTTATTTTCCCTTAGATGTGGTAATGGTAGACATTTCATGAAAAAGGAAATTATCGTAAAACTTCTGTGCTATCATCCTATACTATAAGAGTGCCTTGTTTGCTTCTTTGTTCTAAATACAGAAAAGCTTCTAGGTCAAGACAGGAACTTGTTAGTTAAATTCTGTCCCAAGGCAGATTTTTTAGAAGAATAGGGGTCATACTAACTGTAAGCATCATCTTTAATCACAAAAATAATATTAAAAATTTGAGTGATGTTATTGGTTCGATTTTTCTTAACCTAAATATCTATAGATTTTCAGTTTCTAATCAGAATTTTTTATTGTTAGACCAACAATTAAGTCTTCAATAATTAGAGCAGGCTGGCTTCTTAGGGTTTTTACTGATGAGTCTTTCATCAGGACACTTTGTACAGCCAGAACTGACCTAGAACTCTGTAACTAGTTTAAGTCCTTTAAAAAAAATAAAAATTGAACTCTTCAGAGTTAGCTATATAAGAGCTGAGATTTGAGTAGTAAGCTAATTCCAGTCGATAACAAATGCAGTGTGTGAAGAAGCTAGCCTTAGGGATTTTCTTTATTGTGCTATTGGCATTCAAAGTCATGTAAACAATTACCTATTTCAGCTGAATATCATCTAACATATGGATCTAATAGCTTTATGCCCATTTTAAATCTAATCAGTCTTCAACTTGGCTGTCATTAGGTGTGAAAAAAAAACCAGATTTGAAGCAAAACAAAATAATTCAGGTCTGAAAGGACATTCAAGGAAAACTTGTGATATTTACTAGAGAAAGACAAGTATTTTTGGCTCCATTAGCAATGCTTCTAAAGGGCCATAGCACATTCCACTAAAAAACAGAGTTTAATTGCTAAAACTAGTGTGTTTAAAAGGTTGCTGTTACCAGTGAAGGATCTCACTTAATGGAAACAAACCCTGGTTTTCCTTCCTCATCCAGACTCAGTTTACATTCTGGTACAAACCTGCACCAGGTGGATGGTAGCAAAGGGGTTTCAGAAGGAATGGCCAAGATAAAATGCACTGGGGTTCACAGACATACTAAAGACTTTCAGATTGATAAAAACGCATCCATTTAATTGATGATAGTATTGTTGTCTCTGCCTGAAAGATAGACAGGCAAATTACAAATATTTGTGCTGAACCTTGCTTTTTTCTATCAGGAACAAATAACTTCCTCTTTGTGATGACTTTTCTTTTTTTTTAACAGTATGAATTTTAAATTTTATTCACTACTCTGATCATGATCAGAGAGAGTTCTGTAAAGTAGCAGAGAGAATTCTAAGCAGCACTTTCTAAACTAGATGAATACTAACAACCAAGTGTTTAACAAAGCCTGCTTAATGGCCTGGGAGAAGCAGAGACGGTGTATTGGCTCTAGAAAATTAAAGGCTATATCTTGCTAGTAAGTATTAGCTTTCGCAGCTGTAACCAGTGTGTAGTCTCAGTGAGGCTGCTTAATTTTAAAGGAAGTTCTATTTTTAAAGTTAAACTGTCAAGCAGAACTGTAGAGGGACTGAAAAGACCCAAAACTTATGTTGCAGAAAAAATTCCATGCTGGCATATTTGTGAAATGAAAACTTTTTCTTAATCCTGAATTTTTCATTGTAGCTCTTGGAAAACTGCTCTTTCAACTCTAAGTGTTCAGAGAGTCTAATTCTAGTTCATCAGATTTATGGCAGAACTTTTGCTGGTTTTATGGTCACCAGAACCTGGTCCACGGCTGCAAACAGTGGCCACATGAGGAAAATATAGTAATAGCCTTCTTTCGCCCATTCAACTTAGGTTTGTAGAAATCTTCTAAGATAAAATTGATACCATTCTCTCCTCTGTTGGAAAATATTTAAGCCAATTTCTCTCACTTCCAGAAGAATATCTCCACTCTTTCCTTAGTTTCTGAAGTAATTCGGTTCAGCAAACACAGGTTTTGTATGTGCAGGGGCAGAGTAGGGTAAAAGGGAAGAGGGAGGTTTACTTCTACAAACTGGTTCCAAATGTATAGAATCTGCCTTCTTGAAGATATAGTCATACTGTCTATAGTCCTCATGGATATTATGGATATGCCACCCATAATCATGGACACACTAACAAGATCCTGATTCATGCATTTTCCTCCATGGTAAATTTTTAATGACACCCTCTAAAGTATCTTTAAATTTTCAGACAATAATTTCACCGAGATACAGACAGAAATTTATTTTGTCATGCATTCAAATATACATAAATCCATTTTCTACTCCAGATTATGAGTATATATTTATTTTTTGGGAGACACATATGAACAAACACCAGATTTGAAAGAAATTTTGTCAGGATCAAAACATAGTCCTACATATGACTGGAAAATTACTTGAATGCCTAAAAAGCTTTAAATGCTGGGATATCCACATGCCCCTGCAATTTCAGGGGAGTTAAAGGGTTATAGGAATACCTGTGTTGCTTTTGGATGACAAAAAACCATCTTGATTCCACAGTTACTTTGTGACAAGCACCAAACCACTTACACTCATTAAAGCTGTAATTTTGCACACAGTTTTGTCTAGCCTGACCCCAAGTGCAGTGATACCTGGTCAGATGAAATACCAGGGATCAACATTTGTACCTCTAAGAAACTATCTGATTAAAAAAAAACATTAAAAATCTGACATAAGATTGTGAATGATGTCATATGGTTTTAAACACCCTTTTGAGTACCATTTGCGAATTAAAAATCCAAACTCTTCCTTAAGCCAGAGAAGAGGAAAAAAAGCAAATAAATTTTATTATCATTTTTGTGTTCTAAGCATAGTGCCTATGTTTCCATTCTTCACTTCTGTCTTGAAATAAAAAGCAGATTTTTTTTTTATTAGGCATACTAAACTATATGTAGCTCTGTGCAGAAACAGTTTCAAGTTAAATTTATAAAAAATGTCTTTAAAGATACATTTTCAGTGGGATGTGGAATTCATAAAATTTTCCAGATATCTTGGATCTTCTCAGTGGTTAGGTCACCTTCCAAGGTCATGCTTTGTCTTGATTTCTGAGATTATTTACTTACCACTTCCACTCTGAAAACAAATCAATGGTACCTGTCTCGATCCATCCTCCTATCAACAGGAAAAGAGCACAGTGGAAGTAGTGCACAAAAACGTTACCAAAAATGATTACATTCATAAGAAGAAAAGAACTTTTATGAATGAAAATCTGGTAAAAATAAATGCTTCAAAAATATCTTGACTTTGCAACTAAAGCAAATAATGCTTCTTATGAATAAAGTAATGATTCTTAATACCAATGCAGAACAGAAAGTGTGGGAATGACTTAGCCTGNCATTTCTAATTCAAGTTTTTTAGTCAGCTAAGCATGTAGTCAGGGTGCCACAAGGTCCAGTTTCTCCTCATGGGCTTTAGGACAGGAACACTGAAAGCTCCCTGTTGCCAGCCAGGACCCATACCACCACCCCATCCAGATGACAGGCAGCCAGGGAGCGCCAGGACAGCCCCAGCCCCAGAGATTGTTCAAGTCCCTGGGTTATGGGCCAAGGATGGGGCAGAACGTTAGAAACTGAAGATGCCTGATGAAGCACTGCTAATGGCCCCAGGGTCTAAAATAGGCTCTTGGAGTGTGGGCCAGGGGCAGAAGAAACAGGGACACCTGGACAGTAGGTCCTAGAGAGCCCTCAGGGCTCCGACAGAGGGACAGTGCTGGTCAAAGCCACAAAGCCTTCTCAGAGCAAAAGGAGCACGTAGGAGAAGACAGTCCTTATACGAAAGTGTGTCATTTGGAAACATCAGAAAGCTTGTTTATTTTTCCTCCAAGGCTACATTTACTGTTTACTTCTTCACAAACTACTTTGCTCCTCAAGCCATTACATTTCTTTTTCCTTAAACAGCTTCATTTAAAATATATATAGCGCTATCTTTTGTACCATGCTGCTTAAATTATTTACTATCAGTGTACATTATTGAAATGCAAGAAAAAGTTTATTCTCAGAGAAATTAAACAACTATTAGCAGTAAATTGGACTTCATTACATTTTCATAAGTCTTGATTTAAGATTATTATAAAATTAAAGCTTCATTGCTATAAATGAAAATGTCTCCTTCCTAGCTCATTTTATTATTAGTTTACTTTTACAGCCCCCAGTCTTGTAAGAAAGTTGTATGGTTAGTAAATTATTTTTACAAAACACACTGTATGTTTCTTTTACATACAGTCAGTAAGACTATAGGATACCTGCTGCTTCAATTATTTTATATAATTATGTTTTGGTCAGAATTTCTTTTGGCTGGATTCAGTTGTTATGCAACTTAATGTCAGAAACTGTAATGAATTCACTGTTTGATTATCACAAATGAACTAAAAAACCCCAAATGCCTTAGACTTCCAAGAGCTCCATTTGGCAGCTACTAGAGACATATTTAAGAAGTAGAAAATCCCCCTTAATTTTTATTCTTTTACACATCTTCAAGAATATGACTAATAATTTCACAACTACCAAATGAAATAGTGTCTAACTAGTGTATTTTCCTTGTGTCTTTAACAAGCCTTAAGTAAAATTAAGTTCCATTTGGTGAATTTATGTCGTATTTTCTGGAATCAGCAGCCCTGTCAATACATCAGTCTGGCGTCCTCTCCATCATGCCATTTTGCTATCTTTGCTAAGGAGTAGCAGCACATGCAGCATCTTTTCTAGGACTGTATGCAGACAGGTTGGCCACTTAAAAGCTTTTAAACAAAGTACAGTATAAATGCACTCTACCCATACCTCAGCAGTCTCATCTTAGCCCAATTATCAGTTCTCAGAAAACCTCCATGAACATAGTTTTTATTGGGATTTCTTTAACTCGGTGCAGTCAAACTTTTGCAAATAGGTGGAGTAAATCACAGAGTGAAATGACACAGGCTAAGGTGTTTGTGATAATACTGTGATTTATGAACCTTGTTTCCTTACAAATCTCAGTTAAAAAGTTCTTCATGTTTTTTCAAGTAAACTTATCATACAAAATAAAACTGCATTCATGACCATAAAATAAAATAAAAGCTACATTAATTGTGATACAGAAAATATGAATATTATATGTGTAGTAGAAATTTCCTCCCTTTTTCCTTCTGTTTTTCTTTCTTTCTTTGCCGTATTTATGCTTTTGTACATCTGTGATTAGCTAGCAAGTTAAGTTCACTTTTGTGATGTCCAGATGAATGGCATTTTATGTATACACATATATATATATACACACGAATATATATGTGTGTGTGTGTGTGTGCGTGTATGTGAGTGTGTGTGAATGTTTCCTATATTTTAAATTCAGAGTCACACGTGCTTCAAATACTGGATGCAAGCACCTCTTCAGTGTCAACTGGTATTGCTGACAGAACAATAGTGACAACTGTTTCAAATTTCCATTTCATCTTAGCATATGCACAATTGGGATGGAGATGTTGCAATGGGCATGAGATAAGGATGATAATCGAGAACAGAGGCGTTCATTTTTATTCCTCTGGGCTCTGATAACTTCCAGGGATGGGGCATCTGCAAATTCTCTGGGATGTTTCAGTGTTTCACCACCCTAACAGCAAAGAAATTCTTCCCAATATCTCCTCTAAATATACTCTCTTCCAGTTTAAATCCCTTACTCGTTATTCTATCACTGTACTCCTTGATAAAATGTCCTTCATCGTCTTTCCTGTAGGACTCCTTTAGGTACTGCAAGGCTTCCATAAGGTCTTCCCAGAGCCTTCTTTCCTCCAGGCTGTAAAACCCCAACTCTCTCAGTCTGTCTTCATAGGAGAGGGACTCTAGATTCTAATCAGGTTTGTGGCCCTCCTCTGCACCTTCATGAGCAGCTCCATGTATTTCTTATGCTGAGGACCTCAGAGCTGAGCAAGTATTTGAAGAGGGGCCTAACGAGAACAGAGGCGGAAAATTACCTCCCTCAGGCTGTCAGTGGTCCTTCTGATGCCCATTCTAGCTCAGGAAATGGGTAGCCTTCTGAGCTGCAAGTGCACATTTTCAGGTCGCATTGAGCTTCTCATTCACCAACATCCCCAAGTCCTTCTCCTCAGAGCTTCTCTAAATCCATTCTCTGACCAGACTCTGTTAGTGGTTGGAATTGCCCGAATCCATGTGCAGGACCTTGCACTTGTGCTTGTTGAACTTCATGAGATTTGTGTGGGCCAACTTCCAAGCTTGCCCAGGTTTCTCTGGATGGCATCCCTTCCCTCCAACATAATGACTGAACCACACAGCTTGGTGTCATCAGAAAACTTGCTGAGGGTGCACTCAATTCCATTGTCCATGTCCCCAGAAAAGATGTGAAATAATAGTGGTCCCAGTATGGACCCATGAGGAGCACCACTCATCACTGGTCTCTGTCTGGACATTGAGCCACTGACAGCAAATCTTTGAGTACAAGCTTCCAGCCAATTCTTACCCATTGTCCTGGCGTGATGTTATGAGTCTTCCGTAT
>WEIT01003943.1:0-18043 GCA_013389985.1 Dryoscopus gambensis
CTGGAAGAATGAAAGTGTGACAGGGAGACGTCCGCAGGACAAATAACACTGCTGTCCTCGTTCCCAATACCACCTGCCATAACATTTGCTTGCCAATGAGAGATGTAAAATGATTTATAGAGTTTAAATTATGATAAATTAGATTGAATTCTGAACTATATAGTGGGCGAAAATACCCTGAATACAACACAGACAGAGATGAGAAGTAATGAAAAATACCCTAAATCTTCAGGAGGTTTTTTTTTGTAAACCAGATCAACCTGAGCTTTTGTTCAGTTCTGACCAGCTTGGCTTAACTTGGCCTTTGCTCCATCTCCAAGGAACCCGACTGCTTCCTCCTCATCTTGCAGGATGTCGTGGTGGAGTCTGGGACAAGCACCAGGCACAAGCAGATTCAAACAGGGAGCTGCAATAAATGAAAAGCTCCTCACAGCAAGGGCTGGGCAGAGGTGGCACCAGAACTTACAGGGAAATCAAGAGGATCACAAAGTGCAATGAATTCCAGCAAGGTCAAAAAGCATTAGCAAACTTCAGAGGAGCTTCTGTGCTTCCAGCTGCTAGCACTCCTGCCTTCATCCCCACTCCTTGATGTGCCCATCACCCTGGGACAGGCTGCTCCTAGCGCTGAACCTGTTTGAAGTGTGCCTGTCACAAACACTAACATGGCAAAGGTGAATAACAGGGCTGTTGCATTGGCTGTTTCTCTGTACAAATGGGCTTTGAGAAACATTTACAGCTACTCTCTAGCCCGTAGCACCTCCTTCTTCTTCAATAGCTCTCTGAAATATAACTCTCTTTTAATTAAGGTCTCAGCCTTTGCTTCTTGCTTTCATCATGTCTCAGTCTGATACTTAAAACTAAATCCTGTTCTTGTGCTACAAAGATCTGCAGGCCCTAAAGGAAAGTCTAATGATGAACAAAAAGTACTTAATGCTGTATTATCAATTAGATTAAAACTCAGCAAAACTTTGCAAAAGCAACAGCTAACAGTCTGTTACTGTAAATTAATCTTTTCCACAGACATGAACTCAGAGCATGGCTGTTCCCTGAACTGGAAATGTATTCTTTACAAATGACAGTTCTACTGTTACCCTTGCAGGATCAAGCACTGTGATTCAAGGAAGATAAATATTTGGAGTATTGGAAGAGCCTTAGGCAGCCTGAACTCTTGGGTTCATTTGTGAAGGTCCAATCCCTGTCCCCAGGGCAGCCCTCTCCAGCCCAGGGGCACCGCTGCAGCGCCAGGGCTGGATCCCCCTCTTGGCCCAACGCTCCACCAGCTGCACCTGGTGAGCAGCACAAACACAAACCCAGCCCTGTGGGACCTTCCTGCAGCCAGGCACAGCACCACCCCTCAGAACTGCCCACCTCTGACCTGCAGGGAGGTCACCACACCTGGGGCCCTTTCACCACCCCTCAGAATTGCCCACCTCTGACCCGCAGGGAGGTCACCCCACCTGAGCCCTTTCACAGCCCCTCAGAACTGCCCACCTCTGACCTGCAGGGAGGTCACCACACCTGGGGCCCTTTCACCACCCCTCAGAATTGCCCACCTCTGACCCGCAGGGAGGTCACCCCACCTGAGCCCTTTCACAGCCCCTCAGAACTGCCCACCTCTGACCTGCAGGGAGGTCACCACACCTGGGGCCCTTTCACCACCCCTCAGAATTGCCCACCTCTGACCCGCAGGGAGGTCACCCCACCTGAGCCCTTTCACAGCCCCTCAGAACTGCCCACCTCTGACCTGCAGGGAGGTCACCACACCTGGGGCCCTTTCACCACCCCTCAGAATTGCCCACCTCTGACCCGCAGGGAGGTCACCCCACCTGAGCCCTTTCACAGCCCCTCAGAACTGCCCACCTCTGACCTGCAGGGAGGTCACCACACCTGGGGCCCTTTCACCACCCCTCAGAATTGCCCACCTCTGACCCGCAGGGAGGTCACCCCACCTGAGCCCTTTCACAGCCCCTCAGAACTGCCCACCTCTGACCTGCAGGGAGGTCACCACTCCTGAGCCGTTTTAGAGCAAACATCGGCCACCAGGGAGGATTGGCTGACAAATAGGATTTCCTGCACTAATCCTGGACCAAGCACATCAAAACCCCAAATTCCTCCCACTTTCTACCCAAGCATTTGCAAACACTCCCATTTCTGTTTCAAAGAGCCACCCCTTATTTACCAGGGGTTTCAAATGCAAAGTTTTGCAAAGGGCCACAGAAGTGCCCGGTAGCTCTCCCAGGTGCTGCTCGCTCCTTACCAATTAATTGCCATAATGAGCATGAGCTGGCCTGGTGTTCTGTGGGCCCCATCAAGGACAGTACCCTACACATGGGCTCTTTCCCTCAGGATCTGCTTGTCTGCTGACTGACAGCCAAAAGTAGCACATTAAGGCTTTTCAAATTCCAAAAATTGTGTGACAAGCTCTGGAGATTTCAGAAAGTTACACCTTTGTTACTAACTATTGCAGACTAACACATAAAAATACTGGTGTTTCTGGATGCCGGATTTCCCTTTGTTCTCTTGAGAACTTGCCACCTCAAAAAACAAACCCAAGGGAGAAAGCAAGGCACATCTTTTGCAAATGGCAAAATAAAATCATTAGAGATTGGAAGGCCACCTCTGAATATTCAAATTTCTGGTGTTCATAAGTTCTCCTCTCCAATGTCATAGGATGGCTTGTGGGCAGGAACAGAGCTCAGCTGGACACCTGAACACTGGGAAACAACTGCACTCCAGTGAGACTCGATTAAAATATATAGCAGTGGAATGCCCTTCAGGTGCAGGTGAAAGGAGATCAGAAGTCAGGACAGAGTGAGAAAAGTATTCAGAAAATACCAACTAATCAGCAGGTTGCTGATGGGGCGATAAAACAACTGTGATCGTGGCCCCTGGAAATAGGAGAGGGAGCAAGACAGTGACCTTGTAAAATGGGTGAGGTTTAAAGCAGCACCACCTGTCTAATAGAGGTGTCTTTGGTGATATATTGCCTTCAGGCTGGGTTTGGACATAATTGAGATTCATGGAGTGAGAGGGGAGGGCTCCATTCTGCTGCAGGGATTTGATTTTCAGGGAGAGCAGAACGGGAGTGAATCGCTCACTCGGGCAGGCGTAACCAACCTGCCAGGCCCGGCAGGCACGGGAGGGCTGCGGATTAATTGGGCCCATTAAACTTCATCTCTGAGCCCAGACCACTCAAACCTCAAAAAAGTCGTATTAAACCCTGGATTTTCTCATGGGCAAACAGTGAGCTTGCACTAAAAACTTTCAGTTCAACTTTGGGCCTTAGGAACTGAGCCCAGGACCAGGCAGAGAGCACTGAACATCCTCTTTTCACCGAGGCTCAGCTTGCAGAGCTCCCCTGGAGCCTGCTGCAGCTGCAGGAATGAGCAGGCAGGTAAGCACTGCCCTTCTCCACCTCCCAGTCCTCACATAAACCTCAGCACCTGGGAATCCAATTCATCTTCACTTCACCCAGAACACTTTTTGCAGCTGGGAATGATGGTGAAACTCTGTGTCAGGCTACAAACATCATTTCTACCAAGAAAAGTGATGAGTACATGAACTCAGTGGATGAATAGACTCATCATGATGTGTTGTCTTTGATACCTGAGTAACTGACCCAGTCCTGACTGTACTTTAATTTTTAATGTGCTAGCGATATTAAAATCCTAAACAGAGTCCTGTAAATCTATTTGGAAGCATAATGAAGCAATTTTCAAGTTAGTAGAATTGAATAGAGAACGAATGAATAGGGAATGCATTGATTTTCTATGTCAGAAATGAAGCTATTTAGTATTTCTTTTGCTCAAGGTGCTGCTGTTCTGTGCCAGCACTAATTAAAGCTAATGTTTTCTGAGCACAGAAATGATGTTGCCTCATAGTAAAGTAACTATATCAAATTGAGGGCAGAGTCATTAATGGCCAATCGGTTGCATTAGCATAACCCAACACTCCTTGTCAGTGCACAAGTAAGTTTTTCATTAGAATTTCTACTTTTCTTGATGTTTTTAAAAATAGGCTACAAAATGGAGGGGATAGGAATAGGAGATTTTTGCAACTCCAGAATTAGCAACTGTGGAAAAAGAATCTAAAAATTGTTTGGAGGTTTAAAACTAAATTAAAAACTAATTCATAGGACAGGAAAAGTTAATTGAGCTGGACTTGTTTTCCTTTGCACGTGCAACTGGCTGCACATAGTCCTGCAAAGCTGAACTAGTTTCTCCTCCCCTCCAGGAGTGATTAAGTCATTCTAAAGCTGGTCCTGACTGCTGCCCCTGGCCAGGGCTGCCGTGCTGTTAGCACTCACAGCAGCAGCACAAGCTGCCCAGGTTCTGCACTGCAAAGGACCAAGGAGTGGAAATCAAAAGTGTTGAGGGTAAAGAGCCAATTTCATTGAATTCATCAATCTGAAGAATATCTGCACTTGTTAGAGTCTCCCAACTGAGATGGTTTAAATTAAAAAATTTAGCATGAAGGGTTATTTGCAGAACAGAAAGCGCTGAATTTAAACACAATTATTTCAACTGGCTACATTCTTTTAGTTCCTTTAATAAAAACACAAATCCAGAGAGAACAGGATTAGGATCTGTATTCATTACTTCTCTTCTTGATTGAGGGTAAGAAAAATAATGAAATGTGAGAATTTTCCGCATGACAAAAAAATCTATTCCCACTTGGGTTTTATTAATAGCCAGTACCAACTCCCTAAAGATGTGATCAAAAAGATTAGATCACTTTTAATTAGTTGTGAGTTTCTGTGGGTAAGAAACCTTCCTGCCTTACCTGAGGTAAAGCCTCTCCCTGGTGAGTGGAACTTGTGGGGCCCCTCTTTGCCTTTCTTTGATTCCAGAGGGCCAGAGTGACACAGGAAGGAGACAGGAGGTAAATCCCTCCCTTGGGAAAATCCTCCTGCCGCTGCTGCTTCCCCCGGGGTTCAGATCCAGGGAGCACCCAAATCCCAGCAGAAGGCTTGCTCCACGGTGTGCCCCCCACCTGTGCCACAAAGGGATTTTGGGCAAAGTTCAGAAAATTTCCATGCAGATGGAGTTTTCATCCCCTTCTCACCAGCTGAGCCGGCTTTGTCCTGCTACAACAGAAATGCTGGGGCTTTATAACTTCTGGTAAGAGTCTAAACTGCCCTGCCATGGATCCATGCAGTGCCCAGCCAAGGGCTGCTGGGATCCCAACACTGTTCTCACCAGGGGACAGCATGAGGTGAGCAGACCTGGGCCAGGGGAGAGAAGAGATTCTTTAAAATACTCCAAAAGCAGTTTTTCAGCTCTTGCTTTCAGTAGGAAATGGGAGTTAGGTAATTAGAACCAGCATTCCTCATTTCAAAGGCTAAGTCTGCTTTAACAATTTATTTTGGCTACCACGAGCCTGTGCCTCAGTTTGTCTATTTGTAAAACTTGAGGAATTCTTAACTCACAGGGCTCTGCCAGCTCCTAAAATTAATATACCTGAACTACATGTCCCTTGACCAAAATTAGCTGTAGATGGGCATGGAGGCAGCTGATGAGGAAATCTGGTGGGGACTGATGTGAGCAGGGCTGGTGTGCAAAGGGACCCCCGTGTCCCATTGGGCAGATGGGCTCTGCCAGCAGCAGTGTGTCCTGGCTGTCCCACAGCCTGGGCTCTCCAGCCACCCACACAACGCACAGCCACACGTGTGAGCACCCAGAAGAACTAATATGGATATCAGACTTCACCATTCATTATCCTGTCACCAGTTTAAAGCCCAATTGTGAGGTGAGAGGACGCATCTCAGCTTTTTAATTACCACTTGCCCCAGCTACTGCAATCACAGACCCATAAAGGAAGCCCAGCACAAATTGGTTTTGGCTAATAAATATCAGTCAGGGATAAATAATGAACCAGAGCTCTTTCACCTCTTTATGAATCTATGATATTTGCTGTAAAAGTCTCGATGAAGGGAGCTCTGCCCTCACAAGCAATGAGGTGCAAAGGAATGCAGCGAGTTCTTTGGATCTGCTGGGTTTGAGGCTTCCAGCCATGACTGAGGGGGCGTCCCTACCCTGTAAGGGGGAGATGCAAGGTACAGAACCTGTCCCACTGCCAGTGCCTGCAGGATCCATAAACACTGATCGATTTTAACTTTTGCAGGGCTCATTTCAAATGGAAACAGCTGTGGAGGGGAGGAGCAAGGCACTGGGCTGGCAGAGCGGGGCAGTCAGTTTGCCCTGGCACATCTGTGTGCATGACACACCCAACTTTAACCACGTCATATCAAGAACATTTTACCAGAAAAATGAGCCATTTGTGTTTGGCTGGTGTCCATCTGAGCAAGTGGATGATTCCCCTCGTGACCAAGATGAAAACACAGACATTTGTGGGAACAGAAGACAGGCTGCAGGCAAAAGCTCTGCAGCAAAGGGCGGAGGGGCCCTGGCACAGGGTGCCCTGGGAAGCTGTGGCTGCCCCTGGATCCCTGGAAGTGTTCCAGGCCAGGCTGGACAGGGCTTGGAGCAACCTGGGATGGTAAAACCTGGCAATAGGATGTGACAGGGTAGAGCCTGAGCTAAGAACTAGGGCTGGAAGGCTCCTGAGCAAAGAGAACTGAAGAATGAAGCAGTAAATCAGTACCTGGTTTTATACAGGGATTACACAATACAGTTCATGGAAATGGGTCTTATTTCCCTTTAATTCCTAAAACCTTCAGAGGATCCCATATTTCATTATGACATGTGTACCTCACCCACATCCCACAAAGAAGGACAAGTTTTCCTTTTCAACCTTCTAAGTTCCTACCTTTCCTCAACACTCATCACATTAAGCTGCACAGAGAACAACTCCCGAAGGTGCTGAAGTAATGGGGGTTAAACTCTTTGGAATCTTTCAGCTCTTCCTTTCTGGGTGTATTTGCTTAAAAAAAAAAAAAAATCCTTCCAAGTCCTTTGTCTTGCTGAGGATATAATTTTGCCTCGGGTCTAGAGGCAATCACAGCTCACAGCATTTTCTGACTTGCTGTAGAGGATTTTGGTCCTCCAAGGAGCACGTTCTCCTCCTGTCTCCTCCGAGGAGCAACCTTGAAATTTCTAAACTCCAGAATTAGAATTCTGAACTTGCTCTAGAGCGCCTCAAGAAAGCTCTATGTGAAAAAGCTGTTTCTTGTCAGGCTTCTAAAATCCCTCGCGGTTAAACATAATTTTTTAAAGGCTTTATTTGCTATCAAGCACCTGAATCCTGTATATTTTACAAGTTAATGAGCTCGTTTTTGAGGAGAAAACGTAGCTGTTAGGAATATTAACCGAAGTTATGCTTACTGCCGGAGCGCGTGTAGGGTGCGCGTGTAAAAACCCTGCTTTAATGCCTAATCTTGGAGTAAGTCCCAGAAGAGATTGATTCAATTTCCATCCATTAGGGGAGCAAAGCTCGGAAGGACTCCGGTGTGCTCGCTGCTGGCAGCCCCTTTCAGGCAGCAGGCAGCGGTGCTGCGGGGCTCGGGAAGAGCCTCCCAGTGGCGGTGCCGGGCGCGTTACTGGGAGAGCTGGAGCAGCGGGTTTGGGTGGCAGCGCGGGCTCCTGCACTGGCAGCTTTCATCCGCAGGTCCCCCAGCCACAAAACCTCCAGCTGCTCATCCCTTTCCTGTGAAAGGCTCCTCAGCTCTAGGTGATAACTCCTGCTTTGCGTTGCCTTGGGAACTGAAGCGCAAGTCTTGAATAAAAAAATATTATCACTTAAAATATGTTTTTTTATACAATACGCAGAACAGTTACGCATCATCTGGTTTCACATTTGCCTTGAAGGTCCTTCTCTATCCCTGACCTTTGTGTGGTTGAGGCAAGTTCTATAAACCAAAAGAACTACCATGACTGGGAAATAAGCTAATCTTTAATAAGCTTAATAGACTCAGGGACGAAGTTCTTCAGCCACAGAGAGACAAAACCAAAACCTCTTGGTGTTTACAAAATTTATCTTGCTAAATTGTGAAATGATGATTGTATGTGGTAACGACCATGTTCCTGGTTTTAACAGAGTTTTAATAACCAAAGAAATTAATTAGTCTATGTGATGACCAACCTATGGACTAAATTATATATATATAGTATCAAATAAGCATAACTGAAGATACAGTTCAACAACATAATTGAAAACAGAATTTCAGCTCAGTTCATGCATCAGAGTAGCAGTGGGAAAGGACCAAAGTCAGGGCTGGGCTCGCTTCACCATGGGCACCTCTCTGTCCGTGTTCCCAAGTTTATTCAGCATTTAATGGCGAATATTTGTGCCTCAATCAAATTTACTTCTCAACGTAATTTTGCACTTTGCCTGTTTCACAGCTACTTCTGTGCCACAATCTTGATGAGTCTTTTTGCTAAAGATTCTGAATTTCTAGCTAATGTTATTGAAAGTTTTGCAGATAAGCACTGGAACATCACTGCATCACTGAAAAGAGCCCTGAGAGCCCCAGCTCCTTCCCTTGCTGTGACTCTGCTGTCAAAATACAAATACTTTAAGGGGTTAGCCATAAGAGGAGACATCACTGCATTCATGTGTGATTTACAAGAGTGCCAGGACACATTACCGCTCAGATTTACTTCCATGCTAATTTGTTTTGAGTGATAAAATACTTGTCCTGTCTATTAGTGCCACACAGACTCGATTGTCGCTCCCGCTTGGCCAAAGGAAAGCAAAGGCTCTGCAGGAAGGCAGGAGGTGACTTTTTTAACTCAAAAATTTATACACTAAATTAAATTTTGAATGCCTAAACTCCCTTAGAACACTGCCACTTTGTTTTACCTATTTATAAAAGCATTTTGCAGGGAACACAGACGTTTCACACATGCTGTTCCCAAGCGACAGAGACAATTTGGGCTAAAATGCCCAAATCCAGGATTTAGTCATCCCCCCATGACATGGGCATTCCATCTTCAACTTGAGCTTCCCCAGTGTGTCACACCTGTGCTCATCCTCTATTCCTGACTCTCTCAGCACTCACAAAGGAAATACAAGTCTGCTGCAAAACCTTAGAAACTGATACAAATTCCAGCTACACAAAGTGTAACAGAACACACAGCAGGGGCTGCACAAAGCACCTCCAAACAAGAAATGTCCTCTGTCTCATTAAGTCATGAACTGGACAGGAATGTTTGACTCTGACAAGTTTATTACCATAAATGCTATTGATTAGTAGTAAAACACTGCGTTTCTTAATTTACAATCAAGTGAATCAGTTCCTAACCTGTTCCACAGCACTCTGAGAGCCTGGCAGGTGTGACACAAGGCTGGCCACTGGCATTCACCTTTTCCGGGGAGCATTTTTCCCAGTTCCCAGGACTTCTCTGACTGACAAATCTTTGGTTGAACACCAGTTGGTACTTCCACCAGATTACCTGTTCTCAGCATTTTGGGAGTTTTTCCACCCATTCCCCGAGTTCCTTGTTCAGATTCCACCCACATCCTTTAGTTTCAGCTGGGCTCGGCAGGAGAGGGTGCAATTCCTGCTCCTGGCTGTGTCTGTTTGGCTGCTGGTGCCTTGGGAGCACCTAGGCTCAGTTCTTTAACAAATCTATCCCCTCTTGTCAGCTCTCTACTCACACTGCATGTCACGAATCTCACACCTTGGTTTTGGGGTAGGAAGAATGCTTTGTGCTCCCTATTACATCTGCAGTTGGTATAACCAGTTAGATGTGAGAGCTGCTTACTCACAGGAGTTTTGCTGATTGGCATCAGGTCCTACCACACAGGAGGAAGTGTTATCAATCCTGCTATTGACAAGACTGTAAAGGAAGACTAAAGACATGAGAGCTAATGAAGTAATCTGAGAATCTCTTAATTGCAAGAGTATTACGTGGAATCCTAAGCAAAGATAAAGGATTAAGAACTTAATGCCACAAGGTTGTTTTCCTTATATCTTATTTACTTTCTTCAGCCCCAGAGGAGCAATTTGTGTCAGCAGGGTATTGTATATCCTCAGATCCCACCTGGGAAAGTGACTTTAAAAATAATTTCCCTGCTTCCAGTTTGCAGGAGTCCAACCATTGTTTGCAGATTTACAGCAAACACTATGATTACAAAATAGTGTTGCCTGTAAAGCAAGGCTAAATAAGCAGTATCAGGGTAGCAGTGGACAACTGAATTAAGTGTTCATCTTTTGGTTATCGCATGCTTTGTTCACAAGGAGATTATTTTTCCAGCACAGTCTAACACAATTACTCCACATAATCATCATCGCCGTTTGCCTACTGCGTCAGAATTTCATGCTGTGCTGTAAAAACCATCCTCTTGCAAGAGGACCTGCACCCAGTCTGAGCAGGCTTCACGTGGCCATGCATTTACTCCATCCTTGGTGGATTTTTGAGCAATAGAATCTGTATTTTTCAATCAAACCTAACATCGTATCTCAAGTTAAAGCAGTCTTGCTGAGCTCCTGACTTTTGCTGTGCATGATGCAGTGGAGTTATCTGAGCATGGCTGGATGGGCTTCCTCTGCCCGGGCTGAGAAGATCTGGGTGTAATAGCCAGAAGTTTATTACATTTTTGGCAGGGCAGCAACTTTGAGGCTGAAGCCAGCCTAAAGGAGAGTCGGTGACTTTTCAAGGCACTTTGTGCCCCGTGCAAAACTCTGCCTTGCTCCACTGAGCGTGGCTGAGCAGAGCTCCACTAATGTGGGTTTAACAGCCAGGAACACCAAAGGGGCCATTATCAAACCTAGAAAGCAAAGATATTTATCTGAGATCCAGAGGTGAAACACCAGCTCACAAGTTGATGCGTTTGCAGTTTTTTCTTGGACATTACTAAATGCTCGGGTGTAATCTGTGATTGCAGCAATTTTTTAAGTTTAGAAAGAAGTCCAACTGACTTCTTATTTAAAACAAGTACATTTCTAAAGAATATTAAAACCAGAATTAATTCTTAATTAAAACTCTAGGGTGCAAATCAAGCATTCAGACTCTAGGAGACTTCAAACCTTGAGTTTTCTTCAGTTTTATCAACTCAGCTGCAGTGAAAATAGTGTTATTGATGTCCTAAGCACTCAGTATCAGGCAGTTGGAATGTGTCTCAATATAGAAATTAGAGGATGAGCTGCTTTATTTTCTAACCCTGCTGCCTAAGCCCTGAGGGCCTCCTTCCCAAGGCCTCTGGAATCACAATCCCTGCAGGTCCCCTCCCTCCCGGGGGTGTCTGTGCTCTGCCACGGGCTGGGGCAGTGGGGAAGGCATAAAACACAACACATCAGCCTGTGTGACACAGGAAACAAACAAACAAAAGCACAAACACAAGCTGACAGGTTTCCCACACAGCCTGAGCTACAGATTTGTCTCTCTTTTTTTTTTTTTTTTTTAATCTGAAATTTCTGGAGAGCCCACAGAGACATCTTGTGCCTGGATAACATACAGCAAGTCAGCAGTGCAGCAGAGGGGTCACGGCCCTTCTGCCTCTGCCCCAGGCCTCTGGGGACACCAGGAGCACACAGAGCTGGCACTTGGCAGCATCACTGCTCGGGTTAGCATCTCCCTTGGCTGCAGGTGGGTCAAGGCAGGGTGGTGGTGGAAGCTCATGGCTCTGTGAGATTGGCCATGGCAGGGAAGTTTTTCATCAGGTGGCATCTTTCAATATTTTTGAGTCTCATTCCATGAGGTATTTTATCCAATAGCTACTGGTGGCCACGGATTCTTCAGTCAAACTCTTGTGTTACACACTGGTAACTGCACTGCAGCAAGGAAACCTTCAGATGATATCACTGAGCTTTGAAACCACTCAGAACTCCGAGTACTCTCTTTTCCAGTGGAATTCTTGGGTTTAGGTACAAAACAGGAGCTAAACAGCATTCCAGAGTTTAAATATTTCAGGAAGTGACAGAGAGATGGAGTACAAGTGTTGTGAGCTGACAGGAGCACCCCGAGAGTGGTTTTGCCATAGGCAGCAAGAGAGGCTGGAGGCAGCCTCAGAGAGGGCAGAGCCAGACTGAGATTGATTCCTCTTAAACCAATTCCTCGGAGCATGAAAAAGTTTCCCACTTCCCCATGTTAAACACCTTTCTCCCACTCAAAGCCACGCAGTGCCCCATAAAATGGGTATTTATGCTGCGTTGGGAATCCAGGGTCACATTATGCTGCCATTTATTTTTCAACAAGCCTTTTAGATGATGGCCTGATTCCACCTGAATAATTAAAGCGTTGGTTATTTCACTGCAGGATGCTCAGCACAGCTGCAGCGTTGCCGTGGCTGCCTCTGGGCAAGGCTGTGAGGGGAGGAAGGGAGAGGGGCAGGGGGACACGGCCCCAGGCTGCTCCCACCGAAGGCAGCGGGGGGAATCAGCCCCGAGGATGAAGTGCTGCCTGCTGGCATTGCCTGCCTGGGAGGGCCAGCTCAGGGCAGCAGCAGCAGCAGGTTTCTCAGAGGACTTGCTGGATTTCTGAGAGCTGGTTTGAGGGAACCTCCCGAAGCACAGCTGCTGTGGGGCAGCAGCAGCACCCACAACAACTGACTGCCCCGTTTGCCTCGGGGTTATTAACGGCAGGCAGAAAAGAAGAGAGGCTTTTGGCTTGCTTAGGGGTTTTTTGTTGTGTTTTTAAAGGACTCAACCGCACCTGGTACAGGATAAAGACAACTGCTTGGACAACACGAACTCTGAGCTAGCTCAGGCTCTCCAGGAGCCAGGGAACACCAGGGTTCTGCTGCCCCAGAGCTGTCTGTCCTGCTGCAGGTGATGGAACAGGCTCCTGTGAAGTACAGCCTTCTCCCTAGCTCCTGATTTACCCCAGCAGATTGTCACACCCTCTCTGGTTGTACTTCACCCGCTCCCTGGCCAAGCTAAGCTTCGTCCACTGCTCCTTCAGTCCCTGGTACCAGCTTTGTGCAAACCAAGGGTTCACAGGATACTCTGGGAGCTGCAGGGCCGCACTCAGAGTCCAGAGAGCCCCGTGAGTGCCCACTTTCCTCACACTGGCCCCCAAAGCACCCCAGCCTGGGCAGTTCGTGCCAGACCCCGCAGAGGGGTGGGAGGATTCCTCGGGCACAAGGAGCAGGGCTCACAAACGCCCCACAGGGAGCTCCCCTGATCAGCACAGCTCTGCCATCCTTTGCTCAGCCTCTGGCTGGGAAACCACACTGCTGTGGCTCGCAGAGAGCATCACAGACAGCTGCCACCGCCCTGCCTCCCCCATTCCATGGCAGTGCTGTGCCAAGGCTTGGAGGAGCGATTTCAGTGTTACTGCTACACAGGATGATAATTAAGCATGCACTAGACTGGAAGGGAATGTGTAAGAAGCTCTGGAGAAGTAGCCCTGAAGCTATACTAGCAATGGAAATGAAGTTCTGTTAGTCAGAGCCAAAAAGTGAGGTCACAGAAGGCGAGGTTGGCACAGAATTTACTCATCCCCACTCTCATCGGAGGAGGCTCCTTAAGTTTATCACTGGCTCAAAGGCACATTAATCTTTCAGAGATGAGAGCAATTAGTAACTGATTTTTAAAGGTAGACACATGAAGTAATTGCAAGTTTGCCTGGACAAGAAAATGTCACACTTGCTCTCACTCTCTCTCTTGAAAAGCAAAAGTAAAATACCAGGCTCCAGAGTGAATGTGGCATGGGACAATTTCAGAATGGCTCTTGGCCTGTCTGGTAAAAGTACATGAATTGCCAGAGGGGAAAAAAAGTAGGAGAGATACTGGATAACAGTGTCAGGGAGATGCGGCCTGGGGGTTTGTGACGATGCAGCCGGCATTCAGGAGAGGAATAAAAATAATAATAATAACTTCATTGTGGTGCATGGTGTTGGACCATGAAAACCATCCAACATCTCATCTAGAAACCCACTCAACTCGAAAGAAAATAAGGGAAAAAAAATTCTGTACTCTTTAAGCAATTGACTTCAGGAGTGGATCAGGTCACCTAAACAAGTCTCTGAACAGGTAAACCCTGACCTTACAGGAAAATATCAGTGCTGCGAGCCAGCAGAACTCTGGGTACTTGAGCAACTCTGCTCCTTTGCCACTTGTCTTTTCAGCGCTGTCCCAGTGGTGATGCAGAAGGGGAGGACCCAAAAATCTGACAGGTCGTCTCCACAGATTATTTTGCTCTTGTCTTTGGGCACTGAAAGCCTGCTCTACACCCAGCAATAAAAACCCCTGGGCCAGCCCAGGTATTCTCCTGTCAGCCCTTTACTAATGAAGTGTTCTGGCCGCAGGAGATAACGTTCTGGCCAAGAACCTGCCAGAATATTCCTCGTGCAGCCACCGTGTGTCTGCCAGCCTGGCTGGCTCGGGAGCCTCGAGGGGCTGGGCAGCAGGGGAGCTCCAGCCAGCAGCCCCACCCAGTGAGGGCCTGGGACTGCAAGGAAACCCTTTTTCCCTTGGAAAAGGCCAGTGTTTCACTGCTGCCTGGGAAACAGCTCTCACAGCTTTTGCAAGTAGGGCAGTCTTGAAATGTCTCATGAGCTGCAACAGGCAAGGTGGGAAACTCATAACACGATGAGAAACGGCTTTGAAATGAGGTACATGAGTATTTTAGGCAAGTATCCGGGGGGAGAGCCAAGTAAGAACCCACCAGGCTGCAGTTGTCAGGAGCAACCCCACTTCCCCCACAGGCAGCCGTGCCCCAGGGCTCCCAGCTTCTCTGCTCCCTCCTGTGGGTGTCCCACACTCGCTGTTTTCTGGCACTACAGAGATTACAGAATGTGCTGACATACATAAAATGACCTTTTTCCAAAAAAAAAAATTTCCAAAATTTACAAATCCAAGAGGCATCATTCTGAGAATGGGGAGGAAGAGACAGAAAACAAGTTCTCATGGCAGATCCTGGCTCTGTTTAGACCCCAAATTTAAGAGTTCTGGTCTATTCAGGTTCCTTGATTCCCTGTTGTTAATAGCACGTACTCCCATACTCCATTCATGATACAAGACTTTAATGTCTACATTCTGTAATCCCTAAGAAACTATCCCCCAGAATTCAGGGGAAGCCAGCAGATATTAAATTAGCCAACACTCTCGTTTATTCCTTCAGCCACGCATTTGGAGCCCGAGCTGACTGATGTTCTGATGGTCAATGCATTCTTCTCCGTTACTTTCCCTCTACTGCCCATGGAACAAAAGGCTACAAAGTGCAGACATCAAGGGGAAAAATCCTAGTTCCACTACATTAGCTAAAGCTGTCTGCTACTGAAAGCAGTGATAGGTAATCTATAAAATAATTTCCACAACCCCACCATAAAAGAATCCCATTAGCAGTGCAATCCAACAGCACTGGTGGCTGGAAGAGAATTTATTCTACTTTCTAATGAAGGTTACTCCACATGAAAATGTTTTTACAAGGTAAACCACATGTGTTTGTGATGCGTAGAGCAGCATCTTTGGAAATCAGGGGGCATGAATTAAGGAAGCTTCAATCAAGATCACAATTTGGGTGACAGCACAAAGATATGAAGACTACAGCTCTCTGTCAGCAAAAGGAACACTGGTGAAACCATTTAATCAGAGTTTGACAAACACTCTGGACAAGGAGCCCAACTTAACCGACTGCATTTAGTATAACATAAGTTTCCAAGCCATCCTCCAAAACAGGTCAGATTTTTTACTCTGTTTTATAAAACACAACCAGAGATCCAGAACTCAATTCTTGGTCCCTGCTGTAGCAGAAAAATCTCAAATTCTCTCCACCTTTCCACATTTGGTGCTCAGCCTCAGTGGGTGAGGAGCCAGCCCCTGAGGCTGGGGAGGCAGAGGCAGGACAGATGTGCCCCTCACGCTTCCAAAACAGAGAATATCAGATGCCAGCTCCGTGCTGCCCAGTTTCCCTTCTGGCAGCACATTCCCAGGTCAGAGGTGCCACACAGATTATTTAGGATGCAGAACCAACACAGAAATCTTCACACAGAGCACCAAACCCTGCCCTCCCTCTCTGTTATTCGGGATTTCTTCTGAGTGCTGACACAATCTCTTGGATTAAAGGGACTGCAACAGCCTTTATTGCAAAGCTTGCAACTAGTATTTATTATCAAGGCCGGTTTTTAGGGATTTTGAAGTGAAGTAAGGGCTTTGCAGTGTTAGTTTTACAGTTGGACTTGATGATCTTAAGAGTGTTTTCCACACAAAATGACTCCATGATTCCCCATACGCTTTCCAGAAAAGCCCCCACACAGCAGTAATTAATTGTGTTATTGTGGGGAATCACAGCAAAGAGAAAGAAGATGCAGAGGTTGGAAGTGTCCCCTGGTCCTGTGAAGGACTCATTTCTTGGCCTCCCACAGTGTTACCCAGGATCAGTAACACAACGTTTTAGGAAGCTTTTTTCCCCCTCAAACTGCAAAGAACTTTTTATGCTGCGCTAAATTGGGAACTAATATGAAGTGGAATGAGTGAAGTGAGAAAGTTTGGTGTCAGATATTTTAACTGTGTCTTCCTAGAAAGCCAGAAAGAGTTTTCTGTGATTTAGTGCAATTAATTAAATAGATATAGTCAGAGAACTTCATGTGGTAGCTATGAAGGAGGTAGTCTTGTTAATCCAGACTGAGATGAAATTGCCTTTAAATATTATTAAAATTCTTTAAAATCATTTTTCCTTACTCACAGCTGTGTTTCCATTCTTTAGTTAAACACACTGGCAAAGTATTAAAATAGAGGGTCCTTTTTTTGGTAATAACTATAATGATGTCTTTTTGTCACCTGAGTCAAGATAGTTTCTACTGAGTATTAGAAATGATTTTTCTCCAGTTCCAAACAAACTCCAAATGGACACGCCCGGGGTGTTCCCAGGTTCCCAGCGCGGAGCCGCTGAGCTCTGGGGACTCTGTAGGAGTCCCTTCACTGCAGGGCTGCAAACAGACTGCCAATGTCTATGGACAAGCTGGTTCTCCCACCCACTCCAAGGCTGTGGGCAGGCAAATTTAAGCGACACAACCCGACTCCAGCTGAGAGGGAGGTGAGGCCGAGCCTCCCAGCCCCAGCTTTGCCCATGCTCTGCCCGCTCCCATCTGCTTTCCCCGAACATCCTCAGCTCTGGGCAGCGCAGGTAATTCTTGGCTGGGAACAGGGGAGTCACGGAAAAGCATAACAAGCACCTCAGCTAACAGAAACGTGAAGCTTTTGGAGACTTTATCTGGCCAAATCTATTCCATTTACAGCACAGCAGCCGGTTCAGCTGAGCAGGCTGAGGGGTGCAGCCCTTTGATTCCCCAGCCGAGGCTCTGCAGACTCAGACATTAAAATGATTCAAGGCAGAGATAACACAGCTCCAGTCCCTGGCAAAACCTCTTCAGCTGCTCATCATTCAGATGTATTTCAGAATTCCTGAGCAGTGTAGGAAGCAGCAGTAAAGCTTGTAGTTTATGCCTGGCCCAGCTACAAATGGAGACAAGCTATTACTTTCTCTTTCCAAGAATTCATTCAGTTGAATCCCATTTTGAAAGCTTTGGAGAAAAATTTGAAATATAAGGAATTCTGGGTTCCTTCTGAGCCTTCACAGTGCCTTGACACTTGTCAGTGGCTTGGAGGCTACAAACTCAAGCAGAACTAATGGCAAAACAGCTTCTTTGATTACATTGGGAAGGTGTAGCTTGTGTAAGCAAATATCTGTCAAACATTCCCACTTCTGTGAAGCTCTTGCAGATACTTACTTCAAGTGGAAGTTTTTTTGAGTATAATTGCCATTAGATGAATTATAGGAAGCCAATATAATTTTATAACTGATGAAAAAATATTGCCACTTTACATCATTAAAATGATTTTTACAACTGCTGCGATCACATTTTTGCCTATATATTGTCTGTCAATACATCTGAGATGCATGAAAGCAGGCCAGTTTCACAGAACACTCGAAATCCAGTTTATGTGCAGCCAGACATCTCATACTGTGCAGTATGTGCTTTGGGTTCTCCAGTCACACCATACACTCACATTTTGGGAGCACAGAGCTTTTCCCCTGCACTCACAGCACTGGCACCTGGCAGTGACACGGCACCAGCCATTCAGGCAGCTTTACACACCACTCCCAGCCCAGGCAGGGTGGCCGTGGAGCTATGTGGTGGTGCCTTTTTGTAGTTTTGGACCATTTGATTGTAAAAATTATATTAAGTTCTTAAGTGT
>WEIT01003945.1:231-16545 GCA_013389985.1 Dryoscopus gambensis
TAGCAAGGATTATAGGTTAAAATTCATCATCAGCTCTTTCCTGGCTGCAAATCTCTCTGTTTCTGACATCAAACTAAAGGCCTGAGATCCATTTCACCAAAATAATTAAGCTTATCTCTAATTCTAATATCAGTCATCAAACAATCCTAATGATACTATTTAAATGTTTTAATTTTTTATCTTTATTCATGGTTTGGTTTATATTGTCATGTAAAACTAAAGTTCTGGAACTCCTTGGTTTCATGAATAAATAGCTAATTAATTTGGGTTATAGATGGAGAATTATCTCCCCAAAAATGCCAGATCTTAGAATTTAACATTTAATTTTCTCTTAGGAAGGAAAAAAATAAATTGCTGGAGTGTGAAGCCAAGTCTAATCCAGCAGCAGCTTTGAGTAATCCCTGAACCCTTTGTTTAAACTAAAGTAAAAATTTCAGGGATGGGTGAGAAAACAAAATAAATGAAAACTAACATTCATCAGCCAAGTTGTGAATGCAAAGTACACTACAAATCTTTTTAATTGGATGTGCAGAAAAGTGATTCAAAAGCTAATGTTGATAATAAATGCATTGTATAGTCAATAGTAATTTCAAGAAGAAAAACTCTTTAGACCAATAGCTACTGTCCCAATGTTAAAACTCTCTTTTGTATTAAAAAGGGAATTTAGTGGCAATTAATATAGTGACTTTCTATTCCCAATAAAACTTACAGTGCAAATGCGAGCTGCCTTTCTCCAGAATGTGGTACCTGCTGCTATAAACTGAGTATGAATGTAGAGCTTGAAATTCCTAAAATGTTGATTTTCAGACCTAAATATGAATTCACATGTAGTCAGTTAATTCAAATGACTAATTAAAATCTCTGCATCCAAATCTTCCTGTGTAATAGGAATGATTTTTTGAATATCTTAATGTGTAAGAGGTACACTCACCATATAAATGTTTCTTCATCTATACTTCAGTGCCTTACCATGTAGTTACACAGATTTACATATACACTTACCTCCCAAATTTCCTAGCTTTCAAACTTTATATTTTACTGAAACACAAGGAAACAGCATTTGAATGTGTAAGTTACTCAGTTAGCTTGAAAACTTTGAAGTTAGTTTGCCAGAAAAGCTCTCTCTTAAAGGTATAATGACAAGCATTGAGGGACTAGCTCCCTACACTATTAAGTATTTTTAGGCTAATTTAAATATTTTCACTGAATTAAGTTTTGTCTTTGACATGGATTAGGAAGGAGTTGGGTAACAGCTTTTGATTTTACTAGGCTTATTTGATTAGAAATACCTTGTTATCAGACTGCAGCACATAAATGTGATGAAGCAAGATAAATAGAAATAGAGAAAATAAACAGAGAAATAATCACCATGCAACCAGAACAACACTAAGCTGAAAGCTGAAAACCAGGTAAGAAGCTAAGTCAATACAGCTGATATAGCTTGATATTTCTGAAGATCTGTCCTTGTAATTTTGGTTGTTATGATTCTATATGTGTTCCATGTTTAGGCTCTGCTGGACCTTCTATATATATTTTTATGCTAATGGATAGCTAGCTTTAGCCTGAGTACATCATATATGATCTTCAGTTCACGGCAGTGATTTTAGAATTAACACCATTTCTGTAGCTCAAAGTCATTTTAATAAAAAGGAGTAATATAAAAAGCCAATCCAGAACCTTGTGTCAGTTTGAACACTTAAATACCTGAGACAGCTAGACTAAAAAACAGAAACAAAACCCAAAAACCAAATAAATCCAACAAATCAAAACAGAAAACCACTCCAAAGATTAAAGACCTCAATAGTCTTTTAAAATACATTTCTGAGAAGTGTAAACACATTAAGCTCTTAGGTTTTTCCTGAAAATACAAATGTTGAGATACTGTGTAAGGGACATAAACAACTAGTCCAAACGAAAACCAAGGAGCTAGCCAGTTCTGAAACTGCAGTAGAAAAAGATCAAATTTGAAAGAAGGTGAATTATAATCCCTCTGAGTATCACAAAATATATTTGATCTAGAAGGGTCTCCAAATGTTTTCTATTATATCCATCTTCATATTAAATAGTTACTCTACTACCATTTTCCTGAATGTTAGGGTTAGAAAAGATGTTTAAGATCTTTGTTTCCAGCCATTAACTCAGCACTGCCAAGTCTGCTACTAAACCATATCCATGAGTGCCACATCTACACATCTTTTAAATACCTCCTTTATATTATTTTCTTCTTTACTTATGACAAGACAGTTTTGTCTCTCCTGTAACATGTAGCCGGGTCATATGGATTAATACTTTGGCACAAAACTTCACAACTGTCTAGTGCTAACCAAGGAGAAGAGTGCAAAGTACTGATGTACAAGAGTGAACATTTATTCATGCATATGAAGTGTCTCAGCAGTACTGAGGCATCCTGCATGTGATTTTACATGAGGTTCAAATAACATTCGAAGGTTCACGAACAGTGTGAGTTGATTAATCAGGAACACCACATTACCAGTTAGAAGTTATAGTAAAAGTCTGAAAGTAACTTGCCACTTATTTCACATATTTCAGAATACTTGCCACTTGTCTAGTGATCCAGATGTCCCAGGAGACAGACTTTCCATAGTTACTTATCTATGATAACAGACAACACTGAGCCCTCCACCAAAGAAAAATGTGTTAGAGGGACTGGGATGCTGGTGTTATCTTGGCTGTTCAAGCATGTCCTTTACCCTTTACAGACAGCCCTAAGCTTCCAAGAAGAAAAATCCTTATTTCATGGGCTAGGCTATTTAATATTTTTATTTAAGCATGAATATCTAAGTCTTCTAATATCTAAGTCTTCAGTAAATTCCATCAGCTCATTACTTTACATTGCACTGTAATACACTTTCATAATATAGAGATTGATTGATATAATGGTTAGGGAAGGAATCTTCTTAATTTCAAACAGTGGAAGTTGCTGTAATGTTTATCATGTTATAATGTTTATAACTTGAAAAACTATTTTAAAGAAAGACTACTGTTCTTGACTGTTATCTCAAATGAAACTGCCCAAAACTCTAAGACTTTAGGTAGGAATCTGTCTGCTGCAGTGTTACTACATATGGTTAGACAGCTTTCTGATCAAGGAAGCTCAGGGGAGGTCTTTTGTTGCTCCTTGATTTACATAAAGAAATTTGCACCTCATTAGTAAAGATCATCTACTTGAAAACAAAACTTGCCAGATCTGGGTACAAAATGATGAAAATTATGCCAATGTATATGCATGATCATGCAATGTGCTTGAACTAATCAGTCATAGCTGCATATGAAATGGAACATGAAATAGTCTGGTCTTTGTTAACAGTATATCGTAAATTATAATAGCATGAATAAAACAGTTTATGCAAATAAACATTTAATGAAAATAATTATGGTTGAAATTACTGCCATTTTGGAAAGATATATTCACTGGAAAGATGTTTAAGATATTAGCTGAACCAGCAATATCTTTCTAGTATGTGTTTCTAGTTAAAGGAATACTTACTTTTACCAAATACAGCAAAATTCTAGGTGAATTTCCTATTAAATGTAGCTCTGCTCAGTGCAAACAAAGGATTCAAAATAAATGCTGATTCTTTTTTCAACTTCCTCCCAACTATCAAAGAAAAGAACACTGACTTTTACTCCAAGACTACATGGGATATTTCTATTCCATTTAGTGCTTTTGAAAAAATTCAGAAAATGTAATCTGAATAAGTAAAGTCACTTTCAGAAATGCAAACTCAAATGTCTGTAGCCACTTTTAGAAAGTGTACCTGCATTGGTTATATTGTTGTACAAATTGCATTGAAGCATGTCAATCAAATCTGGCACAATAGAAGTTTCACATAGAAATACCGTTTTACACCGTTATATGAACAGAAGTGTTTAAATCCTGTTTATATAGGTAGAAATAATGTGCGCAGAGAATTCTCACTCTGTGGAACATTCATCTTACAGATTTTGAGCCAGTGCAGAGCTAGAGACAAAAATATACAGGCCCATATATGTATCACATCCAATTTATTCCTAGCAGTTGTCACCTCTCTAAAATGTAATTCGTAGTAAAACACTGCTCAGTATTTGTAAGATTATCAAAGAGAAGGCAGTGTATTTGCACAGATCACCAGAAAAATTCAGGTCAGTATAGTTACTCAAGCACTGGCATATTTCTCCATTATCTGAGGAGCATTCATGCTGCATTTGATGTCCCATCTGTTAGGTGGTTTTGAGGGTTATAGGGGTTTTTTGTTTGTTTTGATTTTTTATACTTTTTCTCTATAATGTTTTTGACACTGTTTGTTGTGTGACTGGTTTTCCAGTCATAATGCTATAATTTGCCTACACAGCATCAGGCATGCTGGCATCACAGGGGGCTCACCTTTCTCTATGAGAAAGGAGTGTCTTTGCTCAGAAACTAGCAGGGCTTATTGGCAGAGATTAAAACTAGATGTGATGGGGAAGGGGGGAAAATATCAGGCTTACCCGTGGCAAGCTATGGGATGATACACAAAGGTTAGAGGGACAGGGTGCTGGAAGGGACCTCTGTTGGCGACTATGAGAAGTACTAGCCAGCCTGGAATGCACTTACAGTCTTACAGAGATGAGGCAAAGACCCCTGAGGTAACGGAACCCAATAGGGAAACAGTTTGACTGTAAAAAGTTCAGACATGTCACTTTAACTACAGACATAAGGAGAGCAGACTTCAGGTTGCTCAGGAAACTAGTGAGTAAAGTCCCCTGGGAAAATGTTTTTCTAGAGTCCATCAGTGCTGGTCACTTTTTAAACATCACCTCCTAAGGCACAGAAGCAGGCAATTCCAGAATGTTAGAAGTAAGCAGACAAGGCAGAAGGCCAGTGTGGTTGAACAAGGATCTTCACTTTGAAATAAGGGAAAAAAAGGAAGGTATATGACAAGGTCAGGTGGCATGGGAAGAATACTGAGGGAGACTGCAAGACGGAGAAGGACTTTTTACAAGGGATAGGACAAGGGTGAATGGATTCAAACTGAAAGAGAGCAGGTTTAGATCAGATATTGGGAAGAAATTCTTTCCTGTGGGAGTGGTGAGGCACTGGGAAAGGTTACCTAGAGAAGTTGTGGATGTCCCTTCCCTGGAAGTGCTCAAGGCCAGGATGGATGGAGCTGGGAGTAACCTGGTCTAGTGGAAGATGTTTCTGACCACTACAGGGGATTTAGAACTAGATGATCTTTAAGGTCCCTTCCAGTCCAAGCAATCCTATAATTCTATGATTCTATGAATTTCCACCTTAACCAAAATTCTGCTTTCTTTGTTCTTGCAGTGTTAGTTTTTTATAATCTTGCTGTATTTTCCATAATGCTAATGTTGCCATTATTTTTACTATTTTTAAATCAGAGTCTGAAAGGTTTACTGGTTTAGGAAGCAGTAACAAAAACCAGCTCAAAAGAGACTCCACTTATAGCATGGTAAGAAAAGTATTTGAACAAAAGGGCTTGTTGGTTTTGTTTGTGTGTTTGTTAGTTTGTTTGTTTGTTTTCAGGCTTCCCCCTCCCCTTTTTTCTTATGGAGATGATGTTTCTTTTTCGTTTTCCTTAACATTTAGTCAAAGCACTATATTAACTTAAGGTCAGTATTCCTTGTTTAATACTTGTTGCATATGTGGCATTTATGTAGTCTATGAAAGAGCTCTAGATTGTCTAGTGCATTAGACAACTGTTAATGCACAGTTTCAACCTTTCTGTACTGTTCAGTACAGATGAAATCTTTACATAAAATCATAGCCAAATAACTTTCCTATTGAGCAACAATTTGTATTCAGAATTATTATACTGTGATGCTAGGCATACTCATCTGTGAGCAGGAGTCAACTACAATCATCTACATTAGCTGTGTGACTGTTCATATCAAATTTTTCATATGGAGAAACACCCTAGTCATGGTGAAGGACCACAGCAGAACTGCAAAATCAGTTTAACATTGACCTCTGCAATGTCTGACAATCTGCTGCATCAAAACAATGCATGATATCAGATTTCAAGCCTTCTAATTTTTATGTGCCAAATTTGGTTCCCTCCTCAAAGCCTTACCAAGTCAAAAATTGTGGGGGTGGCTTAGCCTGATTATAAGCCGCAGCCCACTGGGTGGCACCCTGAATATTGCTCTTCCCCTTGGTCTGGAAAGTTCTGTTAAGTTCGGTTCTGCATTTGTTCTGTGTTACAACTCCGCCTCCCAAACTCCCTCATTGGACTGTATCCCAGTTGTGTCCTCCCCTCTCCCTGTCCCTCATTGGTTCCTCTTCTGTTACCGCCCCCCCTTGAAAAAGGGTCTCCACGCCCCTCTCAGAGCCAGTCTAGTTCCTGAAATCGCCAGTCTAGTTCCTGAATTCGTCAGATTAAAAGCATCTTGGACTGAGCCCTTTCCGCCTCCTTTGTTCTTGGGAACGCTTTTGCCTTAGATTAGGCTACCTGGTGCGAGCTGCCTGAAGAGGGAAAAAAGCGCATTTCCCACCCGGCTCTGAGATTCTCCGTTGCGTTTCCTCTGCTGCCGGCTGAGCGGCGAGGACGCTTTGGAGACGCTGCTGCGCTGCCTCTGGCTTGTGAGCTCGGCCAGGGAAAAACCCGGAAAGCGTTCAAAAAATTATATCAGTGTACTTTTCATTTATGCCTATGTCCTCAGTTTTCACATGAGAAGTATGAAAGACAGAACAGATGGCTCAGTGTGTGAACTCCTGTGTCAATTTGCTACTGTCAATAGTATTTCTAGACCTGGTTTGCTGGCTTTGGCCTGACACAGAAAAAGTGGCTTAGCAAGGGACATATGATCTCTCTTCTCAAAAGAGCACACCATCCCCCTTTTCTCTTGAAAGTCAAAATTAGCATAATCTTGTTTATGTTTCTGAAAACTTAGCAAGTACACAGTATTTAATGTCAACAACTGTAAAGCTACCACTCTACGATGATTACTGTTTTTCTTTCTTCACAGTTGCAAATTTACTCTGTGCATGAGCCTTTGCTTCATTTAGTCTTCCAAATGGATCAAAAAAAATTGGTTTAGCATTTGCAGTTAAATGTAATAATCATCTCTCTGGAAGGCTGAGGCAATTTGTAGAATGAAATGTCTCAGGCTTGTTCTAACGAGAGAAAATGAATCAGGACAGATTTCTTTCCATACTTCTCTTTTAGATACTAAATAAAGGCTTAGATTTAATATTGTTCTTACTTGAAAACGTGTAAAGTTGACAGTTGTCTGGACTGTTCAGAAAAGATATTTTTATGAGAACTACAGATAATCACATAAACTGCAGCATTTTAGAACAAGATTAAATCTATTGCCTGGCTCTTTAGGCCTTATAGAAATTTTGTTTCAGATGTTTCATTAGCTGAGCTCTAACAGCTCTGCAGGACACTCAGATTTCTAAAACTACATAAATAATCAGGAATGCATAAAGAAATGGCTTACTGTGGTTTGTTTGTAAGGAACAAGAGCATACCATCAATTAAGATGGTAGAAATGAAAATGATAAAAGTCGCATGTTAATTACTACTGACATACTGCAGGCTTACACTTTCCTGTAAAATACATGCTGAGGCAAATGGTTTGTTTTGTTCTTCTAAATAAGTAATTGCCAACATAATTCCTTCTTCCTGACAAACTGTATGTATCTTTTATAGTTATTTAATCTATTTGTTCGATTAGATGTCTTGATTATAAAGATAAAATTTTATAAAAGCCCCAATAAACCCCACAATATTTGCCTTCACTCTTTAAAAAATGTCTTTGAAATTTCATTATTGTATGACTGGAACAAGATTTTAATAAGTAAAATGGTTAAAATGGAAGAAAACTAAGGTACTATAAGATGTCTCAAACCTTGAACTCTGGTGAATGAGAAACAGATTGAGGGTTCATTTCCACCATCACAGTACTCAGTACTAGTGCTACTAGTACTCAGCAGTAGTAGTGCTAATTTATTATCTCACTGCAGCTAGTCTTAACAGTAACTCAGATATTGACAAACTTGCTTTCATTTTTCTATTCCTTAGTTGTAATTCGGTGTATATCAAGGGCAGATTGAATGTAAGTCAGCAGTGCCCTGGCAACCAGGAGGGCCAACTGTATTCTGGAGTGCACTGGGCTCAGCATGGCCAGCTGGGCAAGGGAGGGGATTGTCCTGCTCTGCTCTGCACTGGGGCGGCCTCACCTCGAGTGCTGTGAAGAGGAGGAGGGGCTTGAATATAAGAAGGCTATAAAGCTACTACAGTGTGTCCAGAGAATGGTGCCCAAGACAGTGACAGGCCTTGAGGGCTAAACTTTATAAGGAGATGCTGAGGTCATTTGGTCTGTTCATCTTGAAGAAGAGAAGGCTGAGGGATGATCTTATCACAGTCTACACCTTCCTCAGTGTATGATTTTGAAGCTAATTGGGTTATTATTTTTTTCCACTCGACACAAGTACCTTGTTTTAAAGCTTATGACATGAGTCCTAAAGGGAATTAGTCATTCTTTTGTTTGTGTCATCAGACTGTATTCATGTAGTTTGAGAATACTGGCAAAACTTCTTGTATCTTTTGAGAGTTACTGGAAATAAAATTATTACTGTGAAAGGTGTGAATATGGCTGCCACTTTTTCATTACACTGAGTCCAAGGTAAGTTGTTTTCCCCCGGTTCTAAGCAGGCAGCTACTCACTAAAAATGAATGTTACTCAAACTTGCTTTGTAAATCCAGAAAAGACAACCTAAGAAAAAAGTTTAAAAGTAGATTATATGTGCTAATATTTATAAAGAATATGAAATTAGACATTTTTGGTTATTCGGCTGCAACAAGGTTTTATTAATAAGAACACTTCCCTGTATAGTGCCTTTCAAATAGGAGGATTCCAAGACCAGTGTCCAGACTAATTGTCAAGCAGGAAGTAACATTGTAGGTATTCTGTATAGCTTGATCACACAACTGGTGCTCTGCAGCAGTAAAGAGGTGGAAGGTGCATGATCCTCTCCTCAAATCAGTTCATACCTTATGCACAGTAAGAACAAGGATCACTCTGCCTCCTGGCTTTTTTCCATGCTGTTGGCCTTTCCACACATATTCTCTGTCTTCTGTTGTACTCCACTATTTCTCAGTAATCTTTCTCCTCAAACCTGTCCTATTTTCAGGGTTCACCCTGTTCCAAGAAGAAAGGTGTGATGCATAAAATTTATCTAGAGAGAAAAACTCAATGTTCCTATGGAAGCAATGTATTTCATAATTTTACTATCAAGATAGAGCATGTATTGATGTCTTCTTTATTAGTTTTTAGTATGTCAATGTCCTTGTTCTATTTTTGGAACTTTGCTGGAACACTGTGGACATGAGTAGCTGCTACAAAGTAAGAAAAAAAAATTTGGAAAAAAAATCTACTGACAAGGAAAAAAATGTGTTTCAAACAAGATTCGTCTTGTACTGCTTTGAGCAGGAAAAAAAATTTAGAGGACTTTAATAATATTTTGTGCTTTCAAACTTTTTCAGTTTTTCTCTTAAGTCAATATAAATAAGCATGAGCTTAGCATCTTAAGCTGGAAGAAATACAACTGAATTCAAATGTTTCAACAAATATTCAAACAAAAAGATAGCTAAAGCTCCATCTTTTTAAAACAAGCACCTATCCCTGCAGGTTATTGATGGATTTGCTTCTGCTTTTGAAGGGGAGTGGAGAAGTATGGGGCTCATTCCAGTAATGAAAGGTACAGCTTTAAAATTGCAGAGTAGATTTTTCACAGTCATATAAGTATACTTCATATATGTTCAAACCATGACATTATACAATACTTTTCTCCCATTGAAGAAATCCTTTTTGCTGAGAAAACAAACTTAAGGACCTATTGAGGTGAAAAGTAGTAGGGATAGCCAGATCAACCATTAAGGATTAGATAAATTCCAGAATTGCTTCCTAACAGCTTAAATTTTTCCATGCTCCTCAAATAAGACAAGATTTCTTTTATCTCTAAACAATTTTTAAGTTCTTCAAAATACAGAACCATTCCAACACCAAGGAAAATAGTGATTGAAGGATCTGTACTTTAGCTAATATACCTACTTATAGCTCAAAAAATTTAATTCCTCTGAGAATTGTTTGGTAATATTATAGGCCATTTATGGCTTTGGTTCCTCTATAGCATAATAGTCCTTTCATGGGAAGAAAAAAAATCTTTTTATTGCTTCACTCCAGTGTCTCATATTTCTTTTTTCTATTCATTTTAAACCCCCTTTTTGGGCTATATACAAGTCTCAGGTGAATTGTTTGGCCTTCTAAAAAAGCAGTCTTTCTTCTGATTCAGTTTTGTGTGCTTACTCTCTATGAAAATCTTTACACTTTTTTCCTATTCAGTTTAAGATTATGTAAAATTTTTCAAAATGTTTTCCTACTCAGTTTAAGCTTCAAAAAGATATATTTTAAAAACGTTTCAATTACGTTTATTGCATATTCAACATGGGACCATTCAAGGACCTTCCTGTCCTTCTCAAACTGTGGGGCCCTGCACTGCACACAGACTCAGGGTGAGGCCGCACCACGGCTGAATCCAGCAGGATGATCCCGATCACAGCTGGTGCTGCTGTGTCTGATGCAGCCGGGATGGGGTTTGCCTTCCTGGCTGCCCGGGCACACGCTGCTGACTCACACTGAGCTGCTGCCTGCCAGCACCCCCAGATCCCTTTCTGCAGGGCTGCTCTACACACACTCCTCTCCCAGCTTATATTTATGCCTGGTGTTATTCCCAGTCCCAGGGGCAAAATCTGGAATGTATTGAATTTCATGCCATGATTGCCCAATGCTACAGTATATCCAGATGCCTCTGCAAAGCCAAGAGACAGAAGGCACTTTCAGCAGCACCTCTCAGTTTGGTATTGTCAGCACACTTGCTAATGGTGCATTCAACTCCTGCATCCAGATCACTGATAAACTTGTTGAACAGAACTGTCCCAAAAACAGAGCCCTGAGGAATACCACTGGTGACTGCTCACCAGGCAGATGTAGCCCCACACCTTACAACCCCTGAATTTCTGAAATTCGGACAGCTCTTCATCCAGCACACTGTGCACCTGCTCATCAGAACAGCTTGTCCAGGAGGACGCTGTGAGGGACGGCACCAAAAGCAATACTGAAATCAAGAAATCTGCAATGACTGTGTTCCCTTCACCCACTATGTGAGAGACCTTATTGTAGAAGGATATCAAATTATTTGGGCAGGACCTTCCCTTTGTTGAACCCATAGTCTGTGCCGGGTGATTGCGTTGTGCTTGAAATGCCTTTCAGCAGTTTCCACTATGAACTCCTCCATCATTTTTCCAGGTACTGAGGTCAGATCTGTAGTTTCCTGAGTTCTCCCTCATGTCCCTCTTGTAAATTGAATAACACTGACCAGATTTCGATCAGCAAGGCCTTCCCCAGATTCCCCAGACCTTTGATAAATGACCATGGGGTTCCTGCTGTAACATCTACTAGATCCTTCAGTACTCCAGGATGAATCTCACCAGGCCCCATGAACTTATGAACCGATACAACTTGTCCCTTACAATTTCAGTGTCCACAAATGGAAAGTCACCTGTTCCACAGTTGTGGGCATCCAACTCAGAGGAGTGGGCAGGTCAAGGTCTATCAGTATTAGTAAAGAATGAGACAAAGAAGGCACTAAATGCCTCCGCTTTTTTTGCATTCATTTTTGTCAGATGACCATCTTCATCAGGTATCAGTTCAGTATTTTCCTTAGACCTTCTCTTGCTATTAAATAATTTAAAAGAAACTTTTAAGGAACTCTCTCAAAATATGGGTCAGCAAGGAAGCTTACTATTTGCTTGTCTTGGTTTGCTTTCAAAATAAATTTATGAAGCCAAAAATTTCATGTTTGCTGGACTGCTTGGATCTGTCAGAGGAAATGTGGCAAAAGTTACAAAAGCAATTCAGATTGGTTCTATCATCATTAATAGCCAGCTGGGGTTAACATGATCTTTTCCACAAATGTGAGAATGGAATGGCACAGTGTGGACTGTGTATAACCCCAAACCCAGAGGGAAATAAAATCAGAGAAAAGCCCCTCAAAAAGGAGATACTGTTTTGAGTTAGATTGCATGAGAGTGAATATGAATTCTTCCTGAGCCTCAGGAGTACGGTATAAACCCATGAGATCCCCTGAGTGAGGCTGTTTTCACGCATCTTAAGAGTCTGCAGAAATATCCCATATCTTGCAGCAAGCCCTCTCCCAGGACAGACTGAGGTCCCTCTGTGTAGCCCCGGAGTGGTGCTGCCTGGCCTACCCTCACTGCTTTCTGCCTGTTCACAGAGCCTCACCCCATTCTGCTTCTCCCACTCATTCCAGCTGCATGCCTGGGGCCATCTGGGACCATCTCTGGCCTTCGCATGGGGACCTGGGTCTTCTTTTGTGGCTTGACAGCAACTCCTGGTGCCAAACCCAGCAGCTGCTCTCTGTCCCTCTGCTCATTTTGCAGGGTCAGCTTGGCTGCAGAAGGGGACCTGTGTCAGAGGAAGGGGAGGAGCCCTGGGAAGCACAGAGGAGAAGAGTTTTTATGGGGGGTTCGCTCAATATTTCAGGTCTTCACTGGCAGAAAAACTGAGATCTACTGAATATGAGTATTCCGTAAAACATGTAGGCTTAGGGGATGATCAAATATATTTTTTTTCTGATAACAGTTGTCAATAAAGCCATTTTTTAATCTATGAAATTTTTTTTAGAGTTTAAGAGTGATTTCTGGTCAGTGTCTAGAATACAGGTACATGCCTGCTATGAGGAATGCCAGTTTAAAGCTGTCATCAATGGAAATAAAGTCTTGCACAAAGCTACTTTACACAGAAATGAGTGAATGGAACAATTATTTTGGATTTGTAGACTATAATATTTCTCATTTTTTATCAATTGCCATTCTACAATACAAAGATTCATACACACTTAGCTGTCCTTGCCAAAATTATGGTACAGTATTAAATTGCAAATTCCAGGCTTTATCTTGTCTATTCCACATTGTTTCTCTGAAGCAACTTTCCTGTCATTTAATATCCAAGGAAAACCATCTCTATATAAATTAATTCGTTAGACTTCCCTATTACACATAGTACATATATCTTAGAGATAAAATTAATCCTTTAAGGAAAATGTTAGTTTTATAAATATTCTGTGAAAATTTCTCTAAACATCCTCTGTTTAAAGTACTTCACACTTTGCCATTGTTCCCAGATCCCTTAAAAATACATAATAATACCATAGTGTATCTGGGTCATGCAAATGAGAACAAAATGAAGCAAAATCAAAATCTAATGTTTGTATTTTCACAAATTATCATGAAAAATAATTTATTATGAAAATTATTTTGTACACTTATTTTAGAGTATATGGGAAGGAGTATTCTTGGGACTACAGGCTGAAAGCTGCTGAGTGAAAAAGGACCTGGGCTGGCAGGTCGACAGCATATGAATATGAATCAGCAGTGTGCCCAGGTGGCCAAAAAGACCAACAGCATTCTGGCTTGGATCAGGAATATCAGGAAAATCAGTGTGGCCAGCAGGACTAGTGAAGGAAGTACTCCTGTACTTGGCAAGGATGAATTTGTACCTCAAATCCCATGTCCAGTTCTGGGGCCCACAATTCAGAAAGGACATTGAGGTGCTGGAGCATGTTCAGAGAAGGGCAGTAGAGCTGATAAAGGGTCTGGAGCACAAGTCCTGTGGAGAGAAGCTTAGGGAGCTGCGGGTGTTTAGCCTGGAGAAAAGGAAGCTCAGGGGGACCTTATTACTCTTCCTGAAAAGAGGGTACAGGGCCGGGTGGGGGTCAGTCTTTTCTCCCAGGCAACAAGTGACAGGACAAAAGGAAATGGCCTCAATTTCAGCCAGGAAAGGTNTCCCATGTCCAGTTCTGGGGCCCACAATTCAGAAAGGACATTGAGGTGCTGGAGCATGTTCAGAGAAGGGCAGTAGAGCTGATAAAGGGTCTGGAGCACAAGTCCTGTGGAGAGAAGCTTAGGGAGCTGCGGGTGTTTAGCCTGGAGAAAAGGAAGCTCAGGGGGACCTTATTACTCTTCCTGAAAAGAGGGTACAGGGCCGGGTGGGGGTCAGTCTTTTCTCCCAGGCAACAAGTGACAGGACAAAAGGAAATGGCCTCAATTTCAGCCAGGAAAGGTTTAGATGCACTGTTAAGACATCTTTGAAAGGCTGGTCAGGCAATAAGGTGCTTAGGGAAATGTTATAAAGGTGTGTGTTTGTGGCATGGGGGAATGTGGTTCAGTGGCAACATGTCCATGCTACTTTAACAGCTGGACTCATTGATATTGAAGGTAATAATTCCATGAGTCTGTGATTCTATGGAATATCACACAGAATTTGAAGTCAACATCAAAGGGAAAATTAGATGGCTTGAGTGTATGGACACTGTTTACTGAATTTCTGAAAAAAAATTATTATAAAAGTTGTCAGTTAACCATTTCCCCTGGGCAGGGTATTTTAATGATTCACTGCTTACTTAATCTTTTGAGGTAAAAAAACCGTCCTCAGAAAGCAACCTTTATCCTAAATGCAGACTACAGAATGTCAGTAATGCTTCATGCAGAACTTCTTCTGAAACAGGTTTCACTGTCTTCCTGTGTGAAATTCCCCTTTGTGCCTTAACCCCTGCCTGTGCTGTATATTCATATTCAGCTATTCAACCAACCAGTAGCTGAATAAGAGTGACTATTTCTGACTCCAGTTACCCATCTTTAGTTATCTCATTACTTCCTGTTTCCACTGCTAAAATACTGGATGGCTTTAACTGAATATTAGGCTATCTGATCCAACCTCTAGGTCTTGTTTCTGAAAATGAATAGCATTTCTGTTCTGCAGTATTTGACTAGTGTTCATTAAGTGTTCCCACGAGGCTGTAATAAAATGTATTTCAAAATATATAAAAAAACTTCATAATTTTTCCTGTGTGAAATTATTTTCTGGAGAATAGAACTTTATTAAAGCCCTCTAGGTGTTTGAGAGATACCTGTCAGAAGCTGAATGATCTGTAGAAGGCATTGTCAAAGTTGAATTTCAATCCTTGAGACAAATTAAGGGATATTTTTAGTATATATTCAAAATTGGATTAAAGGTTCTTGTGTCTCCCATTGAAAGGTTTTTAGAGCTAAGTGAGGAAGGAATGGAAAAGTTTAAAACGTCACAGGAATCCATCCCATACAGGGATCAATCCCATGCTGCTTGAGTATACTGACATGGAAACCTAATGAAATTCTCAGGCATTCTAAAATACATCAGTTTCTAATTTCAGTTATTTAATCCATGAAGTCTTTTTAAAACTTTTTAACATTAAAAATTAATTAACAACTGCATCCATTGCAGTTGTAGTTCAGTCTGCTTCACCAGCTGGGAATTTGCAATCAATTAATATGAAATTGCTTGAAGTAAAAGTACAGTTGCTATTACTGCAGATGAAAGTTTCTTATAATTGCAAGTAAAAGAAGTGTTGGTAAGAAATAAATATTGAAAATAATATTTAATATTACACCTTATTAAATAACAGGCAACCTGCTTTCTGTATGTTAGTGTGTTTCCACAGAATAAAGGCAAACAGCAGAAACAATATATATAGTATCAGGCAAGTAATATTCCCTCTCCACTTTATGAGCCTTAAGGTCTAAAAGTTCTTAACTTATTTGTTCTGTTAGATAATAGCTGTCCATTCAAAGCAAATACAGTATTACTATAAGACAGTTAATATTAAAATCAGTAAACAGACTAAAAAATACCTATGATAAATAATGAAGTTTTTACATTTTCACAACAAAATCTAGAAACTTATTCTAAAACAAGTCATTCAACTTGTTGAAGGACTTCAAGATAACACTCTGAAGTTTCAAAGTCATCATTCCTAAATAGTGCATTGCTCATTATTAATCTGTGTTCTGAGCTGGTACATGTCTAATTGTCCTGGTTTCAGCTAGGTAGAGTTAATTTCTTCTCAGTAACTGTTACAGTGCTGTGTACTGGATATCAAATGAGAAGGGTGTTGATAACACACTGACGTTTTGGGTTTTCCTAAGTCCTATTTATCTTAAGTCAAGGACGTTTTTCTTTGTCTCATGCTCTGCCAGTGAGGAGGTATGCAAAAGAACCGCCCAAAAACCCTGGGAGGGATCATATCTAGGACAGATGACCCAAATGGACCAGAGGGATGTTCCACACTACAGAATATCATGCCCATTATATAAACTTGGGAGAGTTACCCAGACGGGTGTCTGACCAGGGTTCAGGAAGGAGGGGCCTGGCATCAGTCAGCAGATGTTGAGCAATTGCATTGTGCATCAC
>WEIT01003949.1:460-13951 GCA_013389985.1 Dryoscopus gambensis
TGGAAGGGCGAGCGCCGCCGCAGCCGGGGCTCCTCTCCGGGGACCGGCCCTGTAAGCTGATCCCGAGCGATTTCATTTTCCCGTGGTTGTTCCCTGAGGAGCCCCTCGGGGCCGGGGGAGCAGGTGCCCGCGGGGCCGGGGGGATGCGCCGGAGCGGGGACGCCCCTCACCCCGCGGAGGGACGCGGGGAACGGGCGGTTTTACCCCGGGACCCGCTCCCGGGAGCCCCGAGCCTGGCAGGGACGCGGGACTGGAAGTTCTCCCGTTGGAGCTCATCCCGGGACTGGGCATCTCTGCCCGTGCCCCTTGTCCCAGTCGCGGGTGGCACAAAGGCGTCGGGTTTGTGTCCCTGCGGATCCTGTGAGATAGTGACGGTCCCCTGACCGGATTTGACCTTGCTGAGCGGGGAAGCCCCACGCGTGTCGGGGACCCTGCACCGAGCAAAGTCGTGGATTAGGGGCTGAAATGGCTTGAACGCCCCGGATCTCGGGGGAGGATATGCCGGGAGCCCTTCCCCCCCGGAGGGCTGGGGGAAAGGGTTTGGAGATTGTGCCCAAAGCGGGGCCAGCGCTGGGAGGGGATGGGGGGCTCAGCGCCGGCTCGTGTGGACAGGGTCTGCGTGGTGTCCCTCACCTCGGGACGGCGGCTGCCGTGGGGCTGGAGAGCAGAGTGAGCACGAGCCAAGGGGGCACGGGTGTTTTTGGAGCAAACACGGCGGGGCTTGTGCGCCTGATTGAGAGCAGCACCGAGGTGCTGGCTCTGGGGAGTCCCTGGACCAGCCACATTCAGTGGCTGCTGCTCTTTGTGAGCCTGAATCCCCCCAAACCGGGTCCATCCTGTGGGCTGGGGGTGCAGGACTGAGCCCCTGGAGCAGGGGCTCCCGGAGGTCGCTGCTCCCCACCAGTGGATGCTCCAGGCAGGACTGGCAACCTGGCGAGCAAATGATGGCCGGGGGAGATGCAAATCCCTTCTCCCTTAGCTGTGGTGTGGGCAGAGTGCCTTGGTAGGAGCTGCTGTCCCAGGCCAGGACACAGCTGGTTTTGGAGTCAAGGGCTCCAAATCAGCCAGGGAAAAACAGATTCTGGTGCTCTCCAGAGAGCAAATGGGCCTTTGCATCTCAATGTAGCACAGCGGGACCCAGCGCTCCTGGGGAGGACCTCCCGCCCTTCTCCCGGGGGTTTATTGCCCCCAGACAGTCTGGTTTCCTGATTGCTCTTGCTCACATTCCTGCAGGAAGAGAGAATTAGCTGGGGTGTCTCTGTCGGGAGCATCCCACTGCCCGGAGAGACCTGGAACCTCCCCGTGCCCCCCAGTTCCTAAGGTCGGGGGAGCCATGGGATCCCAGGGATTGCGGCGTTTGGGAAATACAGGGAACTCTGGGGAAAAGCGGCTTATTTTGGGTAGCAGAGGGGCCGCGGGGGTGTGGGGGGTTCTCCTGCTGCAGCAAAGGGCTTTGCACCACCGGAATCTTTGGGCTGATGGAGAATCCTTCTCCTCCGTGTCGGGTTTCGCCTGCCGCTCCGCTCACCGGTGGCGCAAAGTCGCTGCTCTCCTGCAGAAACAGCCGGAGGTGCTGCCGGTGTCTCTCCCCCTGCAGAGCATCCCGGCAGTGGCCTCTCCTTGGAGAGGGACCGACTCGTGCTCCCACGGCGCCCTCGCTGCTTTTGGGCGGCTTCCGGGCAATCGGGTCCTTGTCCCGGTGCCGTCCCCATCCCGGCATCCGAGAGCCCGTGTCGGCTCCGCTCCCCGGGGAGGGAGTCAGGGCTGCGAGGGCAAAAGCCACCAGAAGCCAGGGAGGGCAAAGCTCAGGGCTCGGGGTGCCCTGCCCAGCACCCAGCGCCCCAAACCAGCCTTTGGGGCTCAACACTCCGGAGCCCCTCAAAACCCGCTCCTTCCCCTCTTCATTTACATATGTGAATGATGACCCACAGGAAGTAATTGTGGGAGAAAGAAGGGAATTGGCCTCTTTAGATCTATTAAATCACTTTATTACAGGAACCAGGTCTGAATGGCCCCTCTCTGCAGGGAGCGCGTCTCCATCTCCCTCTGCCTTTATCTGATCACAAAGAGATTAAAATCTCGGCAGGACAGGAGACTAACAGGGCTCCTTGGGGCTGCCTTTCCCTCGCATTGTGAGCTAAAAATGAGGCATTTGGGTTCAAATGCCTCCCCTGGACACTGGAGATGGATTCATTTGGGGGCTGTGAGGAGACAGGAGGGATGAAGCAGAGGGGAGCAGAGCAGATCGTCCGGGGAGGTGAAGGGCTGAGCAGCATCCCTGAGGAACTGGGGATCCTGAGGTGGCAGAAATTGGGCTGGTGATGGTGAAGACCCCAAAGCTGCAGTGGGGATGTGGCTCCCGGGCTCTGAGCATCACTTACAGGAGTGGGGAGCTGCCTGGGAAGGCAACATGGAAAGAGGGAAAGGAGAAAAGCAAGGCCCGGTGCCACTGGTTGGAGCTGGAGGAACGTAGACCAGCAGGGGCTGGGATTTGGGGTTGGGGTCTGGCTGAGACAAGAGGGAAAGAGGATGTCCAGTGCCTGGAAATCCTTGCTCTCTACAGCTTGGCTCTGCGTTTCCAAGCGTTTCTCCAAGCCAGCAGGTCTAAATCCCTGACAAATGCAGTTAGTTGAGTTTTTTCTTCCTTTGCATGATTTTAGCAAGAAATTCTGCTGGGCACCCCGTGGCTGCTGTGGCCGCAGAGTGTTTGGTCACTGGTGCTTTGGTGACCTGGTCCTGCGCGTCCTTGCGGGGACGTAAAGCTGTGCCCGTGGTTAGACCCGCTGGGGCTGGGATGTGGCTCTCCTGCCTTCCCGAGCGCCCAGGGCGGTGTGGGACTCGTTGGGAGCACGGGAGGGGCTTCTGTCCCCTGTGATCCCCTGGGTGCGGCCGTCCCCGGGAGCCTCGCGGGGGTCGGGGCTGGCGGAGCAGCTCCATCCCCGCTCGGGCGGGCAGGGGATGGGGTGAGGGGGGTGCAAGTGAGTTTTGGCTGAGCCGACCTGTCACCCAGCTGTGCCACCCCGTGCACGCGGCCAGGATAATAAAAATAATCGTCCACGTGAGCATGACGTGAGGTCTTAAAAAAAAAATAATCGTGTTTGGAGGCAGCTCCGTCCCTGACTGCGCAGGAGAGAAAGGCAGGAGAGACAGTTTCTCTGTCAGGGAGCAGGTCCAGCCTTTCCCTGCTGCCTTCGCCCCGTGCTGGGGTGCGGGGCAGGGTCCGAGCAGGGGGTTTGGGTTGTGCAGAGCTGGGGGGGCAGCGAGGGGAGGGAGAGTTTGGGTCAGTGGGCTGGAGCGGGTTGCTCCTGGAGGGACACGTGTCGTACCTCGCTTTTCCTGCTCCCCCGTGCGCAGCGCTCCCGTGTTTGCTCTGCAGGACCGGGGGCACCCCCAGCGCCCGGTGGGCACCCCGGGACCCGGCGTGGGCGGCTGCGGGACCAGAGCCACTCATCCCTGGGGAAGAGATCATGGAATCTCAGATTAGTTTGGGTTGGAAGGGACCTTTAAAGGTCATTTTGTCCAACCCCCCGCAATGAACAGGGAACCCCCGCAGAGATCCCCTGGGGTAGAAATGCTCATTGGAATCTCTGCTTTTTGCGGGGGGAGAGGGGTAGTAGCGATTCCTTTGGTTTTGTTTGTTTTGTGGGGTTTTTAAAATAACCGCTGGAATGAAATTGTATTGCGCCGCTTGTGCGCCGCGTCCTGATGGGAAATAGGGGAAGAGAGTGGCTTTATTCCACCCCTGAAACTCCCTCAAGACGCTCACACACACAAAAAAAAGCCTCCTGTCTCTGTCTAAAGATTAACTGATGGCCGCAGGCACATCCCTTCCCCCAGCTCCCCCTCCCTGCCCCAGGGAGAGAAAACACCCTGGAATGGTCTCCTAGATAATATGGCCCAAATGAATGGGATTGCTCCCGGGTTGGAGTGCGGATGGAGCCACTGCCTGGGCGAGCGCCTGTGCCTGCCGTCCCCAGCTCCAGCTCCGACGTCTCCTTTTCCTGCTCCCTTACTCCTAAGAATACGCGGAATGGAGCTGAAATCACCGTCGGAAGACGCGCGGCTTCTCCCGGCCGTGTTCCCGCTTTAAGACGGGAGCACAAAATTAATACGCAGCCACTGATCCCAATTAGCTGCCCCTGGGAAGTGCAGGAGGGTTTTGGTGGGGAAAAATACAACCAAAGGAGCTAAAAGGATTTAGGACAGGAAACTGATGGATTAAACTCTGTGGTAGATGCATTTTTTTTTTCCCTCAGAATTGGTATCTAGAGTTTAATTTTACTGACTTGTGGTGGAAAATTAAGAGCAAACATAATTTGGCGGGGAAATATCTTTATTTTGATGTTAGTTGAAATCGGGAGAGGTCCTTGGGGATATTGCCCCAGATGACGGTGAGGGAGCCAGCGGAGAGCCTTGGTAATGTTCTGTTAAATCCCCTCTGCTCTCCCCGAGGGCTCCGCAGGCAGCGCCCTCCTTATCTCTGCCCCAACCCCCCGGGGCTGAGGCAGGGCTCCGACGTGCCCCTGGCACAGCTTGGCACTGCCACCGGTGCTGCTGCAGCCGCCCTCGTCCCAGCAGCCCAGCGGGGCTTGTTTTCCACGGGATTTCAGTGTGAAGGGCGCTGCAGAGCCGAGGTGCAGCGGCCGCTCCGCCCCAGGCCCCGCTGGACACAAAGATGGTTTGATTGAGTGGCCGGGGCTGGCTGGGAATAAACGTCCCCTTGTGTGGCGCTGGGGAGGCCGCGGGGACAGCGGTGACCCCGGGGCCGGGGTGGGGGTGAGCCGGAGCCCGGCAGTTTGGGGGGCAGCGGTGGGGCTTGGGGCGCCCCACGGTGTCATCGCTTCGGGACGGGAAGCGGGTCTGGAGGTGGGGTCTGTGATGAGGGATCCGCTGGGTGCGAGGAAGAGGAGAGATGAAGGCACCCATGTGCCGCGGGGTGCGCAGCGCTCACGTGCTGCGTCTTTGTCTTGCAGTCAATAACCGGGGATGCGGGATGGGAGCCAAAGGGAGGGTGGAGAAGCGGAGAGGTGCCCGCTGTGATGCCCGGGGGGGCCGCTGGGTGAAGCTGCGCTGGGTGAAGCTGTCCCTGGTCCCGCCGGTTCGCTCTGGGCCCTGAGGACCACAAGGAAACGCTCGCGCTGGGCTGCGCTTCTTTCGGGACGGCGATGCTCTGTGACCCCGANACCATCTCCCCCAAGACCCCTCAGCTCCCTCAAGGGACCCAGAGCCCAAACCCCAGCACCCAGCGGGCGAGCTGGGCACAGGGCTGAAGTGAGGAGGGGCTGGAGGGGGTCAGAGGGCCCGCGGCCATGCCGGCCACCCTTCCTCCCCCCGCCGGGGCCTGGAACTCCTGGAATTTGGGCAGCGGGAGCGCGGCCGCCGCCGGCCCTTTGTTCTCGCTGGCCGGTGGCTCCCGGCCCTGGCCCTCCCCTGCGCTCCCCCTCATCCCCAGCATCCCCGGCTCGCTCCAATCCCCCCCTTCCTCTCTTTATTTTTTGGGGGGGGTGTGGGTGTGTGGAGGCCTGGGAAGGCTCCGGCTTTGTGTGTGGTGTGGGACAGGGGCTCTGGGCCCCTTCCTTTCAGATGCAGGAGGTATGCAGCTAATTCAATGGGCTGCAGTTTGATTACCTATCTGATAACACAGGAATGCCAGCAATGTGTGTGTTTTGGGAAGGGGGCAGGGGGGATGCGCAGGGACCACCAGCCACTCTGCAGCTCACATCAAAAGGCTGCGGCAGTGGGGGGGAGCTGGGGCGCCCCAGCCTCTGTCCCCCCCCTTCCCTGGGGAGAGGGCGTTTCCTTTGGCCTTTTGGCGAGGGGGCTAGGGGGGTGGTTGTCATCCTCACCCGCTCCTGGAAAATAAATCTCTTCCCCGTCGTATTGTGGCAGCTTCTGCCGCATCCCTCCTCTTCCTCCAAGTGGGGGTGACGGGTGGACAGAGCTGGACTCTGGCAGGGGGGCGGCGGTGCCCAAGGTGTGGCTGAGCTGGGGGGGCCCAGCCCGTGCGCTGGGGTCCCCCCCGGCAGGGCTCAGCTTTATCCCGAAGCTCAGGGCCGAGCGCCTGGGAGTTTTCATCCCCACAGTGTAAACACAGCTGGGCCAGCTGGGGCTGTAAACGTCCTGAGAGGAGCCACGGGAGGTGGTTGGTCTCGTCCCCTGGCTTCCAGGGCTGCCTCCTCTGCCAGGGAGTGATGCTCAGCCTCTCCGTACCCCCAAAACCCTGTGGCTGCTGTGGGAATGAGGTAAATTCCCCATCCGTGGTAGCTCCCATTTGCCCAAATCACCCCACAGACGGGGGACAGGGCAGGGTGGGTGGCTGAGCCGAGGTGCTGTGGCACCTCTGGGATGTGCTGGTTCTTCAGGCATGGAGTTCCTGCATGGGGGATGCTCGGCACAGCGGGGTTGGTGTTGGGGAGCACTGTTTGGTCACCGTGGGGGTTTGCCAGGGGCAAGTAGGTGGTGCTGGCACTGCCCTGGGTGGGCAGAGGTGGCTGTGAGACTCTGTCAGGTCCGTGTTGTCATTCGGCACCTCAGAGCTTAGGGTTCGGCTCTCCCGTTAGGCAGCAGGAGCAGGTCAGGGAGCAAAGGAGGATCCCGTGTGGCCCACTCTGGATCCCACCCAGCAGGCAAAGGGATCCAGTGCATGGGGGTGACTTGGCCCAGCACACGGGGTCTGTCCCACCCCCAGCTAGACCCCCAGGCACAGAAAGGGAGGGGGAGAGCAGCAGAAAAAGGGGTGTCAAGCGTTGTTCCTTGAGCTCTGCTGCGTTCCCACTTCTCTCATGTGCTCACGGACACATGGATGCTCTGCAAGACCCTGCCAAGAAAAATTCACTCCTATAACCCAGCAACTCCATTTCTTCCCTCTCTGCTTTTCCACGGGGTGTTTCCTCGCGGGTCCTGGTGAGATTTGGGGTGAAGATGGGAGCAGACCGTGCCTGCCTGTCCTGTCCAGCGTTCGCAGGGCGGCTCGGTGCGGGAAGAATGGGAGAACGCGGCCCACGTGACGGGAACTCTCTGGGCCATGAATGGGGGAGATGCTCCATTCATAAACGCAGGGTCCCGCTGCAGCCGCGCAGGCGTTGGGAATCCCCAGCCGGCTGGAGCTGCTCCTCCCTCTGCCAGCAAATTCCCCTTAACTCGTTGCTCACGCTCGTTTTGGCTCCGCTAGCAGAGCTGCGGGAAAGCCGAGCTGGAGTTGCTGCCCGGGATGCAGCTGCCCTCGGGCAGAGCAGGCGGGGATGCTCACGGCACGAGGGGTTAAGAATTGCCGGCTGTATCACCCAGCTCTGCTCATTCAGGGTTTGTTCTGCTAAAATGGACAGAGCCCCTCAAAGTGGAGTGGGTTTTGCTGCTGTCTCACAACCCCCCTCCCCAGCCTGGATTTTTCTTGGTTCCCCCAGTTTGATTGTGTGGTGATAACTGATGTGGTGTTCCTGGAAGGAACAGGAGAAGCTCCCAGCAGTGATAATCCTGTGCCAAATGGCTGCTTAATTAATTATTGCAGGCAGTTAAAGGGCTTGAACTGAGGTGAGCTGCAGTGAGGGGGCCGGCAGTGCCAGCTTCCAGCCTCCTGGCCTTCTACAGGCCCTGCCTGTCGGGTTCCTGTGATTGTGCAAAGCCTCGGGATTCTTTCGTGTTTAAAAAAAAAGTGAAAACCAGGGACAGGCAGAGGGGGACGCTGGCAGCTTTTGTGCCACAGGAGGGGTTTGTGGTGTGCCTGGAGAACATCCCTGCTCCGTGCTGACCCCAATCCTCTCCCCGTGCCCCCCAGAGCAAGCTCCACATGGAGGGCTTCCGCAGCCTGAAGGAGGGCGAAGCTGTCGAGTTCACCTTCAAGAAATCATCCAAAGGTTTGGAGTCCATCCGGGTGACCGGCCCCGGGGGCGTCTTCTGCATCGGCAGCGAGAGGAGGCCCAAAGGGAAGAGCCTCCAGAAGCGCAGATCAAAAGGAGACCGGTAAGGGCTGATCCGGGGCGGGGGCTGAGCCCTTTGGGCACCAGGAGCTGCCTGGGCACCCCGGGGATGGGCACGGGTCCGGTGGGATGGGCAGTGACCCTTCCTCTGGGAAAGCAGCTCCCTGCGGCGGTTAATGAGTGGCAGATGCAGCTCGGTGGGGAAAGGGCAGGGAAGCAGCAGGGAAGGGGCAGAGGTCAGGGACACCCCGGGCAGCCGCTCCCTTCTCTCGGGGAGCCAGGCTGGGCTGGGGTAATTTTCTGCAAGAGAAACCCTTCCTTGTGGGAGGGAAATAGCCGGACGTCCTGGCAGCGTCTCCCACGCTGAGATGGGAGCCCCGGGGCAAGTTTCTGGCCAGCCCTTCATCCCCCCTCTCCCATCCTCTCCATCCCGGCTGCCTGGGGATGCCTCATCCCGATTTTCCCAGTGGATGGTGTCCACCCCACTCAGCTGTTCTCATAACCAGGTTTTTAGATTAACCAGAAAGGAATTGTGAAGGAAAAGGAGAGAGAAGAGGGTTGCGGCTGTCCTACACGGGTGCAGGACTTAAAATGGCCAGAAGGCAGCTCCCTGTGCCCGCACTGCTCCGGTGTGGAGGTGGCACGTGTGGGACGAGTGCTGGAAGGCACAACCCTGCGAGAAGCCACGCTTGGGGTTGTCCCCACAAGATGACAGCTGGGGCTGTGAGTCGTTCTGTTGCCTGCTCCCGTGGCAGAGTAACCCCGGGAGCGGGGTCGGGAGACACAGGGGCCAGGAGGACACTGATGGAGCCAGAGGGGTGGGAACCCCCAACATCCCGATTTTGTCCCCAGTGTGCGGCTTCAGCGCAGGGGTTTGCTGCCATCTCCTGGGTACCAGCAGCACCACTGAGCCCCAAGTGGCCGTGCTGGTGCTGGGGCTCTGCAGGGACCAACCCCGGGGCCACCACCCACCCCAAAAGCCGAGCCCAGCTCCGCCTAGAAAGCCAGATGGCTCCCAGGCACGGTCACAGCATCCTCCCTCTTCATTTTATTTCTCCTCCCCTCACGCAGGTGCTACAACTGCGGCGGGCTGGACCACCACGCCAAGGAGTGCAAGCTCCCACCGCAGCCCAAGAAGTGCCACTTCTGCCAGAGCATCAGCCACATGGTCGCCAACTGCCCCGCGAAAGCACAGCAGTCCCCCAGCTCCCAGGGAAAGCCCGCCTACTTCCGAGAGGAGGAGGACATGCACAGCTCGGCCCTCCTCCCCGAGACCCGGGAATGATGGTGGGTGGCAGGGAGAGGGGGGCTTCCACCGGGGTGAGAAGGCTTTGGCAAGGCAAGGGGCAGCTGCGGGGCTCGGAGGAGGGAGGGCAGGGGAAGGGCTGGGGAGGGCAGGCGGCAGTGCTGGCAGCGGGGACCCGGAGTCCCTGCACAGACCTTCCCCCATTCCCGGGCTGGGAAAAGCCCTGTGAGTATTGGGATGGCTTGTTCCAAAACCAGGGGAAGGCAGCACCCAACACACCCCTTCCCGCTAAAAACCCGAACATATTTGATTGATCTTGATTCTTTTCCTCAGTAAGGCCAGGCAGTCTTGGCTTGGGGAGGTGGAGCAGAGGGGCAACATCCCAGGGAGGAGCTCCAGGCTCCGGCACAGCTTGGATGAGCTGCGGGGGCGCCTGTGCCTGCCCCAGGAGGGAGGCTGAGGGAAAGGCTGCCTGTGGAGCACCAGGGAGATGCCCGTGGGCCGGTCCCGCGGGTCCCTCTGCTCCTCGTGGCTTCTCACGTTCAGGGAGGTGTGAGGATTTAGCTTTTCCATGGTTGCTCCATCGCTGACAGCAGCAGATTTGGGCTCAGTCCGGGAGGAAATGGATCATCTCTCAGGGCTGGACTGACATTGCCCATCTGTGGGCTGCGAGCTGCGGCCTGGGGGAGAGCAAGTCACGAGAAAACCACCTTTCTTTCCCCCAATTCTTCCCAAGTGCCAGCCCAGAGAGCACAAGGTGTTTTACGCAGCCAGCTCTTCCCCTCTCAGGCTTCTCCCGGCATCCAGAACGTGGAGCTGGGGAAGCACCTCTGGTCCTCCTGCCCATCCCTCGCTGCAGAACCCGCTGGCTCTGGGGCTGAGCCTCCCCAGGGCCAGGGGACGAGGCTGCCCGGGGTCAGTGGCTGCTGTCCCCCCTCCCCACAGCCCTTCCCAAGTCTTGCCTTTATTTATTGGCCCCGCTGGACCCCCCCTCTTCCGGGGAGCCCCCCGGCCGTGCCGAAGCCAAGGCCAAGTGAAAGCTGCACTAGGACGTGCGTGAATGACGTATCTTTGGGTTTGTTTGTCGTCTTTGTTTTGGGTTTGTTGTTCTTTTTTTTTTTTTTTAATATAAATATTCTGGTTTTGTATTTTTGTATATTTTAATCTTCAAGAAAAGAAAAGAAAAAAAAAAAAAAGAGAGAAAGGACGTAATTCCTGCAACTTATTCTCAGGTATTCGAGCAATCTCAGGGATAAAATGCCTCTGTAGCCCAGTGCTGGACAGAGAGGAGGGTTTTTTCTAACAGCACAAAGAAGTGATGAAGTTTGTATTGGAAGCGTAGATCTACCTCACTGGATGTTTGCTAGGTGGGCTGATGTGTTGTCGAGCTTTTCAGATGTGTTTTTGGTATGTTTGGGATTTGTTTTCTTTTTACCTGTATTTTAATGGTCTCTTTCCCTTCCCCATGCACTGATGGAGGCATTTGGGTCTGTGGATCCGTGTGCGGGGATGGAGAAGCCAGGCAGTGCCATAGGCAGGGAACAGCTGCTAGAGCCCGTGTCGGCTCCCCAACTCCTGATTTTCTCCCAGCCTGGTGGCTTTTGAGGACTGTCCTCTGTTTCTCCCTCCTGTTTACTCTCACACATCCCCTCCCCACCATCCTGATGGGAACACTCCAGTCCACCCCGTGCCCGAGTCCTCCCGCTGCCCACGGGCTGGGACGTCACCAGGCTCCCAGCAGGCTGGTGCCGTGTGGCTGGGGGTCAGGATGGGGGTCCCAGCCCCATTCGGGGGGACACAGGAAGAGCAGTCCGTGACCAGGGGGTGTCGGGAGACAGGGTTACCCTCAATGCCTGCCATTCCTCACCCCTGAGCTCAGGGCTGGCTGTCCATGACCTCCTGGGACGAGGGACCTGGTTCTAAGTCCGAGGGAGATGCAACTGCTCCATCTTTTTCTTCTTCCCGGCGTCCCTCAAATGCTGACTCACTGTGGCTGGGGGAAAGTCTGGATCCCAGGTTTCGGGGTATGAACACTCCTCTTTGCAGCCCAGGGGGTGGCTGGAGCCTTCCCAGGGACGGTGTCCGGCCGTGGGCGCAGTTTCTGCTGGATTTTAGTAGCAATAGGTTTAGATGTGGGGCAGGGCTGGATCAGACGGGAGCACCGACGCCATCCCCAGGGGTGGGGGGCTCTGGGGGGCCCGCTGAGGCTGCTGCAGCCCGGTGACCCCTGGCACGTGGGCACTGAGGGGGATGGAGAGCAGCCCCCAGCTGCTCCCCGCCCCGCTCCAGTAGTTTATGGTGAGGTGGCGGTCTCTTCTTGGGAGAGGGGGGAAGGACTTTTAGTTCTTGACTAGCAACGGGATCTGTACAGAACTGCTTCAGGAAAACAGCTTTAGTCTGACGGGGTAAATGCAATAGAGCCTTGGGGGGCAGCTCTTGGCCTCCCCCCGGCACCTCGGCTGTGCCAGGGAAACTGCTGCCCCCCTCAATCCCTGCATCTGCCCCTCAATCCCTCTATCTACCTCTCAATCCCTGTATCTACCTCTCAATCCCTGCATCTGCCCCCCTCAATCCCTGCATCTGCCCCCCTCAATCCCTGCATCTGCTCCTCAATCCCTCCACCTGCCCCTCAATCCCTGTCTCTGCCCCCCTCATCCCCGTCTCTGTCCTCAAGAATCGTGTAGGACCTTCCCCCGCCCCGCTCCCACGTTAATGGTTTGGTGATTTCTCTGCTAGATGTCTAGTGCGTGTCAATACCTCTGTAAATCTTTCCACTTTCTCTCAGTATTCTCCTTGATTATTGTTTACAAAAATAAGAGGAAAAAAAAAAAGGAAAAAAAATAGAATACCCGAAGCATCTAACAGGTTACGGGCCAGGGAGATGGATCTGCTCTCCCACACAGAGCTGCCAGGTGGGAGCTCTGTAACCATCCCTGTCCCGGGCTGAAGCAAATGGAATCACTCAGGTTTCCCCCAGGGTGCTGGGATCCAAGAAAACAGGGATTTTTATCTGTGGTGGGAAGCCACACTGGAGGAGATGGGATTGATTCCCGTCTCCTTGCGTTTGCCATTGTGGTTCTTCCCTTATCTTGACAATAATTAACTAAATTGCTGCATCATCGCCCACCCTGCCCACGGGCACTATGCATGAGGGGACAGTCGCGGGAGGATGGGGCACGCTCAGGGTCCTGCTGTGGCACGGGAGTGTTTGAATGTACGAGAAATAAAACAAAGATGTCCCTCACGAGGGGGTGTCTGCCCTGGGGCGAAAGCCTCGAGTCCCAAAAAATGTCTACGAGGAGACGGAAGAATGTAATCCATGTTTACTGCTAGCAACCAAAGCGTTCGTGTCAAACCCGTGGAGTTTTATGAAGTGGGTGGGAGGGAGGGGATAACTGGGGGGGCTGTGTGTGTGGGGGGGGCTCAGGGGGACCCCTGAGTGAGTTACTCACACTTCCCAAAGACATTTCCTGCTGGAGGCCCTGCAGCGAGATCCTCAGCTCCTGCTGCTGCAGGTTTTCCCCGCTCTGTCCATTTTATTTTTGTTTTTGTACCAACTATGTAAAATGTGGGGGTTTTTTTTCTTTTCTGGAAAAAAAAAATTAATAAAGACCATGGGCAATGGCTGCTGGTGATGTTCCGTGTGTGGTTACTTTTGTTTTTCTCCCCTGGGGGCTGAGGAGCCCAAACCCCAAATGGGGGTACCAGGGCAGGGGGGTTGTGCTGGGAACCAGGTCCCACCTCTCTCTGCAGCCCCCCCAGAGCCCCCCAGCCCTGTCACGGAACCACCGACTGGTTTGGGTGGAAGGGACATTACAGCCCGCCCAATCCCACCCCCGCCATGGCCAGGGACACCTCCCACTGTCCCAGGCTGCTCCAGCCCCGTCCAGCCTGGCCTTGGGCACTGCCAGGGATCCAGGGGCAGCCACAGCTGCTCTGGGCACCCTGTGCCAGGGCCTGCCCACCCTCACAAAGGGAGAACTTCTTCCCAAAATCCCATCTATCCCTGCCCTGTGGCAGTGGAAGCCATTCTCTGTGTCCTGTCCCTCCAGCCCTTGTCCCCAGTCCCTCTCCAGCTCTCCTGGAGCCCCTTTAGGCCCTGGAAGGGGCTCTGAGCTCTCCCTGGAGCCTTCACTTCTCCAGGAGAACACCCCCAGTTCTCCCAGCCCTCACAGCCCGGGAGGGCTCCAGCCCTCACAGCACCCCGTGCCCACCTCACAACGCACCCCAAAAGCGCCCCCTCCCCTCAAGCGCCCCCCTTCCCGCCTCACAAGGGCCCCCCATTGCCCGCCCTCAGCGACCTCGTTCAGTGCCACAACCCGTCACAGT
>WEIT01003949.1:14533-25415 GCA_013389985.1 Dryoscopus gambensis
CGGGAGCCGCGTCCCGGGGGTCGGAGCCTCCCGGCGGCGCCCGCCCGGCCCGGGGAGCGAGGCACGGCCTCCCGTGCTCTGCCCCGGGCTTGCACACCTCCGTGAAGGTCGTTCTTTAAGGTGACCGTGTCAAAAGGTCGCAAAAGGTCGATTGCCATTAGCTGACCATTAGCAGCCAGCGGTGGCGTTGGACGGGCTCAGCCCGAGCCGCGCAAGGGGAGCTTTAAGAGCTTCAGAAGCAGCCCGGGGCTCAGCGGTTCCTTGCCTTAATGCTTTGTGGCTGCGGGTGGAGGTCCCTTCCTGAGCTAAAAGGCAGGGAAAGCCCGCACGGAAAATGAACTCATCGCTGTCACTCAGCCCGCTGCTGCCCCTGGACGGGGGGACGAGATCCAGGCGGCTGGGCCTGGATTGTTTGTGCTGCTGCCACCCTGTGAGCCGCACCCAAATTGTGGGTCTGTACCAACCCACCACTCCTCCAGGCTGGTTTCCCTCGGGGATGGTTCTCCTTGCACCGGCTGGTGCAGAATCCACTCTGCTGACACAGCTGGAAAATTCCAGAACCCGTTTCTGAGTTTCCCCACTGCCTGCTTATCAAAGCACTCACACGGGCAATGTAAAGGGCTCCAGAGCAGCAAGTCAAAGCTGATTTTTCCAAGGTGGTTTGTTTGCTTTGGGCTCGATCAATCATATTTAACCCCTTTATTTTCGTCTTCCCTGTGCAAAAAGGAAAGGAGCTCTCAGTAAAACATGTCGTGGATCAGAGAGGGTGAGCTGACCATCATAGAGAGGTTCTGTGCCAACATCATTAAGGTAAGGGATGGATTTGGGTGGATTTTGTGGTAAAGAGCTGGCAGGTTCTTCAGGGTGGAAGTGTCTCTGTGGCTGCAGTGCTCTGGAAAGGGAGCATTGTTGGCAAGGGTACATTTAGGGCTGGCACTGGATGTACATCCCTAAACAGCCTCCCAGGGTGGGAGATTACTTAGGCTTAGCCTTGCAAATGAGCAAGGCTGCAGGCAGTGCTTGCCAGTAAGGCTTTGTGCCCTTGCTGATGGAGGCAGGGCATGGGAAGGAGGGAGAGGAGAGAGATCCTCGCATTGGGAGTGTAAGAAATGAAACTGAGTATTGGAACGAAAGCTCGCCAGTTCCAGGAAAATTCTCTCCTTGCTCAGGCTTGAGACTGGTGGTGCTGCCCTTCTGCCTGTCAGGCCCAGTGAGGTCAGTGGAAAGGAACACTCCTCTTTGTGGAGGGAAGTCTTATGACCTTTTTTTTGTTTTTTCTGAAGTTAATTGTGTCTGTGAAGAGGCCCTTGAGCTGTGAAATAAAAAATGCAGCGTAAACGTGCGTGTGCCCTCCTCCGTGGCTGCAGCTGTTGCAGCGCTGATCTCCTGGGAGCTGCAGCTCTCTGGTGTGAGAGAAATGGGGAGGGCAAAGCTGCTTTTCAGTTCAGGCAGTTGTCACCACTGACCTGTTTCTTTGGCGACCCTACACTGGGGTTGGCAAAGAGGAGATGAGCACCTGGCTCATTCCAGCGGCAGGTTTCCTGCTGGGAGGTGCCACTGCACTCCTGGGAGCACGCAGTGCTGCCGGGGACAGCAGGGCTGAGCGCTCTGTGGTGGAGGTGCCCGTTCACCTGCTGGTCTCCTCTGCTTCTCCCTGTTTTCCAGGCTGGTCCAATGCCCAAGCACGTTGCCTTCATCATGGACGGCAATCGCCGCTACGCCCAGAAGTGTCACGTGGAGAGACAGCAGGGGCATTCCCAGGGCTTTGATAAGCTGGCACAGGTGGGCACGGTGTTTTCTGCCGTTGTGTGGTGGAAGATGGAGCTGTGTTTGCTGCTGGACTGGTGTCTTGTGTTCCTTCTCTTCACTGGAGCCAGGCCTGTGCTTGGAGCTGATGTTCATCATCAGGATTCACAGCTTCAGCTCCTCCCTCCCTGTGTAATCTTGCAGAGTCATCCCATTCAGCTGTTCTTCCCTCTGTTTTACACTCAAAGTATCTACCTCACAGATCTCACTTTTACTTCAGTGAAACAGGTTGACTTTCTTTGAAAAGGTGTTGAAAGGGACAGTGTTATATAATTTTCAGTGTTGCCTACAAGAGGTGCTTTTCCCGCCTGGATTAGTCCCCTGTGATGGATTCTCCTCCTCACGTAGTGATATTTTCCTCCTGCTTTTTAAATTGAATCTGGAATCCACATCTAGGGGTTTCACATATTTGATGGTTGTTTCTTTTGATCCGGTCTTGGCATCGTGGGAAACCACAGGAGGGTTTTACAGTGCAGAAGTTGTGTCTTGCTGGCCTGAGTGTTACGTTTTGTCTTCTTGCAGACACTGCGGTGGTGCTTGAACCTGGGCATTCGGGAGGTGACGGTTTATGCCTTCAGCATTGAGAACTTCAAACGCTCCAAGGAGGAGGTGGATGGGCTCATGGACCTGGCCAGACAGAAGTTCAGCCGCCTCCTGGAGGAACAGTAAGAGTCCCCACGTCTGTGACCCACGCGCTGGACTGCAGGGGTGCTACCAGCTGTGAAAATGGATGGAGGAGAGCCTTCCCCACCTCCAGTCAGAGATTTGTCTGCAGGGGCTGCGCCTGCCTGGGTGGGATGTAGAGCTCTGTGCAGGCACAGTCCCCCTGCACACCAGATTTGTGTCAGCTGTCCCATCCAACCCATGGGGACGGGACAGCTTTCAGATAAACACAGCACAATCTGAAACCCAGAGTGCCAGATGTTGTTTTCATGAAATATCAAAGCTTTGTCTTAATTTTTGATTAGTTAGAGGTGCCCAGAGCCTATGGTTGTGTTGTAAGCTTCCACAGGTAGGGATGCTTGATCTGTGATCATTTCCTAGTCCTTTGGTTATGTCTTGTGTGGGGCACGATCAGCTTCCTTTTATGGAACGGTTTGGGATGATCAAATCTCAGCCAGTTTTGCACACCTGAAAAACATTTGGTGGTGTTGCCTTTCTCCAATTCCCAGTTTTGCTGAAGCTGTGGGTGGATGTTGGCACTTGTGCAGTAGAGACTGATGTGTTTTCTGTGGTCCCCACTCTGGTTGGGCGCAGGGAGAACCTGAAGAAGCATGGGGTGTGCATCCGTGTCCTCGGGGACCTGCCCCTGCTGCCCGTGGATATCCAGGAGCTGATTGCCCAAGCTGTGCTGGCAACCAGGAACTACAACAAGTAAGTGACACTCAGTGTAAATAGCTGATACCTCACATCTTCCTCCTCTTCCTGAGGGCTGGGACTTGGCAGACATGCTACAGCTCTTTTTTTCTTCTTGGTCCTACAAGCACACATCACTGTCATCTGCTGGACCTTCCCAGGATGAGCCTTTCGCATCTTTTCCTCTTTGCAGGTGCTTTCTGAATGTTTGCTTTGCATACACGTCGAGACATGAAATCAGCAATGCTGTCAGGGAGATGGCCTGGGGGGTGGAACAAGGACTGCTGGAACCCAGGTAGCTCTTGGCTTTCTTTGTGAGGCTTTTGGGTGAATCCTGCCTGTCTTACCACTCCATGAGAAACCTCTCCGCAGCCAAGTGGCTTTTAAATAGATCTCATTAAACCAGTGTGACTGGAACAAATGACTTAAAGTTACTATGCAATGTTTGGCTTTTATTGTTTCAGTTTCCATGGTGATAGGTACACAACCAAGACAGAAGAGAAATTAGGTCTGTGTCTTAAGTTAGTTTAAATGTGAAGGCAGATTTTATGCCACAACAATTGGCTGCTTGGCTGACAACATGAGGTCAAACAGCAGATGAATCATGAATGCTGCACTGTTCCTCCACCCTGAAGGAGAAGAAATAGTTACACTCTGCTCTCTGCTTCAGATGGAAGCCCTCACAGTCTGCTTCCACCGCTGTGTTGTGTTTCAAAGAGCATGGAGTGGGATGCTCTGGGGGCTGAAATAGCATTTGGAATAGCCTGTGGAGCAGACAGCAGTGTCTGTCAGAAGCAAGTTGATGACTGGCTATGGTTCAGCTCCACCACCCAGTTTTAATGTGCAGCCCTGAGTTTACATAAAACCCCTTAATTCTGATTTGTGCCACATCCATCAGGTCAGAAAAGGGGTCTGATAAACTCTCTGTCTTTTAGTGACGTGTCTGAATCGCTGCTGGATAAGTGTCTGTACACCAACAACTCCCCCGACCCAGACCTGCTGATAAGAACCTCTGGAGAGGTTCGCCTCAGTGATTTCTTGCTCTGGCAGGTAAAGTCTCTGTTTTCCCCTTGGGATAGTCCATCTTTACTTCAGAGAGTGCTGGTGTTCCACTGACTCCAGGTGCAAGTGGATGTGAGGGCTCTGAAACTCCTTCTGCTGGGGTTAGGTGACTCCCTGGATGGGCCGAGTGCTGGGGCACCTCTGAGGAATCTGTTTCTTGCAGTTCTGCAACTGCCTAAAATCATGAATTCTCATCCTTTTACTCCTCTCCTCGCCTTTAGATAATTACTTGTTTGTAGAGAACATTTGAGTGGAGCTGCTTCACCTGAAGTTCACGTGTTGTTTTACATGTACAGTTTGGAGCCAAAACCCAGTTGCCTTTAGGCAACCACATCAAATGTTCCCATTCCAAATTATTTAATTGGCAGATTCTCAGAAGTTGTCTGGCCTGAGCTCTGGTTACCTGCCAAGGCATCCCCTCTCCTCCCCCTGTTTTTGGGCACACCTGAACCCTGGCTGGGTGTCGATTCTATGAAATAATACTTTGCTTGCTCCTCTCGGTGGTAGAGGAGTCCTGTTAGGGGTTAGATTGTTTTAGCAGTCATCATTTAGCAACATTTACCTGAAACTTTGGGGAACTTGGTGGCAAAAATAGGTTTTAACTTGAAAGCTTTCATCATCCAGCTCAAGGATATCTTCAGTGCACCACGACTCTTGGCTTCATGAAGCAGTTTAAATGCCATGAGTGGGCAGTAAGGAATATCATGAGATGTCATTTGAAGAGTGGCTTAAATGTTGTGTCCTGATCCTCAGTTCAACTGTTATTCCCTTAGCCTTTGGTACTCCAGTGTTGCTATTTTAGGTTTTTTATAAGTCTGTGATGCTTAAGCTATTAAAAATACTTCTCTGAAGACCGACACAGCATTAGAAAGAATTCTGCTGATGCCTTTGGAGTAGTGGATGACTGGTGTCCCAGCACTAAAAACAAATTAGAAGGACTCTGCATTGTGCAGTCTGAGGCTCTCCTGGCTGGTATTTACCTCACTTTAAGTAGAATCTGATAACACAGCCTAGGTAAAACCTCTGTGGGGAAACTGGCATCGTTTGCCCAACAGAGCTGCATCTTAATGACTTTCTCCCTTGCTCAGTGATTAAATTGTTGGTGATCTTGCTTTCTGCAGACATCCCATTCATGCCTGGTGTTTCAATCAGTCTTGTGGCCAGAATATTCCTTTTGGAACTTGTGTGAGGCTATCCTTCAGTTCCAGATGAACTACAGTGCTTTACAGGTAAGGGAGCCCTGGGGAGATGGAAAGCCCAACCCCAAGTGTAACCTGCACAGCAGCTGGAGATCAGGTGAGAGGCTGCAGGAGCAGGAATTGTTAGTGAAGATCTAGTTTCAGTAGCAGCTCCTGTGTTGCTTCTCCTGTAACCCCTGTGGTTTGTTACAACGTCTTGGTGCGTGGCCAGACTCCTCTACTTTCAGCAACACCCAAAATATCCGAAGTCATCGCTGTCTCTGTTACTCATTGCTCATTCCACCAGCTGGAGCTTCTGTCCAGAGCTCACACACCACGTGAACACTCCTGCTCTGCCACAGGGTGCAGTCTGCCAGTTTAACTCCGACACTTCATCAGTGCTGAAAGCAGATGCTGAGTTCACGCTGGAACAAGCAGGGAGTACTCACATGCTCTTGCTCTAACTCCACTGTTGTTTTTAGGGTTGTAACAAGTGGGTTTAGAGTTTCCTTTCTGGGAGCTGAATGAGGCTGCCTGAGCTCTGAGCCTGTGGACAAGTGTCCTCTTTCTGGTGGGTCCGGATGTACCTGCTGAAGGGATTCCTATTCCTCATTGACATTGTTCCTCTCCTTTTAGATCTGTTGTTGTGAGCTCTCCCTGACTTGGTTCTGATAAAGCTGCCCAATTCAGCAGTGACTCAGTAATTTGGCTATTTTTAAGCAAAACAAATGTGGGAGCTGGAGCTCTTGGTGGAGAAATGTGGGGGGCAGCAGCTTGTGACAGAGACAGCAGTGACTGGCGGGACCTCAGCGTGGCAGCTCTTAACCTCCACCACATCTGGCTGCTGAATGTGTCTGTTCCTTAATTATTTGGGTCCTCTTTTTAAAGACAGGTATTACATTGCCCTTTCCTACCTTCAGGGACCTTGCTCACCCCTGAGAGTTGTCAAAGAGATTATAGCCAGTTGTGGTTATGGCTGAATTTAATCAGGTGCAGCCAATCTGGCAGCATCCAAACTCTCCACGTCCTTAACCTCTTTTGTTCCTATTTCTGGCCCAAGTTTGCCCTTTTCCTACCAGCAATTCATTGTATTAGTACAGCTAATGGCAGTTCACCTTCTGCATGAGGAGGGAAGCAAAAAAGGCAGTAGTGTTTGTCATTGCCATGAGCTGTCTGGAACAGTAAGGTCACTGTTCTGACTTTGGTCCTGGTGCTGGTTTCTGACAGGCAACAAATGCAGCTTCTGTTCCCAGCTATTCTCATCTTTCCTTAGTTCTGGTTTGTGGCTGGATGTGTTCGTGCCACGCTATTACCAAGGTTTCTCACTGTCCAGATTTATTCTCTGGTCAGTTTTCTCCCTGTAAGACACTTTGCAGTGTCTAAGGCTGCCCTTTTTTCCGGGGAGCCCTCACAATTAAGCAAAGGGAAGACTTTCCCCTCAGAGGAACTGAGATTTAGGAGCTGGGTCTTTTTAAATTTAAAATAGGTAGTCCCAGGATCAGTTAGACCCTGCTTTTGGTACTTGGTAGATGTAGGGAAGGGATGTAGGGAAGGAATGCAGGTGCTGGCTGGCCACCTTGAGTCTCTTCTGGGCAATAAACAGAATTGCACTTTGAGGGTGGAAGTCTCCTGCTCAGCAGGCTGGTGATCCTTGCAGTTCAAGTCAGCCCTGGAGTGCATCCATTCAGTGGGTTTGCTGTGGCTGGGGATATTTCTGCTCTCATTCCCAGCACAACAAAAGCTAATTTCCAGAGCCAGAGCTGCCTTGGGCTCAGGGAAAGTGTGGGGATGAGTGAGTCAGGCTCTCGTTAGACTAATTATTTCTTCTTGCTTGTTTGAAAGACCAGCACTTCCCAAGTGTGTGTGTGTGAGTTTATGTCACAGTGGCCAGTTTTACAGTTTTTAAAAATAGAAGCTTAATATTCCTGCCTGCTGATGTGTTTTTGCTGTTGGAAGCTGCAGGCCAGGACATGTGCAATAAGGAGAAATCTAAAAGTGATGTTCTACAACAAAATACTTCAAATACTTGAAGGGTAGGCAAGGATGGCTCTTGCCTTTGCCTTTCTCCTGCTGTGCCTCAAGCCAGTACACTCTTAGATCACAGAAATTTGTGAATGCTGAGCTTATTCCTGCCTTTTTTTTGAAGCAGATTAGCTCAAGACTGAATCATCTCAAAGAATTGCCGTAAAAGTCATAGTTTGGAATCCCCTAAAACCTTTCAGCAGCCAGGGGAATAGGATCACAAATGCTGTGATAACACTGGTGAGGGTAACAGTGTGCATGTCTGGGGTTCAGAAGTTCCCTTGTAGCTGTTCCTATCTGAGGGTTTTCCCACAATCTGTCCTGACTTTTATCTGTTTTAACTAGGAGTTAATGCTCTGAGCAGAGTCGTGTCTTGGAGGGAAGGTCCAGAAAGATACCCCTGTATTTTTAATAACCAATCAAGCAGGCTGCCTCAAGGTGGAAGAGGCAGACCTGGAGCCAGCCTTCAGTGAAGCTGCAGGCCGATGGCCAGGCAGAGGCTGTCGGTGCTGTACCCCCCGTGGCACAGGTGAGCTGAGAGCCTGCTAAGCTGGTAACACTCACTGCTTTTCACTCTAGAAGGCCAGAGACTCCTACATGGAGGAGAGGAGGCGACAGCAGATGGAGAGGGATCAGGCGTACGTGACCAAGAAGCTGCAGCAGGAAGGGTGCGCGTCCCACGGAGACTCGCGGCGCCGGCGGACGCTGCTGCAGAAGTGCATGGCCCTGCGGGAGGAGAGGATCCAGGGCTTCCTGCAGGCCCTGGAGCACAAGAGAGCAGACTTCTTTGAGAGATTGTGTACGGTGTCTGCATGACACAGGTGCTGGGCTCTGGGGAAGACGCTGTTCAGAGGGAGCCGCTGCTGCCCAGAGGGACTGGCTCGGTGGGGTCCTGCCGTGGGCTCCCGGGGCTGCTCCCGGAGCTGGCGTCCCGCTGGTCCTGCCCGGGGCAGGGATGGGTGCTGTGAACTCTGCCCGACTGTGGTGCTGCTGAGCAAGGTGGTGCCGTCCTGTGTCACCTCCCTGCCCCGGTGACAGATACCTGCACCCTGCTGGGTCCCTGCTGCTCAGTCCTTGACAGGCCAGGTGTTCCGGTGACATGAAGTTAACTGCAATGAGCCTCCTCCGCTTCTCTGATTCCTCCTGAACTGGCCCAGCCGAACCAGTTCGGTCCTCTTAAATCAGTCTGGGCTCGGTTCTTTCCGTGGCTTTGCAGTAGGGAATCTTCTGTTGAGATTTCCTCTGCTGTCCCGTCAAGGGAGCCTTGCTTTCTGCAGGGAGGGGATTATTCCTGGTGTCAGGGACATTGCCCACTGCCTACTCGGTGAGAGCATCTTGTCTTTTCCCCACCTGACTCTGCTGGGTTGGATGTATCCACTCTTGGTTTCCAGAGAGCTAAAGGAAGGGTTTCCAGCCTTGCTGTAAAGAAAGAAAAGATGCTCCAAAGCTTCAGTAGGTTCTGAGATCTCTCCTGAGCAGTGTATGTGGGGAAAACCCAGATGCAGAAGGTGCTGGTGTTGGACCAGGCTGACCTCGGGAAGGGCTCTGAGCGGGCAGGGGAAAAGGATCGGTTGGGAATGAACCTTCTGGCTTAGAAAGGAAAGGAAATTGGCTAAACCCAGGGATGGCTACTACATGCCAAACCCTCTGAGGGAGCTCCAGGGAATGAGGGTGGGCTTAATTCAGGAATACAGTAGCCAAAACCAACCTCTGACCCCAGCCAAAAGGGGGTTCAGAAGGGCTGTTTGGCTGATTTTAATGGGAGTGGCCAGAGCACCCGTGGAGTAGTATTTGTTCTGTTTTCTATTGGCAGGGAAATGGACAAGCTGATTTCCAAGAGTATTTCTGTCTCTTAATTCCTCCTGGTTTCCGTCCCCATGATCAAAATAACTGAAAATGTCTTGATTTTTGCTCCTGATGCACACACAGGTGTGGCAGTACCAGCTCTTGCTGGGTTTGAAGTGTTTCTTCTTACCTCCAGGTGAAAACCACAAAATGCAGGTTTAAAAGACTTGTAAGTGCTGCACACTGAGCACTTGGCCTGTGATTGTTAAGAGAAGTGTGTAGTAAAACTGGGAATAAAGTATATTCATACCAAAGTTACTTAAAAAATAACCGGAATGTTTAAATGTAGAGCTGCTTATTTCAAGGTGTGATGAAGTTGGAATCCAGGTTTAATATAATAATATTTAACCTGTGATGGACTCCTCATGTGATTCCTGTTAGCCTGGGAATGATTTGAAGGTTATTTTTACAGAGTAGTGTGAGCAGTTTGCTGATACCCCGAAGCCTGGCTGAGTGAAGCTGTGTGCAGACACCACCTCTTGTGTAAGTAGCAAAGAGTATTTGGATAAAAATGTGCTGAGATGATGGGAGCTGTTGATTTTAAACTTCTTCTGCTGTATTTTATTTTTTCCACATTTCAGGAAACTGTGGAAACTGTACTTTCCATGACATGGAAACTCTCCAGTTTGCCAGACTGATGGGGAGGCTCTTTTACTCAAAAAATGTATTTTTGCCTTTAAAAAAAAAAAGGTTTTCCATTGTGTTACGACTCTACAGGTGACCAAAGCCACAGTGGTGGCTTTCCACAAAGTACTGGTCCTGTTGCAGGTGAGGTAGGTGAAGGCTCTGGTTTATAAAAGGCTTGTGTGGAAAGTTCTAATCCACTTTATTAAGGCATCCCTGGTGTAGGGGGGGAGGAAGAGTCCTTCAAGCAGTGGCAAAAGGTTCCCGTTACCTGACTTTGTACATTTCACCTGCACCAGTTATTCCGGTAAATACAATTGCAGTGTTTCCCCTGTGAGCCTGCCTTTGTCAGAGGGTGGGGATGAGTTACCCGGGCAAACTCAAGAGTTTCAGGAGCGCTTCTGTCCAGTGAATCTGTGGGAACAGAGCCGCAGGCTTCTGCCACTGAGAGCTGAACCTCCATCATTCATGTTCATGGGGTGAAGATGGGAAAATTCAGCACGGCTGGAAAAATGTGCAGCTGAGGTCTGAAAGAGCCTGAGAGTTCACCTGGGCAGGGAAGGGGGGAAAGGTTCCTTGGGGGGGTTTTCTGAGTGAGGTTCAACTAGAAAGTGACAAGTTCGGGGCACAATGAAGCGGTGATGAAGATCTTTAGCTGGATTTGTGGCACGTGGGCTGTGGCTGTGCCAGGTGTGAGGGATGTCCCCTCTTGGAAGGAGCCCAGCTTCCCGAGTCACTTGGCACGAGCAGCAGGCACCTGTGTGAATTGATTTAACGTCATTTTATTGCTTTTTAACATTTCCCTCTCTTCTTCCAGAGCTGCCGCCTCCTCTTTTGGATACAACTCTCCGCATCTCCCCAGTTTTTGCGGGAAAAAGGGCTCTCGGTGGTTCCCCCGGGAGCCCCTCCGGGCGCGGGGGGCCCCGCGGGGCGCGGAGGTGCTGAACGAACAGCTCCGCTCACCTGCGCGCGGGACCGCGGCGGGGCGC
>WEIT01003949.1:26289-43193 GCA_013389985.1 Dryoscopus gambensis
GGTTGTGCCCCGGCATCCCCCGCCCCGGCCCCGCGGGGAGGGGCCGGTACCCGCCGGGGGTGGGATGGGGTTGTTCCCCTTGAGATTTGGGGTGTTAAAATAGCGGCTGGTGAGTGAGGGTCCTCCCCATAACTTGTCGCTACAACCTGTGTCCATGTCCCCAGGCTGAAGGAGAGACCAAGGGCGATAAGGCCAAAGTTAAGGATGAGGTAAGAAGTTCAGTGTTTTGAGAAAGTTGGGTCATCAAGTGTTTCCGTTGGAAGATGAGGTTTAACGTCATCAGAATAACTGGGGAGTAGGGGGGAGGGTTGGTCTCAATTGATTCTGACTTTTCAAAGTCTTAACTGTTTTTTAACCATGAGAAATCCACTTTTAACTGTGGAAAATCTACTTAGCTATCATTAACTGTTAGTAATTTCAATGGCATAGCCTCATGTTTCTTGAGAACACAGAAAAAGGGAACTGCTGCCTTAGTTTCTAAAAACTAAAGAACTATAAACATGATTTCTGGGGGTTTACTACTTTGGGAAGAGAGCTACTTTGTGAGATTTTGGAAGTTCGTATTCCACGTCATTTCAATAGAACCATTTTCCTTTTCCAACAGCCCCAGCGGAGATCAGCGCGGTTATCTGCAGTGAGTATCCTCTTGCTGGGCAGAGATGTCACAACGCTTGGTGCTTTTACACATGACCCCTGGGTGTGTGAATACGTGTCAGAGCTGGAGGGGCTTTGGAGACACCAGCTGTTAGTTGAAAATAGGTTCCTGCCTTAAGGAGCTGCCCCATTGTGTGGTGCTATGGGAGTGGTAAAATAACGGACAAACCAAAGAACTGCTGCTGTTCCGAATGTTTTGATTTGCTTCCCTAGAGTTTGTTTCTCTGGAGCAGGACTTGTCACAAGGGCCTGGAGTGCCAGGACGAGGGGAAATGGCTTCCCACTGCCAGAGGGCAGGGTTAGATGGGATATTGGGAAGGAATTGTTCCCTGGGAGGGTGGGCAGGCCCTGAGGGTGCCCAGAGCAGCTGTGGCTGCCCCTGGATCCCTGGCAGTGCCCAACGCCAGGCTGGACGGGGCTGGGAGCGCTCTGGGACAGTGGGAGGTGTCCCTGCCATGGCAGGTGTGGCACTGGATGGGTTTTAAGGTCCTCCCAACCTAAACCATTCCATGAGTCTCTAACACAGGTTTTCCCTCCCTTGCAGAAGCCTGCTCCTCCAAAGCCAGAGCCCAAACCTAAAAAAGCAGCTCCAAAGGTGAGTTGGGTCAGGGGCTGTTCAGAGAGGTGAATGGGGGATGAGGCTTGGCATTGCCTGGCAATAATAACCACTGATAAACCTTTGATTAACAGCTGTGTAGCGAGGAAATGGAGCTGCATCGTCACTGCATAAAGCTGAACTGAAAACTTGCAGATTTTACAGAATTTGCATAAAAAATACCGAAGTGAAGACTCTTCACGCTTGCTGTCAATCCCTTAAACAAACAAACACTGGTGTGCTGTGTTCTTTGGGGCCAGCAGGCAGCCGTGGTGCTCCCCACCCTCGCTCGGGGGTTGTGGCTCGTGCCCGGCTGCCGGGAGCTGACAGCAAATGTTGTCTTGCATTTACAGAAGAGCGAGAAGGTGCCCAAGGGGAAGAAGGGAAAAGCTGATGCTGGCAAGGAGGGAAACAACCCTGCAGAAAATGGAGATGCCAAAACAGACCAGGTATCCCAGCAGCCTGCCTTGCAGCAGGATTGATTCCTCTCCCTCTCGGACCGGGACAGGTCTTGGCTTGTGGCAGGGACGAGAGTTGCTTATGACACTTAACACAGATGCGGGGGGTGTTGGTGAGGAGTTAAAGTTGTCTGCGTGCCAGGGGATGTTGCCACATGGAAGTTACTGTTCGTCTGTAAAGTTCACAAAGCAACTTCTGAGTTGTATTTTACGGTGCCACAGATGTTGGGTTTAATTTATTAAAAGTCAGAGCTGTGCGGCCCAGAGAGGATTTGTTCTGTTCAGGGTTTTGCTATTTAGAAAAACGAGCGTCCATTTTTTAATGTGTTGACTTGTTCCCCTTTCTCTTTTCAGGCACAGAAAGCTGAAGGTGCTGGTGAAGCCAAGTAAAACGTGTGAATTTTTGATAACTGTGTACTTCTGGTGACTGTACAGTTTGAAATACTATTTTTTATCAAGTTTTATAACAATGCAGAATTTTGGTTTACTTTTTTTTAAGCTATGTTGTTAGCACACAGACCGCTTCGTTGTTGTGTTCTGGGGGGTGGGGGGCAATGGGGCAAATGTCATTTAGTCTATTTCTCAAAACCTAAATTTTAATAAGAAAAGCTTTTGCCAGTCCCCCAGTTTTTGGAAGAAGGGCTCTTCCTGAAGGAAGGAGGAAGGGATTCCCCCATGCTGCCTCAGTTAAGTCCAGGTGAACATCAAAGCTCCCGAGATGCTGTTGCCTACTCCAAATCCCAATGCCATCAGTTCTCCTTTGGTGCCTCCCTGTTTCCCCAGAGCCTGTCACTCCAAACCACGGCAGAACTGGCATTTTGGGATGCACCACACTCCGAGCACTGTCAGATGACCCGGATTTCTGGTGTCCGATCTGGGATACACTGGCTCAAACAGGAGCTGCACTTCCTTTTTCTATTGTGGATCCTCAGATACAGAAACCTGCCTTTAAATTTTATTTTCCTCTCAAAGTCAGGGTTGGTTTGTGCAGAGTTGTCAAACAACGCGCGGATGTGAACGTGTCCACCCTCACTCTAAACTTTGCCCTCTACAAGTGCGAGCTGAAGATTCTCACGGTTTTTAGCAACTTCTCCATTTCAGTAGTCCACAAAGGGAGGGGAGTTCGACAGTTGTTGTAAAATGTTGCAGATTGTAGCCCATGTCCTGCCTAAATTACCATGATTGTTCATGAAATGTACCTTTAATAAAGCTGGATACGGTTTGGCTTGGACTGTTCTTAATCTCTAATTTCTCTTGCCTTTAGTTCATCTCGTGTGGTTTAAGAACATTTGCTGTGTGCATGTCTATGTTTGTCTTTTCATTCAGATAATTAATTGTCCTAATTCACACCTGAAAAGCAAGATTTCCTTACCTAAAAGCGAGGTGTCCTTGCCTAAAAGCTAGATCACTGCAGGATGATTTTAAAGCCTTGGCTTACTTGGAGGCTGAAAATGGAATATGTAAGTGAATCTACTGAGATAAATTTTCTAAAATGTAGCACTGTACAAAACGGGGAGGAATACAGTGATCTTGCTGCAGAGAAAAGTAAATTCTGGTGAGCTTTTCTTGGGAGTGAAACCAGAACTGGCTCCATAAAACTGATGATGTGTTACATTTCTGCACTTAAACTTGAATATTGTTGCTCCTGCTAATCGAATCCAGACCTGGCTGTGGTAGTGACTAAGCAGGAGCTGAGATGTTTTTGAGTAAAAATGCACCATTTTTATAGTTGCTACTTAGACTCCAAGGCAGAGCCAAACCCAAACCCCCTGTGTAAACGTCTCCTTCAGTGACTGTCAGATGGAATATTTTTTCCATCTCTGCTTGGCCTTCCCTGGGATTTTAGTGTCTGTTTGTGATTTAAGTTCAGTGACCTGTTTCAACCTGTGCTGATTTCAGAGGGAATCCAGTGAAAATGAACAGGGCAGAGTTTCACATGCAGAAATTGCCGAGGTCGGGAGTGCTGGAAGCGTTGTGGAGCGGCTGCACGCACAGAAGGCAGCTGGGGCTGCACCCCTAGGAATGCTCCGCCGTGTGTTCCCATAGCTGGTACGTCTAACAGAAAAGACATAATGATGAATAATCCTGCTTCATTATCTTAATAAGCCCCACCCAGAAACAGCCACCAGACCTCCTGAGCAGCTCCTCACTGGAGCAGCCGGGAGGTGGGATGTGGCTGCGGAAAGTAATAAGTCTTTTAAAATCAAAGTTTGAAATAGCCTGCCTTGCTTTTGTAGAGTCTTGCCTCGCTGGGCTTCTACAAATGAATGAGTACTTCCAGAGGAGGTGGGTTTGAAGGAGTTGCCAGTGGCCGAGTGGCCAGCTGGAATGTTCTGGTGTTGCCTGTGTCCATCACTGTGGCTGGGTGACCTCTTCACCCCCAGTCATTAAACAAAGTGCTGCTAACGAAGGGGAATCTCAGGGTTGCTCCTTAGTTAGTCCTGAACTTCTCCACCTCTGCACCCCACAGCAGCCTCTGCTGACCTGTGTGGTTCCTTGCAGGTTTTCTCCAGCCAAGCAGGAAAAGAGTGATTTTAAGTGGTGTCTGCCACCTAAATTCCTCTGAAAGCAATGGCTATTTTCAGGGCTGAGATTCCAGGGCCTGCTCCATCTGAGGTGCTTCCCACTGGATGTTCCCTGCGCTGCTGGAGTTATTGGCCTGTTGGGCTTGACTCGACACGCAGGGCTCATCTATTTCTCCTTAAGCAAATAGAGGGTGAGGGATGCTGAAGCCAGTAAATCCAACTAATTAGTTGTGTAAATTAAAGCTGGGGAGCAGGCGCTGAGCTGCAGCCCGTGCCTGGTTCGTGGTTAGAGGCACCACAAATCTGCATCACTGCCTGCCGGAATGCCTGAAGCTGAACAGATATTTTTCTGCTAAATTGTATTCATTTTACAAGGAAAATTGTCTCTTGTGTATCTGTTGGGAATGGGATTGGTGCTGCCACGAGCAGTTAACAGGCTGGTGTGTCGGGTGGGCTCTGCAGCAGCAGGGGTTTTGTCCTGCTGGAGCTTTGGGAAACATAACATCCAGGATCCAGAAAGTCACCACTGGCAACAGAAAGGCAAATGAGTTCAGTGTCACATTATAGAGCAAAGTCTCTGGACTCCCCCCAAGGAAGCGACAATTAAGCTGAGCAGAAGTTAATGTGAGCAAGTTGCCAGCCAGTGGTCACTTCCCGATATCCGACAGAACCACCTTTCCCCCAGCTGTGGTTTTATGTTAAATTAAAAGTGGATTGGGCTAAAAAACCCCGTGAGAACAGGTGAACTGGATCATGCCAGGAGGACTCCCCAGGTCCCTGCTCCTCCCAGTACAGTGCCCCAGGATTAACAGGTTTGAGTTTCAGAATCATTTCCTCCTGCAGCAGTTTTCCTTTTGCCTTCACAGAGCTCAATTCTACTTGGAAAAAGTGACAGGATCCTTCCATCCCCAAGCCCTGCCACGGGTGGGATGAAAGGGAGCAAGGAAGGAAAATGGACTGAATTTGGTGAGTGCGTCCAGTGGATATTGAGTTGCAGGATCATTTGTGTCAGAAGAATCACACAGCTTGATGGCACAGGGATTTCATTGTCCCTAAATCATCCCGGATATGGTAATACCATACCCAGGGACTAATATTGCTGACTATAATTCCTGAGAAATGGCACCTTATCCTGCAGCTGGTGGAGATGAAATGGAGCTCGAGTTAAACTCACAATTTACAGAGTGAGCCCATCGTTCGTAAGGGACGGGAAGGAGGTGGCACAGGGGGAGCTGTCATTGAGTAAAGTTGATTGAGGCTAATAAAGAGCTTTAGTAAGTTGGCTTTGGAAGATTTCTGATGTGAAAGACAGGGCTTTCTAAAGACCTTTTATTAAAGACTGTTTTGTCAATTTTACGGGGTTTTTAACCATCTCCTTACAAAGGGAGCCAGAAAATCTATGGTGTGGCAGAAGAAACGAGAGTGGAAAGTTTCAGGGAAAACTTCCTAAACGTGAGACCTTTTAAAATGCATTAAAGCCTCCAATCAAAACCATTTCATTGCCTTAGGTACTACAAACCAGCCTGGAGGAAGTGCTTGGAGAACACAGAAGAAACAGTCCCACGGTGGCTGCAGGTGGCCCAGGTGTGGAGTAGGTACCACGTTTCTCTGCATTTTGCTGGACACATAAACCTCCAATGAAATTTCTAGTTTTCCCCTTCTTAACAGGTTTGATGGTAGATTTAATTTATTCTCACTCAGTTATCCCACTGAGGTTACTTTTGGATTGTGAACAAATTTCCCTGCAGGCAGCAGCTCTCCCCTGCTCTCGAGTTTGTTGGTTGTTGTGCAGAGGTGGGTGTAAGTGGCAGTCTCCTCCTGGAGAGGAGTTACTATTAGATTACTATTAGTCTGGTTCCTCCAGACTGCTTTTTTAGCATTGCCCAGTCAGATTTTGTTTGCTTTCATTCTAATGATGTGGTATCTTGGTGCTTCTTGATGGAATTCAGTCTTACCTCAGCACAAGAGCTGAACATTCCTGTGTTAGGGGTTCTGAGTTTAGCCTGAGGACTGACTGTAAACTTAGGCAATTAAATTAGCTTTTCTCATAATTTCCTTCTTATTGGAGATAATAGCAGAGGTTGTTCCCGTGCTGTGGGTGTTTGGTGGATGGGTTTTGTTGGCCTGCAGCCTGGCTGAAGGTGCCCAGGTTTCCCTGACTTACCATGATCCAGTTAACTTCCGTGCTGCCAGGCCCCACAGAGCAAAATTCCATTGATACTGAATTAATTGCTCTTGCAAAAAATATCCATGATTTCGGAAGCGAGCTGGATCTGAGGCACGGTAGCAGGGGAAGGCTGGATTTGGCAGCCTCCCCCTTGCCGCAGCCCGGTGGACGCAGGGATTTGTGCGGGGCTGTTTAGCTCATTAACACGCTGTGATTAACAGCCTGTTCCTTCCCTTCGCCACACGGTGGTACCAGGAAACACGGAATGGGGCTGGGAGGCCAACAAGTGGCAGGTAGCGTGCAAAAGCTGCTCGGCAAACCTGGGGAGACTGGAGCCCCGTTACCACAGCCTAGTGAGTGTTGCTTGTTTCTAGAAAGCAGAAGCAGCCCTGCTCCAGCAACCTCCATCCTCTGCCACCTTCAGAGATCGGTGTTAGGCAAACTCCACTCACCCGAGCAGTGCGAGCCCTCTCTGAGCCTCTCTTTCCAGTTTTTGTTATGTTTTTACTCAAAATCCCGACTGAGCGCTCAATTCCTCATCAATTTACAGGCATAGCTGACATTGCAAAGGAATTTATCCGTGTTATATCAAGCCTTTGAACTTAGGCTTCCCATATTCTATTTTAAGAATCACTGGACGGTTCCTTTTCCTCCTCAGGCCATTATTGCAGCTGCTGTGGCACGTCCTGAATGTTTGAGCCTAAAACTAGAGCTGCCACTCTCCATCTCATCTGCCTTCAACCTGGGAAGGGATACTTTATCCTAAACCCAGATTTAAATAGGTAGCCTATAACCCTGGTCTCTTTTAGGCTTGTTGGCACGAATTACTTATATCAGACTTGCTGAATCTTCAGCCTGAGATCACAGAATAAATGGTGATGTTCGAGGAAATAACACTTTAGTTACTGAAAACTTTCCTCTGCTTTTTGCATTATTTCATTTTGCTTTTGTATTTGAGCGTGTGTTCTTTTTCTCTGCAAGCCAAATCTAGGAAACTGAATTGTAAATTCTGTGCCAATCTCCTTAAAAGTCTAACCAGAGTGATTTTTCTGGTGCTGTAAAACTCTGGGCTCACTTTGCCAGCCAGCAGCTTTTACCTGCATTGCATTAAAGACTTCCAGAATGATATCCTGTTAACTGCATTGTGCTGAAGCAATGCCACCAGTTGCTGGCTTTCCTTCATTCCCAAAAGCCTTAGTCATTGGGTTATCTCCTTCTAGCACATGCTTTCCATGTTTATCTTTTCCAAGGAACGGTGTTGAAAGCTGGAAAGGAAGCGGCTGCTTCCCAGAGCTGGCGAGATTGCAGGGAAAGCACTTGACACCCTCATGACACTTCCTTGAAATGGATGCAAAACGGAAAGATGAGCTTCTGGTAAGCCAGACTCATCCCTCTTGTTCAGTTCTCAGTGCCTGCTTGGGGCAGGGATTTATGAATTTATTGGGGTGGGGATTTATTGGATAAAGTGGGCAAAACGCCACCCAGAATTATTGGGGAAAAGCAGAAGGCAGAGATTTCCAGTCACAAGTGTAAATGCTGTGGCATGAAGATGTAGCAAACATTGAAGCCAGAGGTTTCAGGGACATCTGGGTGTGCTGAAAATCCCGTACATCTTATTCACGTGTCTCCACTGAACAGGCCCTGTCACCATGCCCTGGTAGTTCCAGATAACAGACCTACAGTGATTGTTCTGTGATCAGGGAAATGAGCAGGCCAGGGTTCCCACCCATTTGCGGGGAATTGTTGGGAGTTTGGCTTAGTGATTAATTGAGTGAGTGAACAACTTCCGTGAACAAAGCAGGGATGAGCCAGCCTTCAGGTTATGGGTTATGTTTGGGGAGGAAAGGCCAGGCTGGATGGGGCTCAGAGCCCTGGGATAAGGGAAGGTGACCCTGCCCACGGCAGGGGGTGGAATGAGATGAGCTTTAAGGTCCCTCCCAACCCAAACCTGGGATTCTATGAAACTCTGTGATCCTATGAAAACCGCAGGCTGCTTTAGCCCAGCCTGGGAGTGCTGATAAACCCTTTCCTGCTGCCCCTGGAGGAGGTCAGGCTGGCAGCCCCCACTGCTGGGACTGACGTGTGCTGGCCCCAGCTACGTGATATCCTACCCTGTGAGCCTGCCCTGCGCACAGGAGCAAACAGATTGTTCAAGATAAACCTCCCCAATGTCACCCCAAGGTCCTCATCACGCGCTGCGTGCCCGGAGCCGGCTCGGAGCGCTCCCAGCCCCCGTGCGCCGGAGCGCCGAGCGGCGCCGCGGTTTCGGTTTTAAACTCGGGTTCGTTGGTTCCTGCCCGGCGCGAGGAAATGGTGTCAGAGCAGGTGGTGTTGCGCAAGCAGACAGAGGTGAGGACAGAACTGTGGCTTCCTCGTGCTCCTGAGCGGCTCCCGGGCAGTTCCCAGGCTCCGCTGCCTTGCGCAATTCCTTGTGCAGTGCGGGGCTGTCCTCGCCAGAGGGAACCTTCCCGCAGCACCACCTCTCCCACTCGCGGGTTCTGCAGGTTTTTGGCATTTAGTCACAGTCCCCTCCATCTTACACTGGGAGGAAAAATCACTCCACTTTCCCCCTGTCTGGTGCAGGACCATGACGGGTGACACACACTCTGCGGGCTGGTTTGCCCTGTTCTTAAGCTGCTTTGCTTTCCATCCTAACGCTTCTCACTTCACTGAAAAATTAATTTCTAAGACCGTAGTGCTGGCATTTAAACCCATCTGGTTTTGTCTGAATAGTGATGATATTTAAATCCATGCCTGTATCTTCCTCTTCCGAAAGCTTCTGCTGGTGATCTTGTAGAAGGGACATTTGTCTGGTGGTAATTGACTCCCATATTAACTTCCAGCTGGCAAACAGCTGCCAAAAACTGTTTTCCATCTCTGTTGATCAATAGTCCCTTTCAACAAGTATCTGGTGTTGCAGAGTGTTAACAGCTAATAGCACTATGATTCTTATCCTATTTTAAGGACTGTAGTATATCTCAGAGTCCTTGTATCTGATAGAAGACTTTTGAGTTAAATAATGTTATATCAGATGTTATTTGTTATCCATTTCCGACACACTGACCCTTTTTCCACCCTGTCTTGTGCTGGGCCACTGCCATGGGACATTCATCTCCAACATTATGTCAGTGGCTGCTCAGGTTGAGGGGGAAAATGATTCTGTGCAGACTGTAAATAGAAAAATGAGATGGCAGGTCTGGCCAGGAATTTCTGACACCAGGTTGGGAGAAGAGGGTGAAAGGAGTCCTTGCCCGCCGTGCAAGTCTCAGTTTTGCTGTCACTGAAGTCAGCATCAAATCCAAACCACCTCCCAGGGCTGGAGCTGTTTAAACTGCCCACTGCCTCCGGCCAAATATTTCTTGGTATAAAATAACATCCACAGAAGTTTTTATCTACCTCTGGGTGACAAAATACCCAATTAATCAAGTTTTTACCTTGTAAATGACTGTTACTCAGTGGCTGGGGATGCACAGGACAGCAAAGCAGAGGCGAGCGAGAGGGGACATTCTTGAACTCTTGGACATGAACTTGGGGACACATTTCTTTATAAATGTCCTCAGTGGTAAAACTTCACCATCTGAGCAACACTACCCTCCCCTCTGCACAGTGACAGAGGAAAGGCACAGCCACAGCAGAACAAAGAGGTGGCTTCCATCACGCGGGTGCCCACAAAGTTTAGAGGAAGAAAGATAAAAGTAAGTTCTTGCTTTTGTTGCTAGAAATTATCTTTTCTGAGCAGTTCCGCAGTACGACAGTGAAACGAGAACAGCACACAAGAATTAGGCAGGTGGATTTTTAGCCTGCTAATGGAAAACCCTTTGGGCTGGACTTGGAGTGCCTGGATGGGCACTAAAAAATAATTCTGTGAGAGGATTTTTCTAACAGAGAATCAGGTTGTGCTCTCTCTTCAGCAGAGGTGTGAGGACTCCTGGTAAAGTGTCCCAGAAGTGCACCAAGGCCCTCCTCAGAACCAGAAAAGGCCCAGCTGGACAGTGCTAGTACTTACTCACGAAGGAAAGAGCAATTTAATGGTCGAGCAGCGAAGCGCCAGCCTTGCATTTCTGCCCCATTTTGTGTGTGCTACGAGACGTGCAATGCTGCAAAAAGTCCAAGAGCCTCCTTAAGTCCGGAGTCTGTTTGTTTGGGGGGTTTTGTGATGCTGATGAGGGACAGATAGATTTTCTTTTGCCAGGGAATCGAGTTTCTGACATCACTGAACCTGTTGTGCCTTTAGTTCAGGTCCCAACAAGGAAACCATTGAGCACTCTTTGGATGTATCTCCTACCTGGCCATGAAGCCAGCTGAGTCATACCTGTGCTCTGCACTGCCTGAAGCACTTATAAAATACAGAAAACAATTGTTATTAGGAAAGACCTGTTTCTCTCTCCCTAAAAGATAAAGGCACCTCTTTCCCCACCTCTCAAAAACTGGTGCTCGTGTTATGCCTTCCTATCTGATCCAATCAGTCATTAGGCCAAAATATTCCTGGCCAGGATATTTTCTCATATTTCAGAAGTTTATTTTTCTGGTTATTTTGGGGATGTGGCTTTTCAAGGCTGATGTGTGCAGTGGTCTGTGTTTAGTAAGGGGCCTGAGAAGTGAATGCTGCCAGTCACATACTGGTCTGAAATCAGAAATAACGTTTGGGTTCCCCCTAAGGAAAATAGATCTCTGTGGTATTTGGGCTTCTCATCAGGATTTCTGAAATTTGCTTCCAGTTCTAAAATGGTTTCTTTATTTTTTCCGTGGGATGATGGCATCCCAAGCTCCGGAATGGGGTAATTAGGAACAGGTATCTGTGTGTGCCTTCTGCGAGCTGGACCAGACTTGTTCAGCTGCAGGATGTCAGCTCGAGACCGCAAACACTGGAATGACATTTTCCTCTCCCTGGAGCTGGAATTCTGTTGAAATGTGCTTTTGTTTTCCCCTCCCCTGTCTGGAGAAAGTGGGACCTGTGTGCTCTGGAAGCGGCACAAAACCGAGGGTATCTTTTTGTATCCACTTAAAAGCCCCATCATTTGTTTGCAAGTTCTTAAACCTAAAAGAACCATAAACCCTGACTGTACTTAGTGCTGTGTTTACTCAGGTTTCTCCCTCCTGGGGGACAGTGCAAACAGCCCTGGCAGCTTCGCTTCTGTTTACAGTTTCTGATAGTTTTCTCTTTCATGTTTTCTCACATAGCCCTACACTGAAATAAGCTACAAACATAGCTGTGTGCTCATTAAAAACAAAATTTGATGGATAACTTGTTCTAAATAACTTCCCACCTGGGCTGAAAACCTGTTCTAAAAATCAAATTGAAAAAGAAAAGGTGTTGAATTGCTTGTATTTAACATGGGTTTTGGAAAAGCCTTTTTCAGGTAGAAAAAGGAATATTTTACAAAAGAAATTCTTCCCTGTGAGGGTGGGCAGGCCCTGGCACAGGGTGCCCAGAGCAGCTGTGGCTGCCCCTGGATCCCTGGAACTGTCCCAGGCCAGGTTGGATGTGGCTTGGAGCAGCCTGGGACAGTGGGAGGTGTCCCTGCCCATGGCAGGGGTGGCACTGGAGGGGCTTTAAGGTCCCTTCCAGCCCAAACAATTCCAGGATTCTGGGTGTAGCTGGAGCCACTCCTGACCTCTGGATGTTTGCAGGCAGAGCTGGTCGGTGGAGCCTGCGGAGCTCTGCTGGGGTGCGTGTGCTGAGCACTGTGAGCACGTGCAGGTCCCGCGTCCTCAGCAGCTCCTCGCGAATCCAAAAGGACGGATGGGCCGTGGAACAGCTCCTCTGAGGGCCCAGGAAACAGCCAAAGGTTAGGACAGATCCACATGGAATTGGGCAAAGCATTATCGGCCCCGCATAGTTCGAATACCAAAAACCCGAGTCACCTCCCACTCTCCCCTCAGATGCTGTGAGATGTGTGGGTTTGAAACAGATGTTTTTCTCCTTTTGTTCGGGTGTCAAGGGCTGTGTCCTGCACAGGAGCCGGACCAGCACTCGTTTATTTGCATCCAGGAAAGGGAAGGTAACTGATACGGGAGACGGGCAGCGATTGTATCCATGACAACCGGCAGATATGGCCTCGCTGCCTCGCAGCTCCTTCCCCAGCGCCTTCCCAGGGCACATCCCGGCTCAGACGGGTCCCTCTCCTCAAGGCACCGCTCGGCTGCAGTTCAGTATTCCTGAGAGAAAGGTGCAAAATCCACTAATTAAGACAAAATTTTCTGAAGCTAACAGCTCGATCAATTCTGCAGCAGAATTCCCTGGCTTGAGCTGCGTGTGCTTCACCGAGGGGCTCCCTGGGAAGGGCTTCGGGAGATCCGGATGCAGGGGTGGCGTGGTTTTACAGAAACACCGCGTAGGAGCAGGGTGGGCTCGGCAGACTGAGAGGCTGCGGAGCCAGCAGGCAAAATGCAGTTTATTTTGCCAAAAAATGGATTTAGATATGCTGGACGCCTTCAGAAATGCAGCTGAGCAAGGGAATGTGGCGCTCACCTGTGCGGGAATGTCGGCAGAGGCTGGAGGGGTTTGCTCTGTGGATAAGCCTCAGTCTGCAGAATCCCTGTCCAGGGCAGCAGGAGCTGCCTGGGCTGTGCTTCCCCGAGAGCTCTGCATCCCACTGCCTGCTGTGGTGCAGTTCCTGCATTCCGACCACTGCCTGGACCTGCCTTGGGAAACGCTGGCATTTGAGGCAGCTGCGATTGCACCCAGTGCGGAGGAACAGATAGAAATCTGTCAGAAAAGCAAAAAGCTCTTAAAGGCAGCCAGTTTTTCTCATTTCCAGGGCCCCTGCTTTATATCTTCAGCGTGGTTTGTACCACGCTGAGGAAGAATGTTCCTGAGATCAAAACAAGGTGATCCATCATCTCTTCCTCCATAGCGGCAAAACAAACAGAGGAGGTGAAGAAATGAGATGGTGATGGAGAGCCGGGGATTGGAAGACAGGACATGGAATTCACGTTCTGCCCTGACATTGAAAACCTGACTCGGTTTCCCTGTGAGGACAACAACGAGCTCTGGACCGGATTGGTCAATATTAAAAGTACAAAGAGAGTTGCTGTGAGCTCTAATTAATTGACAGTCTTAGCAAATTAGACGAGTCTCTAAATTGTAGCAGATATTTGGGACTCAGCCTTGTGAGGTCTTGTGCCTGTGAGCTTTTTTGCATTTCCTTGTATGTGTAAAAGCAGCATCACACAAAGCAGGGAGGGAACGAGATGCTGTGGATTCAGAAAAAAGAAAGGATGCAGGGAGCCACGGGAGCCCTGGGTTACTGCGTGGTCATGGGGAGAATCCCTTGGCCAGCTTCTGGAACAGCGAGTCAAAATTGGATCCAGCAGTGATACAGATCAGCCTCCATCCGCTTTGGAATTGCTTTGGGGATGTCCTGGTTTCGGCTGGGATAGAGTTAATTTTCTTCTTAACTGGCTTAACGAATGTTGTCAGCCTCTCTGCAAAGGAAAAACGTTGCACAGCCAGCCAGCTGCAGAGGCAAAAATATCTACAATTGTATTTGAGGAGGATTTGATGGTTTTAAAACCAAACTAAACCCGCAGTATTTTGAATTTTCAGTGAATGCAGCACTGACAAAGGATCCAGCTGATCCCAAGTCTCTGTTTACCACGGCAGCAGCTCTTCCCAGCCTGCAACTGTCTCAGAAAAATGCCAGGCTATATGTTTTAATCACTGTATTTAGCCATGACAGTCACCCAAACAACAGATTTTGCTTTTTGTACCCTGCTTCCAGGATCAAGGATGCTTTTTATAGCTGTTCTTTGACTGGAAATAAACCCTGGGGGACACCACTACCTCATTTCTCTTACCCTGACATCCTGCCCTGAACTTAGCAGCAATCTCCTGTGGCACATTTCACCTTCTCTTAATCCAACTAGGATTCAGCATTATCTGGTGCAGGAACTGAGGGAAGGTCACTCTGAGAATACCTTCCATCAGCACAGAGACGGCTTCTCTTGGAGTCCTGGAGCTGGCAATGGAGAGGCCGCAGCATTTCCTCCCAGCATCTCTGCTGGGTTTCTGTGGTGTCACCACAGCCCTTTTTTTGGGTGTTATTATAATTTTGAGATACTGTAGAGCTACCTCAGCAAAATCCTCTCCTTTAACAAGAGTAGCTGCAGAGATGCAGAGAATAACCACACACAAATTGTTTGTGGTCTCCCCAATGTCTTTAATTTGCTTTTTTGCTAAAAGGAGGGACAGGATAATTTGGCAGTTTTATTTAGGTAAAGCTTCATGATTTGTGTCTTTGTCAAGTCCTGGGGCAGCCTGTCTGTCTTTCTGTTGTGAAATATGATGGATTTCCTGCATCCCAACCGACCTGCCAGGGGGGGAAGCAGAAGCATTTCTGTCTCCATGCTCTCCAGGTTCCTGCTCAGCACCTGATCCTGTCTCACTTCCACGGATAACCCTCTGGAAGTACCACCAAATAGTGTCTCGTTCTCCTTCTAAAAAGGAAACAGGGAGCCCCGTCCTGTCCTCACCTCCCTCTGCATTCCCGCAGAGCAGAAGGAAAGGGAGATGGGTCTGGAAAACCAGCGAAGGAGGTAAATGGGATCCTGGTATCGACATTGCCGTGCTACTGATGCCATGTAAAGCAGGTTGCAGCAGCTGGAGGCTGGAGCCAGGCACGCCGTGTTCCAGGCAATGAGGGGTGTTAGGGCTGGCTTTGGAGCTGAATGAATGACTCTCTGCAAGATCTGCTCCAACTTGCTCCAACAGCAAGTGCCATAAGTTTAATTGGCTCTAACAGGACCGCAGTCAGTACCACCGGGTGGATTTGTGCTGTTTAACGCCTTCGCCTGGGGCTCCAGCCCTCACGGCACAGACGGGGCTCCGGGCACGGGGCTCAGACAGCGATCCCAGCTCAAACAGCCGCACCGGGAATTTTCCACACCCCAGTCCCCCATGTGCAGAAAAGATGACAGCTCTATCCTAAATCACAAGCAGGTCCTAGTGATGACTCACAGAGCGGCTTCACGTGCTGTGGAGATTAATTGGAATTTTTCAAAGCACTGAGCTCTGTCCCAGTTTGGATTTTTCAGAGTTTGCTGCCCACTCAGAACAGGTAAAGAGCCCAGGGCTGACACCTGGGACACCTGCCCTCAGAATGCTCAGTCCCAGCTCTGTAGGCTGCCACTCAGGCTCGTTAAATATTTCCAGCCACACCTTGATGAAGTCAACCCTTAGCAATGCATTTTTTAAAAAGATTTAGTTTCTTTTTTTTTTTTTTAACAAGTAGTTTTATAATGAAACATAAAAACATGGTGCATTGGGGTTTGGGAAAATGTGAATAGAAGTAAACTTTTTCCTATTAAAGAACCTGACAGGTGATAACAGCCAGGAATTCCAAACACCTGTTTTTAAGGTGGATGTGTTCTTTATCCCTGTTTTTTTGGGAATTCCAGGGGCACGGCAGGAGGTGATGAGCAGTGATTCATGGCACATCTCAAACCTGGAATCCGGATTTCCTGGAGCAGTTTCCTGAGTTCAGCTGTGATCTGAGCCATGTTTGTCCTCAGCAGCTCTCCTGGTGCAGCCATGCAGATTGTACACACAGGGAAACAGCTGGACACTCCTAGAGGAAAAATCTTTCCAAGGCACAGAAGAGCAGGACTCAGTGTCATGTATGTGAGTAAGTGTTCGGTTTTCAGGTGTTTGTGGTGCTGTGAGGATTATGGAGAGCGACAGAATGGTTTGCGTTAGAAGAGATTTTTAAAGACTATCTTGTCCTGCCATGGGCAGGGACATCTTTCACTGGCTCAGCCACAGCTCTCCCCGGCAGAAGCTCCCAAGTGCCCCAGAACAGGCATTTCATGATGTATCCAGGCATCACTTCCCAAAGTTTCAGTCTTCCAGTGAAAATCATCTGGGCTGTACCAGCCAAAGTGTGGCCACAGGCCCAGGGCAGTGCCTGTTCCCTGTGCTGGCACTGCTGAGGCGCCTCAAATCATGGGGTCGGTTCTGGGCCCCTCATGACCAAACAGACTTTGAGGGGCTGGAGCATGTCCAGGGCAGGGAACGGAGCTGGGGAGGGGCTGGAGCCCCAGGAGCGGCTGAGGGAGCTGGGAAAGGGGCTCAGCCTGGAGCAAAGGAGGCTCAGGGGGGCCCTTGTGGCTCTGCACAAGTCCCTGACAGGAGGGGGCAGCCGGGGGGGTCGGGCTGTGCTCGCAGGGAACAGGGACAGGAGGAGAGGGAACGGCTTCAAGCTGCCTCAGGGGAGGTTTAGGTTGGATATTGGGAAATATTTCTTCACCAGAAGGGTGGTCAGGCATTGAAACACTCTATCCCAGCTTGAGTCACCATCCCTCGAGGGATTTAAAAGCCGTGTGGATGTGGCACTTGGCGACGTGGGTTAGTGGTGGCCTTGGCAGTGCCGGGGGAACAGCTGGACTCGATGCTCTCGGGGGTAGCTTTTACCAACCCGAACCATCCCGCGATTCCACGCTGCCTTCCCGCAGCCGCCGCACGCCGGGCTGGGTTTGCCGGATGCTCCGGGCGGAGGATCCCCGCA